>JAVTVJ010000550.1:600000-947444 GCA_034509425.1 Eopsaltria australis
CCCATAAACCTTTTCTCCCCAAGAGGTTGAATCAGTTTAATGATTTGGGAAGTTGTGTTCTGCTGCATTGCTGCCAATCTAACATACTGAGTGAGACAGAAGCTGGGGAGACAGAGAGGACACGGATGAGGTTAGGATTACCTGCAGATTTCTAATGTTCCCTGAGACCGGAGAATTGCTTCAGTTCCCTGGAAGCCTAATACTGTTAATCAGCGAAGAAAGATTTCACTGTTTCATTACTTGCTGCAGCTGAAACTCAAGGAAATTACTTGGGTCTCATTATCAGATAAAGTTAAGATTCCAGTATAAAAGAAAATTCTTTTTCACACTCAGGTCGAGAGTAATTTATTTTTTGTAGCTTAGATTTTAAAAATAGAGAGCCAGCACAGGAGAATAGGATAGAACCACACAAAATCTGGATACTGCAGATCTGCTTTGATACAATAACAGTTTCCAGCCTCTCTTTTATCTTCATAACCATTCCTACGTATGGTAGGAAGAGATTAGAATGGCAGACTGAGCAGTGCATCTGTCCACTGTGAGGCACTTGCCCCACTCTATTATTTTGTGGAGATTAAATAATGCTCAGGGGACAGAGTGTAACCACGCAAATCCATGTAGGGCAGCAGAGTCAGACTCTGTGTCTGGTCTGATCCTCAGTTTTCCCTTGTGGGGAGTGACCCTAGAGGCCTTCCCTGGTGCAGGGCACCTCTCCTTGGCATCACTGGCACCATGCTTGGGCTGGGACCCTGGGCCTTCTCTCTTCTTTGTGCTGCCTGCTGCCACACTGAAAGGGATGCCTGGGAGAGCCTGCTCACTGCCACTGGCACCCAGCTGCTCCTCAGGCACCCTCCTACCTTGCTTGGGGGGAGGCTGATAACAGATGTGTGCCCCAGCAGAGGGCATGTGGGTCTGTGAATGGCTTTTGAGTGGGATCGGTGGTGTGTCTGTGTGCTTTAGTGCTGCAGAAACCAAGTCTGTGACACTGTAAATCCTAAGAAAACTCCTTGCTGTCAGACCTCTGGGCATTTTCTCCTGGGAAATCTTGCTGTAATGAAAGCTGAGCTGAAGGGCTTGGTTACGTCCTAGGCAATGGCCAGTTTCCAGAGGGGTTTTGATGCCAAAGTTCAGATGTTTTTCTTTTCCTTGAAAAACACAGCGCTGACTAGCTGAGGCTAGTTACAAGATGTGAACTTACAGAAACAGGATATGCCAGCAGGGATGACAGCATGAATGTCCCTTCTCTCTTGTGTCATTAGAAATAGATGCAGCTGCCAGCTCAGGTGCCTGAACCCAGAGCAAGACAGAAACAAAGGAGAAGCCCAGACGAGTTCTTGTTTTCCTTCTAAATAACTTGGTAAGTACTTGGCAAAACCTCTGGGAGTCTCTGTGGTGAAATGTAAAACCTTCCTGTCCCCTTGAGTCCCCAGCCACATCTGAACAAGGATATGTGACTTTCTGAAGGGAGCTGACAGGCTAATTGGGAGGTGCCATGACCTTCACCCTGCTGCTCTTTGCCAATGTCCGTCTTTTTCCCCCCTGAGCCGGGAGTATGGAGAGCTTTGCTTTACAGCCCAGAGGAAGTCTGGAGTGTCAGTGTTGATTAAAAGGGGCAGAGCATGAAGTCTTCCTTGGCAGAAGTCTTGAGGGTCGGTGTAGCTCCAAGCCCCAAATCACTCAGTCTTTAAGCTAAAGAAAAATTTTTGGATGTGTGTTATATTTGCTAGAGGACCTTTTTGCTTTCTCTTGTTCAGTGACCAAAATTGGTCTGCTTTTTTTACATCAGCTAAATATGATAAAATGACCAAAGTCAGAAGTTAGTTATTGCATGGAGGAGAAAAGGTTGATAGACAACTCAGTTGTCTCTGAAGTCGGGTAGTACCTCCCATGTACAAGGTTGTGTTCCCCTGAACTCATTGGCAGTCAAACACTAGAAGGCTGCCCCTTTATTCAAAACCCCCATTTCCCATCACTTGCTCCCTACCTCGAAAACCCCATTCTCCACCTCTCCCATGGACTGTGCACTGTGGCACACTGATGAAGGGCCTTTCTACTTCTCCACCTGGATCAGCTTCTCTCCAACTCCCTCTGTCATCCTGGCTCTCTGAAACCAAGCTCAGCCCTATCATTTTTAAGTGAGAAACCTTTGATTTCTAAGGCGCCTTATTTGCCTTGCTTTAGGAGAGTACAATGCTCAGTTTTCCATTTCAGTCATCTGTAGGGAGTTAGAATGAGCACTTTGCACAAAACTGAAAGGATAGTATCAGCTATGATAGTGATATGTGTCAGACAACTCTTAGTTGTTTGGTACCTACAGTGAGCAGCTCTGGCTACAGAAATTGTGTGTGCACATTTGCATATATGGTTCATTTTCCAGACTTCCTTTTTTAAGTGGGAAGAAGGTCTGAAATGTCAGCACACAGCTATGGCTCTCCTTCAGAGAACATAACTCTTGCAATCATGTACCCTTTGGCTTTTCAGGCACAACATCACTGGCCTCTCCTGAGTTGAGCTCCCCCTTCTTTGTAATTGGGAGTAGAACAAAACTTAAAGAAACTGCAGTAAATTTCAATATCTGTGACTCTTCTCCAGCGCTGTTGTGAGAGTGGGAGTTGTGTCCTGTGCTCCATAGGTTTGCTACCCTCCTGAGCTGAGGACTGCTCACAGCACGTAGGAAAGCAGGATGATCAGGCAGGGAAACCAGAATGAGTCAAAGCTGAGAACACCTATGAATGCTCCACGAGACTCGTGCCTTCGGCTCATTGTTGCCCTTTAAATGTGACCTGGTGCACAAATGAACAGCAACCCAAGGAAATGAACCACAAATGCAGCTTTGGAGAGAGCAGGATACCCCTTTCTCTAGCACTGGCATATAATAAGTTCCTCTCTGAAGCTTTCCTTTATGTATTTCTCTTCTGTACCTGAGGTGCAAATGAAAGGCAAACAATACAGGTCAGGTGTGATGGTCCTGGGTAATGAACAGCTGGGAATAATTACCTGCTACCAGGAGGAAGGATGATGGATGGAGATGAGGAGCAGCTGTGTGGCATCTTCAGCTGGCTGCTGTGACAGGAGGGGAATCAGAAATGCCCAGAGAAATTGCTTGGAGGGGCTGTGGGGCTGAGGCAAAACATTAGTGCTAGAAATGGGCTATAGCACCCTGCTGGGGAAACACTTTCAGGGACATTTCTTATTGTGAGACCCTTGTGCTTCCTTCCGGAAAATTTAATATTAGCCTTGGCTTCCAACAAGACATCTATTTCCCTAATGGGCTGTGGGAAGCCTCAGCTCCACTCTTTTTAGCCTGGAACTGTGAGCTGAGGTGCTTCACTGCCTTTCCATGTGATATGAAGCAGGAGCAGAGAATGTCGAGGAGAAAGGGGCAGCAGGCTGAGGCCAGCCTGAGTGTTCACATGGGAGCAAATGTCCTTCTAAAGCTCAGGGTTCATTCCTGAGAGTGGAATGAATGGAGCTAGAGAGCCCCTGCTTTCTGGGATAGCAGAGCCAAACTCACATGTCATGGGCTGTGTTATATGGCTGGGACAGTTCCTGTAGACACCAGCTTTTCCCCATGGCTATTTCCTACAGCTGGGGCTGGGAGATTGCTGTCACCAAAATGCATGAGAATCTCCTACATAGCCAGGAGGCCAGTGAAGAGCCCAGGAAACTGCTCCCCTTAAATAGTTAAACGGCTGCCTCTCAACAAGCACAATGTCACATTGAATTTGAAACAGGGAACTTTTTATATTTTCCCCCCCGATTGTGCTGGCACCTGGCAGATGCCTGTTTACCACAGGCATCCATACACACAGCAATCAAAGGAAATCAGAGGCACGGATTAGCAACAGCTGCAAGTCATTAGTGGCAGCCATGGGAAAGCACAGCTCTGCACCCCGCTTCGAAATAACCAACGTGAGTATTCCAGAGCACAGGGGTTACCGCGGGGCACTCTGCAGGCACCAGGGACAGCAAACAATTGCCTCGCTTGTCTCTGGAGATGGCTTCTTCCCTCTCCCCAAGGCAGCAGTGTGTTATCAATGAATCAATCACACTTTATTGGCCCATTGAGCTTTAACTCTTTGGGAGGCTGGCTTTCGCTGACTGGGAGTTGTCAGAGCTGGAGGATGGGGTCTCCACCTGTACGAAATTTCTAGTAATTCTTTATTTTCTTTGGGCTGACTGCTGGCATCTTTGGCAGTGTCTCAACACAAGCGAGGACTTGGGATCTCCTAGAGTTAATGCTTATTTTACAGAAAGCTTTATTAGAGTGAATGTAAAGCAAAAGCTGACCAAAAGCCTTATTTGTGTATCTGATTTCTTTATTCAATTCATTTTGAACCAGAATAGAGTCCACATTTTATTTAAAAACTTTCTGTTGATTGAAATTTCCATTGCAGATTTAGGCAGCTTGGGTTTCTATTTTGATCAGTCCCCGGAAAAGCTGATTTTACTTCAAAGCATCTCTGACTCTTGGAGGAGCAGGAAGCTGATGCCCTATTAATAGAGAGCAGAATCCAGCATCACTGAGGTGCGGCTGATTCCCCAGCAATCCTGACATGCTTGGCTGTATCTGCCCTCCTTTCTCTCTCGCTCAGCACAGCTCTCACCATCATAGGTGCAGTACCCAAGCTCTGTGTATGGTCTTTGTGGTCCACAAGAAGGGCCTGCCTGCCTTGCCCCTGCTAGATGGGAGCCCCATCCCTGCCCTGCACTAGAACACTGCCATGAGGAGGTGGGAGAATGAGAAGGAGTTGACAGCAGGAGGATGTAAAAATGCTGATATCCAGTACTTCAAAATACACCTTGAGCTTCTGCTTTTTCTCAAGGAGGGGAATAGGAGGAAAAGGAATGGAAGCAAGGAAAGTAGCCACAGAGACAAGAGAAATGGAAAGCTGGGAGGGACAAAAAAAGACCTTTCTGGAAAGGCCATGGTCAGCCTGACTCTTGTAGCCCCTGGGTTTCTTTCCAGCTCCCAAACCTTCAGTTACTCTCAGCTTCCCACCTGCATCTCCCACCACAGACCTTATTTCGTATCTTCAGTCCCAAGCCTTGCTAATTACCAAGGTTTGGCCAGACCCAGCTTTCTCCAAATCCCTTCCTCCTCTGTTCTCTCTGCTGTTACTGCAAAAGTTGAATTTAGTTTCCTTTCCCCAGGGATAACAGCATTTACATGGAGGCAAAAATGGGATTTAGCCTTGTCTTCCAAGGCCTCTTAAGCTGGCTCTGCAAACGGTAAGGAACACCCAAACAGAACATTAAAGGTAACAAAGGAAAGTATAATTTTAAAGTAAAAGAAAAGTGAATAGTCTCAAAAGACAAAGCATTGCAGGTACTCACATCTCTTACTACAAACATGAAACCAAGGAGAAAAGAGGGTGAAGGAATGTTAGGTCTGACACTCCCTCAGTCCTGCAGCTGTTTCCATTTGAAAACTATTTTAGTATCAGAAAAGTCTGCAGAGAGCAAGACAGGTATCTGTAAAGGAGCTTCATTGCTACTAGCTGCAGAAAGTAGGGTGGCTTTTTGTGTGGTGCCTGAGGGAAGTAGACCAGCTTTGGGAAAAGTCCTAGGTAAGTGCTTGTTTTTAAAGGATTTAGTGATTTTCTCTTAAGTTTGTGAAATGGTGAAAAAGTGCTTTCCTCATTCATACTTTTGCTAAAATGGTGAGTAAAGGAAGATGCAGGTTTCTGAAGAACTATTTCTTGGGTTTTTTTCTCAGTAGTTGACACTGTTTCCTGCCTGTTTTTCTGTCCTATCTTCAACTTAGGAGTTAGTGTTTTCCTTGCTGAATTACAAGTCATGCTGGAATGTTTTGGTACTTTCAAGACTGTGGTTCCTCCTGTGCTTCAGCTCAGTGTAGTCTCACTGGCTGGTTTTCAAAGTACAATATGCTGTGCTCACTTGTGATGCTCAGGTGTTCTGGGCTCTTCTCTACCTTTGAAATTAATTCTGCAGTTCCTTCTGTTCCAGCTAGATGTGCTAATCCAGGCATTTGCTTGCTAATGTTCTGAGAACAGTGGATCATAACTTTTACCTACACTGTGAAAGGGACTTTGTTGTCAAAACTGGTGAATAGTCATACAAATATTATGCCTTCAGAGAAATTAACTTCCTATCTTCTTGATACTCATTTTTTTTTTCCTACCTATAACTGTCAAGTTCATGTTGAAAGGACCATAGTCCTTTCTCTACTCTTAGTAGAATCCGTGCTGAGGTACAAAGAAAATCTGAGGGAAGGTCAGCAAAATGATAATGGTGTTAAAAAATCTGTTTATGAAATGAATCTAAAGAGGTTCATTCATTTCAGTGAATCAGAAACAGACTGAGAGATAACTTGATCATTCCATATAAGTACCTATATTTGGAAGACCTAGACACCTTTTTCAGAACAATTTTTCTGTGAAAGAGCTGCTGTCTAGTCCCTGCCAGTTCCCTGAGTTTAATCTTGGTAAGAGAGATGGTGTTGCAGGTATTTGAGTAGAGCAAATAGAGGAGCAGCTCAGCAGAGGAGAGCTTCACTTGCAACTTTAAAAGGAAAAAAAATTAAAAAAAGTTTTTTGTTTGGTGTTTTTTTTTTAGCAGTAAGATTGTGTGTGGACTCAGCAACTACTTCTTGGTACAAGGATCCCTTCATTCATCCCTGTCTTTGTGGATATTCAGGAAAGAAGGGTTTCTTTTCATGGGGTAGAGCGCTATGATTCCTGTAGGGCCACAGCCTGCAGAATGGATGTCAAACTTGATTCTTGCTTGCTAGTAAGGGGTTTTCCATGCTTGGGGAACTTGTTCTCCTGTTGTTTTAGCTCTTATTTTTCTGTGAAATATCACACTCAGCAGAGTTCTGGATAGGGGATCTAAACCCCCATGGATGGGGCTGGTTATATAATGCCCAAAGTCAGGATGATGTGTGGGGTCAAATGATAAAGACCTTAAGGCTTTGTTTGCTTTCCTTTGCAATATAGGACACAAATTGCCTTTTCAAGGTGTCTCAACAACTGAATTTCCAGCCATCACAGAGCTGCGGGGTCTGATAATGTCACCAGTCCTTCCACCTCCTTCTGATACACAGGCAGTGGTGTAGGCTCTTGAATCAACCTTTCAGAAATTTTAAACCTGGGCTCTGTGGGCAGTGTGCCACACCCCAGCAAAGGTAGGGAAAAGTGGTCTATCAGACACTTTGGACAGTGTCACGTGGAAAATGTGAATCCTATGTTAAAGGCCTTAATTTCCAAGTGTCAGTTCATTTACAAACACAAAGAGGGAAAATTAAGGATAGATATTAGGAAGAAATTGTTTACCATGAGGGTGGTTAATTACTGGAACAGGTTGCTCAGGAAGATTATGAATGCCCATCCCTGGCAATGTCCAGTGCCAGGTGGGATAAGGCCTTGTGCAATCTGGCCTACTGGGACTGTCCCTGCCCATGGCAGGAAGGTTGGGACTAGATGATCCTTAAGGTCTCCTTCCAACCCCTTAACATTCCATAATTCCTTGTGTAAGATGCAGAGTTTGGTACTTTCATAATGAAGGGCCGCAAGTACTGCTGGTAGTTTGCTTGTACTTGGAAAAACAGGGATTTCCTGTAGGTTATGGATGTATCATAGCTGCAGAGCCTACAGAGAGATGGGGTTGTGAAAACTGAAAGATGAAACTTGGTCTCCCTTCTGTAATTAATGACTTCTATGCTAGATCAAAGTTAGTGTTTTCAGCATTTTAAGTTTTAGTGTGGACGAACAAGTAGGTGAAACACGTGTTTGGGGAGCCTCTGGATTTGTATTGAGCTTTTTTTGTCAGTTCATCCTTAAAGATTAAAAGCAAAAGTTTATTATTGTAATTCTGATTCTTTCTTCACCCCAGCAGCCAGGGAAAAGGATATATGATGTTTTGGTAATTTATTTCAGAGCTGCCTAAAATGCCTGATTGAATCTGTTAGCTGGTTTAAACTGGTTTTCTTGTGTGAGGTCTGTTGCACACAGGTCACTGACTTGTATCCCAAAAAGTTCTTGACGGGGAGCAGTGGCCCTCACCCAGCCCATCCCACTCTAGTCTAGCATGGGTAGTCACGGTTGTGCTTGGTCAGTCTCCTCGCTCCAGGACTGCAGAGGAAACTTGTGTTTCTCAGTTTAGCTGCTGTGAATAATGTCCAAGCTGGATGGTTGGGATTGCTCTAAGAGGATGCTATGAATACCTGTCTTTATGTAGCACTGGCATCTCTGTTCAGGAGGGCCTTGAATGGAGCATCTATACTGACTTAACTGCTTTTCACATCTGTTGGAGGCTGTATGTGTGTACCCTTTCAGGTCAAGAAAAATGATTTTGTAGAAACCTTGCTGTTAAAATGACTTGCTGCTCAGGATTAAAAACCAGAACGATTCCATTTTCCACTCCTGACAAGGATCTCTAAGTCTCCATGAGCACAAATACTCAGAAAGACTATCTCATTCTTTCCAGGGAGCTGTAGTGTCTTTGACAAATTGCAGGGTTTTTTTCCTTTAAATAAAGCCCTAGGGTGCTTTGCAAGATGCTCTCCATTCTGATTCACCATCTGAGTGTATTTGTACGTGCAGGGGGAATGAGGCTGTGTTGCACGTAGCCCTAGAGGCCTCATTAAATTGTGATGTGTGGTGTCACATTTCAAACTCACAGTTCTTGCTGTCCCTAGCTTAAAACTTGATGCAAATGATGAGTAACAATGGTCCAGGAGCTGTCTTGATAAAAAAAAAAAAAAAAAAAAAAGTGCAAAACAATGTATGAAATGATCTGAAATATCCACTTGTTTTATGTCCTTGGGTTTTCAACTGCTCAGCTCCAAGACCATTGTACTTGAGTTGTCAGAGGTGTGACATGCCCTTTACCCCCCTCCAAAACACAAAGAATTAGAACCAAGTAAGCATTTTGGAAAATGCTCTTCATGACTAATGTGCGACTGGTTGAGATATGTTTGGTCATGTCTTTACACTCTGATTTGTATTTCCTCAGGAAATCTATCAATGCTGTTTTGATGAAGGTCAGCATCTGTTTGTACTCATTTAACTAAAAGAAATGTATTGAGAAGGTCAGCAGCTTTCTTAGACCTGAGAGAATAATTAGCAATAAATTATTCTACTATACAATTGTATTTTTTCCCTATTTGTTAATTATCTTCAGCCAACTAATAAAATGTGTCAGCACTAAAAGAATTATTCACAAATAACTACTTGACAAATGGTTTGAAAGGGTGCTGGCAGGTGTTATGGAGGTGGCATGTTCCCTGCCTGGAAGAAGGCCAGCAGGGTCACACGTGGTGGAGAAAGGGCAGGACACATGGTATTGGACTAACCTTGGTGTGGAGAAGATGTTCCCCTCAGCCACACACAGTTTCTGCTCCTTTCAGATCCAAGGTGCACTCCTGATACCCCCCAAAAATCCTCAGGCAGGCAGCAGCAGACTAGTCTTGAGGTTTTAGAGAATGCAAGTTGCCATTTGTTTGCTCAGAAGAAAAAAACTTTAGTTGGGGTGTGTTAATATCAAGCTCTCAAGATGAGAAAACCAAAACAAATCATCCCTGTGACAGGAAGAAGTTGGTGTTATTTCAGAGAGGTCACAGTACTATGAAATAACTTCAGATGGTGACTCAATACTATGAAATTACTTCAAATGGTGACTTTTTTCTTTTTTTTTTTTTTTTTTTGGACAAATGTATTCTCGATGTACTTCTGCCCCTTTGGTGCTGAGCCCAAAAATATGCATGAAAAAAGATGGAAGAACAACGTGCTGATGGTGTTTTGGTGAATGTCTGTTTTGTAGAAGTCTGAGTTGAGATGCAGGATTTGCACCACAAAGTGTTAAATTATCTCCTTCTCATGTCAGCAATTATTCTCATGAATGAGACCTATTGGAAGAATCTGTCGAATCATCAGATTCAGGCCCAACTTTATTCTTGTGTTAAACAGTAATATAAACCAGGAATATTAATCATTGCTGGTCTCTGCACTCAGTATACTACTTTTAAATTTTGACAAGCGAGCTGTTCTTATAGTTACTTAATAGATTCAAGTTACACAATTTCTGACTTAGTATCTCAGAGGAGAAAATAAGTCTACAGTAAAACACTACTTCGTTCAGAATTTGTTATTGTGCAATGGGACTTAAGGGCAACATCTTTGTGGAGTCTGCCTGACTGCTTTAAAGCTCATGATTTTGTGTGTGACTGGATACAGTAACTTGTTGACTTTTGCTGTCCTTGTGTGTGTCCTTTTTCTAGGAGTATCTGAAAGTGTTGACCCAAAGGACACTTCCTACAGTGGTAAATGATAAGCCTGTCCCTATCTAGATTAGTCTTTAAACTTCAGGGGCATAACTCAAGGAGGACAAAGATGTAATGTTAATGAAATGAGCTCAAGTACTGGCAATCAAGTTAATTCTTCAGGATATGTTTGGTTGAGTATTACGCTGGCTAGTAAATAACCCTCCACCTGCACTGATTTCTTTTAAAATTTGTTTGCATAGTTCATGCTTAAGTGGATTTAAGATATCTTCAGAATAATCTTGACATGAAGAGGCTGCCAGAGGACAAGAACAGTCTTTCCTCATTGGTTTACTTGTTCCACAGCTTGGAGAATCACAGCTAATTGATACTGTTTCCATTTAATTACACATAATTTTTCTGTTTTGCTACCCAGTGAGCCAGGAGAAGAAAACAATACTCTGTCTACATACAAATCTTCCAATCAACAGTTTAAAACCTTTACGGTCCCAAATTTGTTCTCTTTATTTCAAAATGAATATGTACACACTTGGGCAGGTTCTTACAAGTTTTCATTGACTGGGGTTACTGTTACTGATGTTCAGACCTGTAATTTAGTGCAAAAAGCTTCCCCCTCCCTTTCCCTGCACACTGGGGCTCAGGGTTGACATTCAGGCTTGGTATCAGTGTTCCCAGCTCCCATCTCTTTGGGAAGAGGTGGCCCACAAAAAGTAGATGTTCTGACCCATGGGCTTCTTGTGCTTAGAACTGAGCCCCTTCCATGGTGTCACGTCCCACCTTCAACCCTGTGCAGGAATGGATGTGCCTGTGTTTTGGTGAATGCTCTGGTGCAGGCACCTGGAATTTGCATTGATTGCACTGGTTTAATGAAATGTGCTGAGACAAAAAGTGAATACAGTGGGATAGGGTGGGGAAGTTAGAGGCTTCAGAGGAGAGTTTTCAGAATTGATGCTCCAAGGTAGAAGCCAATGAGAGTTTCCTGTGGACTTGGACAGAGCTCTTGGGTGAAGAAGAATTTGAGCATGGATGGGGGAATGTTGTTGGAGCCAGACAGGAAAGATGTATGTGTGTCCAGTCCCTCTTGGCTGTAGATCCAGCAGAGGCCTATGCAAAGCTTTTGGAAAGAAAATAGGAAATGCTGTAGGGAGGAGAAAGGGGGAAGGCTAAAAAGTATTTTTAGTAGAGAACTGCCTATGTTTCCATGAATGATGGCAAAGCCTTCCTGCTCTAGTTTGGAAAATTAAATATTGGCTGTGGGAACAGTGCTCCAGATGCACTGAATCTGCTTTTCTAATGTTGGTGGGCTCAACCCTGTGGACCTGAGGCTTATGCTTGGTTAATCTAGATGCTTCAGAGAGTAGGAAGGCTGATTTTTGCCTTGCCATCCCTTTTTCTTTAGCCAGACACCAAATATGCTCCCTGAGCAAAACCAGGGAATGTGTCCCAAGCAAGCCTTACTGGCTTGTACTGCATCTTTATGATGAAGACCTGAAAGATGATCCTACAATGTGACAAAAATATGGAGGGTTTTAAAGAAACCATTGTATAATGTCAGCTGTGCATTTTCTTTTTCATGAGAAACTTTTTCAGCACGAGTGTTGAGTCCAGTTGTTTGCATGAAGGATGGGGTCTCCTGGCACTTTACTGCAGAGAGGTGGGAAGCCACCAGGTGCTGTGGGCCAGCTGCCCTCAGCGGGGCTGTACTGTGTGGGACCTCCCCAGCTCCCATTTTTGCCCTTTTGCCCTGGAGACTGTGGCATCTCTCATCTCTTTTTTCCCCTTCCCCTTCTGTTTTAAATTCTTGCAAACCCATCTGTTTGTACCAGGACTGGTGACTAATGTAATAACTCTTATTAGGTCAAAATAGCTTAAATCATACGGCAATTACACATGCACGCTCACATGCACACAGAAGGGTTGTTCCCCCTGCGCCCCCCTTTTCCCATCTCTGGAACAAAACATTCCCTCACTGTTCTGAGGGCTGGAGCAGCTGCCCAGCTGGCAGGAGCAGAGATGTTAATGCTGTCAGTGAAAGGATGAGTCACTTTGCAAAAGTTATTTAGGAGGGTCACCCTTCTTGTCCCCTTTCCCCTCCAGCCACTGATCTTTTTGGGTTCATCAGATGCTGGAGGTCTGCACTGGCTGCTGCCCGCAGAGAGCACAATGAAGGCTTGTCAGGGCAAGAAGGCCCCTGATGGGAGTTATAAAAATGAGTAGTCCCGTGTTTGGCTGATCTGTTAGTCTCCTGAAAAAAGCTTCAGCCTGTCTTGGAATCATGTGATACCAGCTCCAAGGCTGCCCTTTTCTTTATTTCTGTTTGTGGTGGCCTTTTTTCTTTTTTTTCTTTTTTTTTTTTTTTTTAATTAATTAGAAGGGAGTTTCCAGTATGTGAAACAAGAAGTAAAAGATCTACTGAGAACAGAAAATTGTAATACAACTTCCTTTTGCTGGAAATAATAACAAAATAAATGTCTGCTCCTGCTGACCATATGTCTCTCCTTAACCTGGAATTGCTGAGTGGGTGCCATGGCTGTGCCCATGCACTCCTATGTGCATGCAGGGATTGGAGACCAAGCCCTGCACTTCCCCTTCCACAGAGCATGGCCCTTCAGGCACAGAGTTGTGCTGAACAGGTGTGGTATCCCCTGCAAGGTGTAAATCTCCTTAGGTGAGGATGCCACCCCGCAGAGTTCTGGTTATTAATGCTAAAACTGAGTTGTTGTTGGGATCATGCTGCTGAGGTGGGACTAGAAGTTGTTCCAGTCTCTTCTGTGATTTTTCAGTGTGTAAAATGAGTCTGTGCATGACATGCATGGATCATCTTCTGTGTCCTTCTCCTTGAATCTATGGCACCTGTGAGAGGCTGCTGAAAACTTTCTATCACTTCTTAACGTCAGTAGTTTCTCAGTCTTCTAATGTGTGTCAGAAAGTCTGCTAGAAGTTGCATTGGCTACTAGGAGGGCTCAGTTTCCTTGATTTCTTTATCCTCACTTCCCTGTCATTGATTTGGAAAGTATAGGAATATTTTTTAAATTTAGTAGAGAGAGAAAGAAAAAAAAAGAAAAAAAGCCAAAAAAATTTTTGAGAAGATTCAGGCAACCTTGATGACAATAGCTCTGGCTGGATAGAGAAGTGAAATTCTAAATCAAATCTTTTGTTGCTTTTAACACTTAAAATGTTTTGACACGTCTCATCATTCCTTTAGAAATGTTTCTCATCACTTCTTAAGTGATCTGCTCATGACAGACAGACATGCAGTCCCTTTCAGGCTGTGCCACAATCAGAGAAGCGCTGGCTCACAGTACTGATGTGGCAGAGACTTCCACTGATAGCCAGTTGCATGTTCCCTTCTGAGAACCCTTTACTCTTGCTGGAACAGCTAAATCTAGCTGGCTAATCCCCCAATTAGCTTACTATTTTTTTTCTTCTAGATCATCTGATGCTGATTGGAAAAAAAAAAATTATTCCTTATTTCTAAAAGCCAAATAAGTATGCATGTGTGCCCATGTGCACATGTTTTCCCCCCATTTCCTCCCTCCATGCAACTTTCCCCTGGTGTACAAAGGTAACTGTTTAATTTGGTAGATAACTTGAAATTCTGATGTTTGAAAATGGCAGGCAACCTAGTTAAGCAAACTTACATACGTAAGTGGGAAAGAATGGTGTCTTGATGGCATTTAAATTAATATCTTTTTAAGATAATATGTTCCCTTCCTTTCTACCTCCCTGGAAAGATACCCATAAGATGACCATGAAATAACAAGTGACTAAGTGTGCTGATAGAAGAAATACAAACCCAGAAAGCTCATCAGTGGCAAATCAGACTCGTGTCATTTTGTGGGTGTCTAATTGGCCCCACACAAAATACCAAATTAAGCCTGAATATTCAAATTAGAAGACTAAAATAGCCTCTACCAGAAGTTTATTCTGTTCTCTGATATTTCTGTCCTATTTTCAACCTTTGTAGAGGTGACACATCCCTGCTCAGCGTTACTGGCTGCGCATTGTCAGTCTGGAGTACTGGCGCTCCATCTGTGAGCTCCGGCTAGCAGCAGGTACTGTAAATCATAGAGATTCATGACAAGGCTGTGAAGTTTTCTGAAGGACAAATCACAGTATCTGTGTAGAAAATTACTGTATCTAGTAACCATGAGTGGCTCTTGGTTTCTTAAATGCCGCTGGGATGTGTTTGGTGATGCTTTAACCATTGTGAATCAAATGCACAGAAACCACAAGTGTATTCATGTATGTTCTGCAACTCCCATCTTCCTCATGTGTTCACTTTCACACTCATGTGTAGGCTTGTTGCCTCCAGAAGAACTGAGCTGAAACAGAGCATTGGGCTGTTCCATGGTTCCCTTTCAGATTTGGGAATGGAGAAGGTTGGGTCACCCAAAAGCATGTGTCCCCATACTGCTGCAGGCTGTACTGGCTTGGATGGGAGGGACCAAAGAGTAGTGGGTCCAGTACCTAAATAGCCATAGTCTGGAAGTCTTCTAGTCTGTGATGACCCAGACTGCTTTGTGGTTATGTCCTTGGAGACTCAGCTTGGCTAGTTTGGAAGCAGGTGCAGTTTGGATTCAGGTGTGCACCTTTTGCACAGGTTTTTGCATCTGTTCTTCCCAATATTGTAGGTCTTGGGGTGTCCTATGGGATACTGGTAGATGAGTGCTCCCAGATGGTGGAGACTGATGGTAGGAGCTCTTGAGATTTAGGAGGAAGCTAATGGTGACCAACAGGGTGAAAATGGTTAAGCAAAGGGACCTACCCAAGAGAATGAGCCAGCAGCAGGCCAAAGTAAGTAGTTCTCTCTGTAGAATGTGGTGGAAGAGTGCTTAAGGCAGATAATTTCTTATGAATCAAATGCAGCACAGCCCAGTCAATGTCAGCTCTACAGTGCTGATGGTCAGAGATGTCCCCACGTGTTACGTGTGGGACTGCCAGGGCTGGTTGAGGTGGGAAGAAGGGGTGTGACTGGGAAGGGGGAAGCCTTGGGGGTTCTCTGTACGGTCCCTGCTTGTGCAACCCTGCTCCATCTCCTTGACTTCAGATGGTGTGCAGAGACACCCTTGGACTAATACCGATGTACTCAACAACCATCTGCAGGGAACTGTGCCTGGAGAAACTGCCCTGGCATGTCCCTCAGTACATCCTTGGGACATCTGTGCGTGCCTAGCTTCATCCTCTGTATTTCCAGCTCCTCACATGAATTCTTGAGGGAGACGAGAAACGAAGCTATTCCTAGAAATTCCACTGCAGTTACATGCCTTTTTTCCTTAACTGGCGGACTCGTCCTTGCTTCTTTTTGGTGCCAATGTTAACACGTCTTTTGGCTGTTAAGGGTAGTTTTTAGACTTGTTTAGAAGAATCTCCTCCCTTTTCCCTGTGTGCCACTTGCTGTGCTCTGGGGAAGGGTGCAGGCCTGTGGCTGTTGAGTATTTCACTTCACAGGCTTTTAAGTCAACACGTTTCTGTCCCAGTAAGAACCTGGGCTCAGCCCAGAGCAGCACAACGGTGCAGGGAACAACAAATGCATTGCAAATAGTTTCTGTGCAGTGCCTGTGCTGTATGGGGCACTCTAAATAATGAAGCATCATTTTGGCTTTAGTGTTCCTGTTTCCAGCCTGATGTAAAGACTGCATAAAGCCATGAGGGAAGGGCATGTATGTGTGTTCTTATGCTTCAAATCTCTTTGCTTGGGCTGCCTTGCGATCTTATGCAAGACTTTCATGCAAAATATGGTTCTGTCCTTGGTGTGCCTGCCTTGGTGCTCTTGAAAACAAGAGAGAGATGTGCCTCCTTTAGGGCTGGCCCCGCTCCAGATTTCCTGGAGCCTCAGATGTGCCCCACAGAGCACCCTTGCCACCTCTGACTACTGCTGTTAATGCTTCTGGCACCAAAATACAGTTGGGGACTTCTGCTTCTTCCTTCCCCTGTGATCATCAAGGGGGGGAAGGAATGTTAAAAAAAAAAAAAAGGTAAAAACCCAAAAAGCACATGTATGGAAGGAGAAAATTTCCCAGCTCAGTTTGGGACCAACCTGCTTCCCACTCTGCTGCTGGGGGACTGTTTTCGGTGGTGACGCCTTTGGCACCATGCCTGACAGCAGCCATTCTCTTCAGTTTGCTGCTCCTAAAACACATTTTGAGCAAACTGTGTTTCTGAGCCCAGTGTACAAGAGTATTCTCACTTAGGATAGAATTCAATTGCACACTGGAGTCAAACTGAGATTGAGTGGGACTTAAGTGAAGCTTAAGGAGAGGGAATACACAGTTGAGACCTGGGTCTTATTTGCAGGCTGTAGCTGCGCTGTTGCACCAAGCAAGACCTGCAGCTGAGGCAGGCCTGGTCCCTTTCTAATGTTAGCAGCTGGATACAAGGAGTGAAAGTGGGACTGACTCCCCCTGTTAGGGCAGGAGTTTGGATTTTACTTATCCTGCACCCTGAGTGCCTCAGTGATGTGCAGGCAGCAGTGATTATCCCCATCCAGTGCACAGGTCTGTCCCTGGACCCCATCTTAGCTGAGGTGCTGTCTCTGGACCTGCAGATTTGATGCTGGAGGGTCTCCAGAGAGAGACCAGAGCTGTGGCTTTTGAGGCAGGAGGATGTAGAATGGGATGGGAGCCCTGCACAGAAACTGTGTCTGGGTTGTTGCAGAAACAGGCAATACAAAATAACCCCTCTTCCTTGCCCTTGTTCCCACAGAGGTTTCATAGAGGGCTGATGCTGTTGACTTCCTTTTCCTACTGCAGCGGGAACTTCAGGCCCCTGGGGACTCTGTGTGTGTGTGTGTGTCAGAGATCAAAGGAAGGGTATGGGAAACATGGTTCCTCCTATACATCCCTGCATGGGAAACACTCTCACAAGGCCTGCTTGGCTCTTACTATCCCAGGTCACAAGAGATAAACTACTTTTCTCCAATCTGAGTAGCTCCAGGTAGTTTAGGATTGACCCTATGGTAAAGGGCCAGACTCTGTCTTTGCCCATTGCATAGCTGGGCTTTAGTTCTGGTGGCTCACTGCCAAGGACAGGGAGCTTTGAAACGGTGTTTTCTATTTTGGCATCTGGTATCAGAAATGTATTGTGGTTAAAACAAGTAATTTTCTCTTCAGAGGAGCAAGGCCGAGAAAGCTGTCTACCAAACTTATCCAGTTCTGTGGGGTTTTATTCTTAGTTTCAACAAGTAAGTTGAAGAAAAGTAAGTATGGACCTCACACAACTCTGGCTGGAGAAAGCATGCAATTCCACCGATGAAGCAGTGTTTCCTAAAATAACAGCTTCGGGAACCTCTGCAATCTGTTTCCCTGTCTCTTACCCTTTTACAAGAACTGAGGAGCCTTTCAGCATTGTGAAGCAAGGCTGCGAAATAGCAACCAGAACAAGAGTGCCTCAGTCTCTGCACTCTATCTGGGGACCTACTGGGCTATTATTAGCAGGGGATACCAAATACATTCTGTAAATATTTGAGAAGCTCTGTGAAGACACATGCTCTTTTATGAGCCCCACAATCATTAAACCCGGGCAAAATGCAATGGAAGAGCTACAGCAGTTCACACTTATTATCACCCCATTTTGTTCTTGTCTGTGGGAGGAATTGTACTTGGATGCCTCTTGGGTCAAGGCTGAAAATTCTGTCCCTAATTCTTGGCAGAGAGGGTTTATTTGCAAGTGGAGAATGGACAGCAAGGCTCCTAAGCCCCGGGCTGGTGCATGGTGCTTTCCTGGCACAGAACTCGTGTGCTGGGATCTGGGAGACGGTCTGAAGGGTCACCGAGCTCCTCCAGTGTACTGCGAGGTGCCTAACTTTTTTTTTTTTTTTTTTTTTTTTTTTTTTTTTTTTTTGGCGTGGGGGGATTTCCTTATAGCTTCTTGTCCTCTTTCGGAGCAGGAGTGACCCGCAATCTCGGTTTCCATCGCTAGAGGGAGGAAAACTACACGGAATTATCGCCCTCTCCGGTCTCTGCTCCGTCCATGCACTCCAGGCAGGAGAGCAGATGCTCTTAGGACCTAATAGGTGAGGAACAGGTAGAATTGTACTAGGTGTGCCATTTTCCTTCGACAGAATTTAATGAAAAAAACCAAACCCAGTCTTTAACAAAAGCAGATAGAAACTTTTTTGTATTCTTGAAGCAGTGCACCACAGACACCTCTTCTTTTTTATTTGAAAACATAGCAAATTGAAATTAATTTAAAATTAAGATGATGAAAATTTCAACCTAGGAATGGGAATGCGGTTGTAAAGACAATCTGATCCCATGGGAAGTACTGGAGAACAACTTCCCTTTGCTTTCCGAATCTATTTCAGGGAACCTGGAGGCTCTTCACCAATCTGCCCTAGTCTTGTGATTACGAAAATCAGCTAAGGTCAGCTTTGTCACCAGAATGGCACTGAGTAGCTGTGCTGTTTTTACCTTCATCTGCAATTAAGGGGACCATGAATTTTCCCTACAAGATGTGGATGGGTTAAAGTGGATGTGTCAGAACAAGCTACTGTCCCTGTAAGAAGAAAACTAAGGCTGCATCTCTGCTTTAGACTATTTTATGATGGCTGTGGTCACAGCACTGTCCTGTACAGTGCTGCAGGCAAAGGTGTTGCTATCTCTTGGAAGAAGATACGCTTATGGGGAGGGGTGCTCTTGAGGGATGACAGTAGACTTTTTTTTTCAATAATGTTAAAAATGAAAGAAAAAAGATAAGACAGTTCATTGCAGCATGGAAATAATAGTAATAAAAATAGTAAGTAAAATAATAATAAAAATAGGAAGCAAAATTGGCCAAGAATGAATGGGACCATAGCCTGTCTGTTGCTCAAGCCTGAACAGAGAGAAAACAGGGACACTAACAAGTCAAGAGGAAAGGCACATGTGTGAGTTTTTGTTCTATTTTCTTTTAAAATTTATTTATACATTTAAGTGCAAGCTATTATATGTTGTTGGTAGCAGTAGAAATCAAACAAAAAAGTCAACATTTTTTTTCTTTCATAATGAAAGGAATCAGGAATGGTGCAGGACTCTAATTCTGGAGAAAATTAAAAGATGGAACTATAATGAGATTCTTAATGTGTGACTCATAGGTGGTCACACTTGTAACTGTCTGGGTCATTATCAGGAGGGGGAAAAGGGTAGAACTATACTGAACATGCATTCCCTCCTTCCTCCTGCCTTTAACTTTTGATGCAAAAAGAAATCTCCACATCCGCATTGTGCAAAATGTGGCTTCTGGCAGCGAAAACAGCATGAAAGGGCTGAAACAGCAGCAGGTCCCTGTAGGACAGGACAGGGGGCTACTAGGCTGTGCTCCGGGCTCAGCCTTCCTTAGGGAAAGCCTCGTCTGGCTGCAGTGTTGGATGGGGCTGGCAGAGGTGGAAAGGAGGCAAATTTCTTCATCCAAAGCCCATCTGAGCATTGCCGGCGCTCGGGAAGAGCGGACGGGTTCCAGGAGGGGATGAGTGCCCGAGAGGAGGGTGTGCCAAAAAGATGTGGCTGGCAGCGGAGCAGCTGGCCTCTGCTGCTCACTCAGATTGGCTTGCCCAGGAGGATCCTAATTACAGCACAACTGCTGTCTCCATAATCGCTGCGGCAGGAGCAGCGCGGGCCATAAGGCACTGAAAGGGACCTGCATGTGGCAGAGGAAGATTATTAGAGTTGCTGCGCTCTGTCCTGGCCATTGAGTTGCACAAAGCCTACCAGATGTCAGGGAGGAAGAAATGGGTCATCCTTAGCTTTTGCAAATAATGTCGTTGACTGCTTGTATATGAACAATGTGATTGCATAGTGAGGCTGGGTTATGCCTAACTGAGAATATTTGTGGGGAAAGCTTTGGAAATGCAACGAGTCTGCTTGGGCACTGTGGTCTGATTTGCAAAGCAGGAGCTACTTGTGTGGCTGCGAATAACAAAAGACTCAACAAGTCCCGGTGAAGGACTGTAGGCGTGTCGGATGTTCCCGGTGTACCAGGATGTTCCCTGTGCCCTCACCCACCCGCACCACCCGCTGACACATGAAATCATCCTTGACAAAACTTGGGCCTGGCAATTATCAAGAAAAGCAGCCATGAGCAATAAGAAAACTATGCTTTAGGATGTGAATGTTGTTATTTTTTGTTTCCTGGTATGTTTCCAAGGTCAGCTTCTTCAGATATATTTTGAAATCAAAATAGTAAGCTCAGGCAGCAAGCATTTAGGGGGAATGCATCAAAGCAGATGTGATTTTTGTAGTATGGGCAGTGTGCTGGCAACTGGGAGTTACTGCTCATGCCTGTTGCATTCAGAATCTAGGGGTAGGAGTTGCTCCCACCACTTCACTTACAAGACAGAAGCATCAAAGATTTTACAATGCTCTTTTTGGAAGTGCTCCCTCAGAAAAGGACTGTGAAATGTTAAACTGCATCTTTGACTTCCAGGCCAAGTGCTGCCCGAGTGGAAAATCTGGTGCTTAGTCCCTAGATGGAAATAAGGGAAGGGGGGTGCAGGTAAAGTGTTATTCCCTGCATCCTCCCACTTGCTTCCCAGCAGAGAAGGGCCCCTGGCTGCTTCCCTGCAGGCTGTGCCCGAAGCACGCATTTTTCTCTTGCGCCAGACTTTAATCACATGGAATCGACTTATGGATAGCTGGGGCAGTAATGGTGATCTTGAACATTGCTGGATGCCTCACATTTGCTTTATCTAAGTCTGTTCACACTGTTGCAGCTTTTCTTGCTGGTGACGATGTGGCGGAGAAGGACAGAGTGAGAGAGCGAGATAGTGTGGAAGTGGGAGGCTGTGCCAAGGTGACGAGCTATTTTGCATTGGCATCTGATGGTGCTAATCAGGAGCCATGTACTTTAGAAGGTGTCTTTTGATAATGTGCTTTTATAATTTAACCCTCCTTATATTTTTGGATATATAATTTGTGTAAGGTTTACAACCTGAATCTGCTTAGGTGCCTCTGGTTTCTGACACAGCAGCAGCCTTTGAATCAGCGAGTGTCTGCTCTTGCTGCTTAATCTCTGAGGCAGCCAATTTGGGGACAGAAGGAGTTTTTACTTTATCTGCTCCAAACACACTTGTACTTTATTCCTTTGTATGGGGAAAACAGGGAAAAAAAAGAAGCAAAAAAAAGAGGCAAGAAGTGCTGTGTGTGTGAGCACGTGTGTGTGTGTGTTTATATATTACGAGAGGCAGAGACTAAACTGAGCAAGTGTGGGAGGGTGAGAACCTTTATTGTGCAACAAACTGATGGCACCAAATATGCTGCATTTGTTGTGAGTTAAAAGGTTTATACAAAGATTTTCTTAGTAGTGTCTAAGATCTTAATAGGGTAATTAATCTTTCTAAGTGTTACTGCCAGATTATGGGATCAGCTATTACCCCTGGCTACAGAGTACTCCTTTGTGTGTTGCTATGAACAGGACTAAGTGATGAGACTACTCCGTTTGCCAAACAAAGATATGGTTGCTGCTAGCTTGTTTATGTTTGAAATGTGTTTTCTGGTGCAGTAAGAGAAGGCTGCACCGTTTCTTTGGGAATACTGGTGCCCTTTAAAATGAGTCTTATTAGGAGAAGAAGGGGATGAAGCACTGTAGAATTTCCAGAGCTTTATGGAAAAGTGCATATATACTTTTAGAGACATAATGGTAGTTGTTTGGTTTGACAATTTTTTTTTTCAAGCAGGAAAATAAATAGATAGCTAATGTAATTGTAAGAAAGCAGCTGTAGGCATAGATAAAAAGTGGTCTCTACTTAAAAACTTCTTCATGGAATGCAGAAGCCAAACACTTTAGTTGAGGAATTAAAATCCAAGTTGTGTTGCAGCAGGATAGGGTAGGACATAGAGGATGTGGAAGAATTTTCTCAAGAAGTAAGCTTTGCTCAATCCTGTTAATTCATGAGTGAGTCAAAACTAAAGGTTGTTTTATTTACTAGATAAGGGAATTTTTTCTTTCCAGTGACATGGCAGCCAGGGGAGCAGGGAGAAGAGGAAAAGCAGCATATTACTCAATGGTTGTCAGTGTTGAAACAACTGGGTCGTTCTGGAGATATGTCTGCTTAGCCAAATTTTGACATCTCCTGTACTGCTGAACGAGCAACCTCTGATCAAGGTCAGTATAAACCACTCTGTCCACATTATTTAGCCTGGTCTAGTGAAGGCTGTCATGTTCTTAAGTGACAATAAAGGAAAACTCCAACTCCGAGCTTTAATACATAATAAAGCTGGCTTGAACTTAGGTTTCTTTTAAGCCATCCCAGAGGCATCACCTGGAAGTGACTGTTTGTGTGTGGGCGGGTGTGCTTCATGGGTAGTAGCAATGGTGACACTGTCACGTGTTGGGATGAAATGCTTTGGGCTGGTTCAAGTTGCTGACCTTCTTCTAGGGTGGGAGAACACACAGGGTATGTGGGAGGAAACCTTTGCTTTGAGGCCGGAGAGGTGGCCAGTTTGGAGAAAGGCGAGGAAAAGGATAGTCATGGAGGATGGAGTAGGAGGGGGAGTTGCCACTTTCTGCCTTGCTGGAACAAGTGGCATGCTGTACGCCTGGGGTTAACAGGGTCCTTCCTTTGGTGAGGGCAGGTACCTCATACCGGGTCAGCTGGCACTGCCCACTCACCTCTGTGGCCACCATGGGGTTGTGTGCTCTCTTCTTTACCTGCTCTACAATAGCTTACAGCTGAGCACTGATGAAAAGGAGAAGCTGCAGAACCTTGTTCACCCTCTTCTCAGCAGGAAGTTTACATTTATACAAGGCCTGGAGAATCTTGAAACTGTGCCAAACCACCAAAATAAAGTTGTAATGCTACAGCTTGGCATAGTGTTGAAGAAGACTCCCTCAGGGCACACTGTGTGGAAGTAGGATTGAAGAGGGTGGTCAAGCAGGCCCTTGTAGATGTTTACTCTAGATGGTGACATGCCCCTGCCTGGCTTGTCCCTAGACTGAGATGGTGAAATGCCAGCACTGCTGTCCTGGTAGGGCTTGTACAGTGCTGAGCTGCTCCTGATGGGCTCATTTGGCTTCCTTTGTGGCAGCTCCTGCTGGCTGGCCACTTGTTAGGACCCAGGGAGGAGTGTGACATCAGGGATGTGTACCTGGTCCAGAGAGTCTGGGGAAAGGAGCTGCTTAGCTGATGGTGGTGGGGTGGGGTAATCACTGATTCCTCCCACTGGGCCGCGTCAGTGGGGCTGTTCAAGAGGACAGAAAAGGAGGGTGATACTTATCCCACGTCCTGAGCAGTGGTGATGGTTGAAAGCCCACCACAGCTTTCCAACCTGCTGCAGAATCATCATCCTTGCTTCAAGTGGTGGGAGTATGCCTCCTAGGAATTGAATGTTTGCCTGAAAGCTACAGTGAGCTTCTGGCTCCATCCTGGTGTCCCAGCACATGCAGAACCTCTCCCCCCACACCTAGCACTGGGATTTCTCACCCCATAACGCTGCAGAGATGTACTCCTTTTGTAAGTAGATGTCTTCATTGGTCAAATTACATTTACAACTTTCTGCATTCAGTATTTGGGGTGTGATTTGCTTTACAAATCTTAGTTTGATTCTAGAGGTGATATGCAATGTGAGATGCTAAAAACTCTGAAAGTCTTTGAAGACAATTACAGCTACCTTACCACAAAGAGGGTTATAAGGAAAAAACCCAAACAAATCCCTACTAATGCAGAGTTAAGATGACCCAGTTGTAGCAGAGACCTTTCCAAATGGAGAATTCAAATCCAGGAAGTAGAGAATCAACGTACATGCCAATAAAACATCAACTCTGGCCCCCTGGAGCTGGTACTGCTCACTGGGAATTATCTGCAACCACTCCAGCTGCAGTCACTGTATTAGCTGGAGCAGTATTGAATGGTGGGAGGATTAGCTGGGGTTTGGCAGAGCTTGGAGGAAAAAAAGGAAAAACTTTCAGGGTGGGTGAGAAGAGAAGCTGAATGCCCATACCTGTGTGTGTATATGCATGTGGATGAACTTGAGAATTTCACTTCAGCACTGAGATGCAGTAAGGAGACGTATCTAGAAATGGGGATTTAATGGCAGAAAGGCATAAGATAACATTAACTAGCAGGTTTAGTGCTGGCATGAAGTGCTGCTCTAGGCGGTGTGTCCAGGTGTGGGTTAGATCTGCGTAGCTTCCCTCTGGCACAGCACACACCTGCAGAGCAGTTGGCATTGGCACAGGGAAGGGGTTGGATGCTGCCTCACTATGGTCATCAATGGTCATCCTCCTTTGCTTCCATCTACAAAGTGTGTTGTTGGGGACCTGATGTCAAGGAACAGTTGTGCAACTGAATTTTCTAATTTTCAAAGGATTGTTTATCCAGACTGATACATGTTAGTGGGCAGCCCAGACTTTCTGATAGCAAAGATATTTGTCAGTGAATTTCCTAGATTTATTCAGTTGTAATAGAAACGGGTTTTTTCATCTCTTTTTTTGTTGAAAATAGTGGTGACTTAAGCAGTTGAAGTTAACATACAGGTTTTTGCTTGATATATATATATCACTAAAAAGGAAATAAGGTGTCTTATGATTAAGCGGTTGTGTTCTTTTTTTATGTAACAAAATCACTTTTTTTACTGTGTAATAGAAATTACAGTAATGTTTTTAGATGTCTGTGCGCTAGCAAAAGAGGACAGGAATTCCAAATTGTGGTCTGTCTCTCCAAGTCTTGAGTGTTTTCTCCTGTAGGGGCTGCAACAGCAGGCTGATACATCTCCATCCTGCCTCGCTGCATTTCAGGCAAGGTGTAGTCTGAGTTGGCAGTGATTTCACACCTCTTTGAAGACTCAACCTTTTAGCAGGAAAGATTTCCTGGCCTTCGTGTGAGCCAAGCTGGCCCTCTGATATGTCAGATACACCTGAACCTCTTCTCTTACCCCTTGTTTTTGGCAAACCCACAACATGAGGAAAACATTGCAATGAAGTGCGAACATTATTTCAAGAAGGAGCTAAAAAAAGCCCCTGGGAGAGAAGGGATTTATTAACAAGTCATGGGACTTTGGTATGCCTCAGGCAAGATTTTCAAACTGTTGCTCTCCCAAATCAGTCGCTATAATTATAGCACTTCCCAAACAGAAAAGGACAACATGGGAATTTTATCTAATGTAATATCATAGGTCTGAGCCTGGAAGCAGAACAAAATGGGTTATTGTAACATAATAGTAAAATAGGTGTGACTGCAGAATAGCAGGTCAAAGCAAACCTTCAGATGAGTAATTATTTCTTACTATCCTACTTGTTCTGTTTCATCCTTGGGTGTTTAATTACACAGTTTTCCTTTTCTCCTGTCCTAACATGCACCACCAGGCAATTTTTTTCCTTGGAGCCTTGGAAACAGTATAACTTGAGTGCTTTATTGGAGCTGTTCTCCGAAAAATTAAACTTTGAACAATCTGAGCAGTGGTAGGACCAGATTTTGTAATTACGGGTCTGTCTGGAGGGTATAAGATGGATGAGGGTGTCCTTGTGCTGGGTGCTGTACCTTTTGTGTTAAGGCAGGAACTTAAAAGCAGTAGAGCTCTCAAGAAAGCCACTACATTCTGTACATCTTGCAGCCCTTGTTCAGAGTTAATTCCATCCTTTGAAATGGGTTAGGTGCAAGTTCAAACAGGATGTTGCTTCAACACTGTCCCTATCTGGGGATGAGAGACTAACTTCTTTGCAAGGATGTTCACTGGCTAAATGTAGTAAATGATGCATATGTGTTACTAGCCTGGAAAAATAGGACTCAAGTGTTTTCTTAAAAAAACCCCAAAATCCCTGCCTGCTTAGGGGCTTACAATGTTCCTGTCATTTTAGTCTTCAAACGCCTACTATTCTAACATCTCAGCTGATAGCACAGTGAAAAGTAAATCTCTCTCAAGCATTTTCCTCCCTCTGAGTAATAGCTAATCTAATAATAGTTTGACTCCTACCACCACAATAGCTCTCTCTATAAAATGTGTGGAGGGAGGAGGCTAAAGATTTCATCTCCTCTGTGGTGATCCCAAACTCCTTGGAAGTAGTGTAAGAGTACTGAATTTGGGCCCTGCACTGCTTATTTATCACCCTACAGACCTTTTACAGGCTTAAATGTTTCTCAGATTTGGCTATAAAAATCCAGCAAGCCCCAGCAATACATGTCCCTTTCACTTTTTGGTTTTTTTCCCCCCCTCTTGTGTTAATATTTCCCTTGTTAGTGTTTCTGCATGAGATCTATTTATTCATTTATTTTGTGCTTTTACATCAGCCCTAAATGATCTTCCTATTAGCACAGGAAGCTGGCAGCAGCCAGTCTGCAGCCTTTGGATAGTCAACTAATTAAGGGAAAAGCAGGTGTGGATGGATCTATTGAGTCAATAAATAAGTGCCAAAAATTTAAGTTATTGGTCTGTGAGTGTTAACAGGTGGAGCACAGTTTTTATACCTTCAGTGGAGAGAAAAAGAAGGTTTAGAGGAAATTATTTCTTCCCCCATGATTTAAAAGCTCTTCAGTAATGAAATATGTCTGCTCTCAAAAAAAAACAAACCAAAAAAATACGTCCTCGTGTTGTACATGTTTAGTCTTGAAGACAAATAAAGATAGTGTAGGGGTTCTTACTTTCATTGACTTTGACTGGGTAATGAAATGGATGGTCTGCAAAGAAATAATTCATATTCTCAGGCTGACACTCAGAAACATAACTCACAAATGACTACAGATGTTAGTGCCTATTGTTCCTTTGCAGTTCTGTTTATAAATAAAACTTTCTCTGCCTTCAGTCAAATGCTCAAAATGTTCTAATCTGCAAAAAGCCTCTTCCCTCAGTGCTAAAGAAAAATATGATCTATTGAGCAAAGTATTATGCAAGGGATTTTTGTGTCTAAGAATATATTCTCTCCTCACACTGATTTATCCTCCTCCCCAGTTTCTGTACTGGCTTTCTTCCTTTGTGCTTGATTTAGTAATTTATTCAAACACTTCTAACCAGGGGGCGTTTTTCACCAGGGTGCAGTGGCAAGAGACCACAAAAGCATTTCACAACACTTACAAAATACATTAAAACACTTTCAGGGTAGTATAACATGAGATAAGATAATGTTAGAATAAAAACATGTAAACCAACCACCTACTAACTCGACTGGTTTCATTAATTTTGATCTGACTGATATAAAAGTCTTCTTCATGGATATGTATTAATCTTTGATGGGCTGTGTGTAATTTTAAATGCAAGCAATAAATGAATGCTTATACTAAAACTTGCATGTGTCAGTCTGGAAAAGGCGAGAGGAAAAACCCAGCAGTCAAAACATATGCATTGTTTATATTTTAAAACTCTGGGAGCATCTAACCAAGCTAACAAGTGTTGATCTGGAGAAGTAAGGAAGAGGACTTGTGCTCTGAGGCTTTTGGGAGGCGCTGATGGTTTTAAGGACTTTCATTTCTGAATGTGTGTCTGGAAATCAGAATAGGACACTTGCCTTTCCCCTTCTTTTCTGCCTCTTAAACGCTTAGAGATGGGGAGGGGAGGGGTTTTTGAGGTTAGATTGGTCACTGTGGATCATCTTTTAGTGTCAAGTCTGCTTCTCAGGACACTCAATCATGTGCACATGTGACCTCTGCCTGCTAAGCTATAGGATGCTCTGGCTTGGAAAGGGGGATGTTTATAACTTGTTTTTTGCCCCTGGTTCATCTTTGTATGTTTAATGAGATATTCACTAGAGCAGGGGTTGGGACAGGGTAACCATCCTTCCCAGCTAAGTGTACTAATTAGTCTTTCTTTCTCTGTCTCTTAATTAATTCATACATATTCATTGAGAAGCAGAACAGCTCCAATAGGAGAGAATCAAGGAAAAACTGAATACCCTGCAGCCTACCTGATGGTTATAACTTTCTCCTGATGGTTAGAGAGCATGGCTTAATTTCTTTGAAACAGGTGGAGAGAAGAAAAATGCTTTTTAGCCTCTAGGGTGAATACTCTGACCACTAGACCATTGCAGGCAAGAGTCTGGTCTCCTTTTGCAGCATGTGTGTGTGTTCATCCTTACTTCTGATCTTCTTTCACTGCAAGTGCCTTAAATACAAACTTTTTTCAAACTGAATCTGAAGAAAAGGTTTGTCTTGCACTTGTTTGCTAGGCAAAATAAATCTTAATTTTAAAAGATGATCTAGAAGAGTTAAATATTTCCCTTCCTTATACTGCCTCAGAAATAATTATTTGGTTTGATAAAGGTACAAGGAATCAATTACTGATGTCATTTTACTGAAGTGCTTTTTAAAACACTCAAACCCTGCCCAGCTTTTGTATTCAATCCTCAGGAACACTTATGTCTTGCCATGAAAAAAAAATTGTCACTAGAACAGAAATTAATAAAAAAGACTTGAAGATAGGTGAGTAAGCATAGGCAGAGAGTACTGACAAAATCCATCCTGCTGATGTAAAGCTGGCTGTGAAATGGATGCTAAAAATAAACCTCAATTCTAAAAGTCAGTTCTGACAGACCTGGGTCCTGTTTCTCTCTGTAACATAATTTGCCACAATCTGTGGGCTGATGTTGCAGTAAATTAGGTTCGTGATACTTACTGTTAATGAGTCACTGAATAAATACATCTGTATAAATTAGCCCACAATTTGCCTGTTGCAAAAATAAACAGTTTTGATTTCCTGTGTGCGCAGCATGGCAAACATTGTACACATGTAGTTTTACTAAACACTGAAGATGTTAAACTGTGGGAAGAGAAAGTGTTCACGAACAGGTACTTGAGTGGCAGCTGGTGGGATGGAGAGGTTCAGCCCTACTCTGCATCCCACTAAGCTGGAATGGGGATGTGTAAGGCAGGGAGGGGCAGGAGGGGTCAGCCTACAGATCTGGAGAATCAAGACCCCGAGGTTTTTAGAGCTATCATCTTGTTTTAAACTGGGTGTCCTCTGTGTCAGCATGTATGAGAACAGCAGCAATAAATCATGTACCCAGTGTTCAAGATGTGTTTTAATAGCATGGTGGCTTGAGCCTCATTGCACTAGATCCTGTGTAAGACCAAAGTAGGAAATGTTCCACTCTTGAAGTATTTTACAGTTCAAGTCTGAGAAGATGTAATAATACTTGGAAGGAAGACAACAAAACCAGTAATGAGGGCTTGGGTTTATATAGGCCAGATATTTGCACAGTCACAGTAGATGCTTCTATGCTTCTTGTGGGTGTTTTTAATCTCCAAGTATGGAAGTCCAAGTGTTTTACAAGTTACCAAGTCCGGAAAAACTTGGCCACCTGTTTTTTTCTGTGACACCCTCCCCCTCCCCCCTTCTATGCAATGACTTCAGCTGAGGATATGTGGAAACAGAACTTAGTTCAATTCTCAGTCCTTGTGAGCTGAGTAGTGTGTTTAGCTGTGGAGCTGTGCTTCAATACAGAGAATAATCATATCATGTCAGTCTCCCTGAAATGGCTGTCTGTATTAAGCTCTGGGTCATTTCCAAGGGCTGCAAGGAGCTGCCTGTCTGCTGGCACTAGACATGTGACCTTAGAGAAATGTCTCCTTCAGTATCTACAGGCTGTGATGTGTCACACTGATACACGTTTCTACCTTAACACTCACTCAACAGCAGCTCCCTGATGTGACAGTGTTTTTCTAATTCATAGATATCCAAGGAGATTGATGCCTGTGTAATGTTATGTCTCTTTGCCTAGCTGGTCTGATAAAATGAGTATTCTCACACAAAGTCATTAAGCGAGAGGCTTATTATAGCATGCAGGAATAGGAACTTGAGTGCTCATTCCACCCCTGTCCTGTTGCAGACATTTCTTCTGGAGAAGGCTGACCATATTGTCAATGCAGTAGATCTAAAGAATACTTAGCAATTTGTAGGATCATTTTGGTGGCTTCTTTGGGTTGGAGATGACTTCAAAAGCATCTGGTAAAGCTTTGTCTGGTCAATACTATTCTATATGGGTGGCATTTTCTAGGCAAAGAGTTGTGAGCTTTTTATGCAGCCAACTTCTGTCTCTCCTGCCATCAAGCATGGTCCTTGCTTGTTGGCACACAATGCTGTGCTCTCTCATCTTCTTTATGTGTCAGAATGCTACCTGCAGGTGGTCAAGCTGGAATTTACTGGCTGGCTGCTGGCCCAGGGAACACGTGTACCCTGCTAGAGGATGCACTTATCGGGACTCACCGGCACCCACCAGCAACCGTACACACAAAGCTCACTTCTTTGTGAGTGCCTCGCATGCTGTGGGGGGAAAAAGTCAAAAGGTATGGAAGCACAGGATGAATTAATGAGCCAACTATGCAGTGGGAAACCATAATGTGACCAGAAGGAAACAGGGAGAGCAGGGCTATTTAAGCTTAAACTTTTACCAATGAGATGCTTCTCTGAAAGTCTACTGTATACTGAAACAATAATTATGAAGTTGTTTATTGTATACATGTGAGTGTGTATATGCACACGTCTGCCCACACACACGCATATATATTTATATATACACCTGCACATGATCTATACATACCTGACTCAAGTCAATTCGATTCTGCAAAGTAGGGAGCAAGCTTGACCTGGATGGGAAATTTGTAAACTCTTCCGTAGTGCTGAAGAGGAATTTGCAGAGGTTATCATTTGCCCAGCAAGGTTAATATCTCCAGGCTCCTGCTTTGGTCAAAGGGAAGACAGAAACTCCTCCTATGTACTAAAGCAGCAAAGACAGAATTTTTTCTTCTGGTACTTTTCCTGTGGGAGAACTTTTCTCTTGACAGAGAGTGTCTCTTTGGAAAGACTGAATAAATGCCCATCACAGGGAGATGTGAACTAGGAGAAGCCAATTTTTTCTGGTTTTGAGAGAAGTATCTTTAAAGTTAAGCTCCCACCTCAGTGGTGAAAACAGACTCATGACTTTTAGTCAGAAAGGGAGGCTCCCAGCAATGCCCCCAGCTGCCAGCAGCAGGACCTGGAGGGGCTGCCCTGCTTGCTGCAGGGCAATCTGGGGGCCTAAGGTTCACTCATTTCCCCCTCTCTATGCTCTAAGCCTTGGCTCCATTTCACAGCTCTTCATGGAAATGACTCCCTGTTCTGGGAGGGACTCAGTCTCTTCTCAAATGATAATGCAATCCAGACATGAATTGGCAGAAATGTCATGAGACTTCTTATTCTTGCGTATTTCCAGTGCAAACGCTCTCAAAATATCCTGGGAAGGGAGCCTTGGCATTTTTTCTGATGAACTGACACTGACCTGACAGCTTATTGTGGTTTCTTCCCCTAAAGACAGTTATATGGAAAAGAAACTGTAGAATCCCTTTCCCATCCCCAGTTTGTTTTCCTGCTGTACTAATTTTAAAAACTATCATTTTTCTACACTGTATTTTAATAATTGCTGCTCTAACAAAATACAATAGAATTCCACTTTTAAGCATACCTTGACTTAGAATTTATCGACCTCTGAATCATGTGTAACATGCATTTCAGGAGGCTTAGTGCACCATGTAGAAGAGGACAAACAAGAGTTTAATATCATCCTCTGAGCACAAATTCAGAGGGGTAACTTCCTCTCTCAATATATGTGCAGCTTAGGATGACTTATCTCCTTCAGTGTTGGCACCTAAATTTACTGCCTAGAATTGGGCAGAGTGAATAGCTGCTGGTTTGTGTCTTGAGATGACAGGATCCCTCTTTCTTTGCTTCCCTGTTTCCTCAGGTCACAGACAGGGATTCCTGATATATCCCAAATGATGGAGGGAGAAAAAGTGTTTCACAGGCTTTTTCCAATTTTGTTTTTGTACGTGAAGGGGCTACTGATGTGGTACATGAACGGTCACTGGGAAAAAGACTCTGAGGATGGACTGGGGTCAAGTATTGGTTTTGGAATCCTCTAACAGCTGGGAAATATGAGTGGCTGATTTAGTGAGCTCTGATGTTGTATGGTGATAGGGAAGAACCTTAACACAGACCTTGGCCCCCACCATGTGTAGTCTGCCCATTTTAGGGGCATTTTAGGGGAAGGTGGGCTAATTTTGACTTCTCTGCCTAGTCTAGACAAACTTTCCTAAGAAAGAGGTCCTCAATTGTCAAAACCAAGTAGGCAATTCAGGAAAAAAAATGACATTTCTTCATGTGCCTCTCCAGCATAGTTATGAATGGGTACATCAAGGTAGGTGCAAGCAATTTAGCTGAAGTGGCACAGGAGAGCTGTAGTGGAGTTAAGGACAAACCCTGATCTTCGGTCCCATGGAACTGACCTTACAGTGGGCTCTGTTTTTATTCCCTGAACCAGAATGGCAGCATTTCATACCACGTAAATGCATCATTTTTCATAGGATGGAAGATATGAGGCACTGGAGGGCTGGATCTGCTGGTTTTTTTCCAGTTGCTTTTTGTTGGGCAGCTGAGTTTGCTGCCTTTCTCCTCCAGCCTTTCATGGCTCTTCACCAGGACCAGGCACCTCTGTGACTCCTGGATGTTATCTTTAGCCACCAACCACTGAGATGCCAGAGCAGATGGGATTGCTGCTCAGAGTGGATCTTGGGAAGAAGCTTTCTTCATGCTTCTACCTCTCCCAAACACTTCTCAATGGCAGAGATGTGTCATCTATGGACAACTGAGCTGCTTCTTCCGTGGATGAAAACCTGGGAGAGAAGGAGGTGATCCTCATCAAGCTGGTTTTGGGTAGTGGCCGGGTTGAGCTAATAGTTTGTGTACACCTGATACAAAGTCAAATGTGTCCCCCAGCCAAGCACATAATTTTTAAAGCAAACTCAACCTAGATGTGGTAGTAACACCTGACAACCTGAATGGTTGTTCACAGAGAACAGAACTGCTGCACACTTGCTAGAAAGGCAGGAAACACAGTCAGTACCAAAGCTGCAGAAGCTCTGCACTGGTGAAATACCATAGCATGACAGGCATGTCACAAATCTATACTGCAGAAGAGTTTGAAATACAGTGTGTAGAAATATTTACAGACCATGGAGATTAAGAAATATTGCTGGCATGGTTGGGGGAATCAATACATGAGGGTAATTATGAAATGCCACTGCCTTCTGAGGCAAAAAATATAGGTCCCTATCCTACCCTAAGAGTACTTATTGTGGACCTTTATAACGTTTTGCTGAAAGCAATGAAAAGTTCAAGGCATTTCTGTTCCTCAGCTGAGTTATCTAACTGGAGCCAGCATTAGCCTGCAGAAATGCGTCCCTTTCTTCTAGCTTTCTTTTTTCTTTTAAGGAAAATAAAAAATCCTGGAAAGCAGGATTAATGAAGGGATAAATTATAGGAGAAAGGAATATTTAAAATGCAGAAATCTAAAAATTGTAAAAACAGTTCCTCAAATTTTCATGTAGCTCCAAGTTTGATTCTGGGAATGTAGGGATCAAACTGAAGTATGTAATTCAAGATCTCTTTTCTATTGGATTTCTGTAGGTGTGATTTAATTTTTCTTGTGCTAGAGCAGTTGTAGGGAGGATAATGCCCCTGACAGTGTTTTGATATAGCCTCTGTTCATAGTTGCCAAGTGGATTTTAATTTTTTTCTTTCTTATTACTGGGGTGTGAATTATTATGTGTCAAATATGTTGGAAACTTAACTATTTGTTTAGCTCTTGTGAAGGAGAAGGCAACTCACCCCTGCAGTAAGGCTATGAGCAAGCTGGAGCTGGAGGCAGATTGGCCTCCTCTGCTTTAAATGCTAAAATTCATCTGAACTGCAGTGACATGGTCTGTGGTTGATGCCTGGTTAGGTGCAGTCTGCAAAGGACAGGATCCATGGAAGCTATCTCAGACAGCTGAGAACCTAATGAACAGCAGAGCTGTTCCTCTGGCACTTGATCCATCTGCGACAGCCCAGCAAATGCTGCAGTAAGGTCACCTACCAGCAAGTTCTTTGATGCTGCCCAGTCAAGATGGCACTGCTAGCCTGATGTAAATGGTGCCTCAGCAGAGAATTCTGAAGGGAAGCCATCTCCAGAGAGTGGAAAAAACAAAGCTGTTACATGGACAGCCTTAGAAGAGAGGGGGGTGAGTAGCAGGCATGTGTTGCACTAGCTCTCTTTGCTAGTTGGATGAAGAGAAGTTACAGCAGAACCTGAGGGTTTGGATGCAGCCAAGGAGGAAGAGCCAAAAAATCTGGAGGCAGCAGAAGCTGTGTTTCTGCTAGCACCAGAGACCAGTCGACCCAGCCCAAGCATATTGTTACTGTTTTATTAAAAGGGTTGATTTGGAGAATGTTGTGTTTGCAATTCAGCATCATGCCTCGGAGCCTTGATTTCAAGCCTTTATTTATATGCTTAATTGTTGCTATGGAAATTCAATATTTAAAGAGGTAATTATTGCTGATCTTGTTGCATGTGTCCATTTCTGATGTCCAGCTGTTAGCTCTTTAGCTCCAGTCTAGCAGATTAATTACTACTATTGATTACTTTGAGCTTCTCTCTTCACACCTGCAGTCTGTGTAATTAGCCGGTGGCCTCCTCTGAAAATTAGGAGCAGTTTCATTTTGGCACCTTGCCATTTCTCAGCCATGTGCCTTACACTGATGAACAAAAGCAAAACTATTTTAAATAGAGATATCTGGGCAATGAACTCTTTGAATTTTTGAACAATCTGTGGATAACTCAAATTACTCTGTGTTAGCAAATATTGCACCCCATTGGAAGACCACTGATAGTAAAAAAAAAAAAAAAATCCAAAGTACTGGTATTTGTTTTGTCTGCCCACTAGTCAGTAAATGCTGTCCTGGCTATTTGAAGTGCTTTTTTTCACTAAATGGGACACAATCCTCTGAGTGCAATTATTTCTCCTTTCAGCCTGCTTTCCTGGAGTTTCCCTTTCTGTGGTGTGTGTGAGAGATTTCCTGTTGTTCTTACTGGATGCTACCAGGGCACATCAGAAGAACTTTAAGTAGGAGGGCAGGAGGAGTATGTGTGTACCCAAAACGCCCTCACCCATTCTCTCTCTTCCCAAGAACTCTGTCTGCTTTCCAAGGGCCACTCAAGGCTCTTCTTGGAAAGACAGATCTGTGCCACATTCCCCTCTCTGCACATCATAAAGGCAAAGACTAAGTGTTCAAAGGCTCTATTTTAAGAAATAAAATATAATTCTTCTGCCATTGGGGTCATGGCTTTCTCCTCTCAAAGAAAGAAGCATTTTATTTACATTTTCTGGATTGCTAAGCACAGGTCATGCCAATATTGTGTGATTTTGACATAAGTAGTGTGCTGGGTGGAAATGAGAGCACGGGGAGAACTCTGTCTTTGCTCTCTCTGAGTGAACATCCAGCCTAGATTTATAGCAGACCAAGGACAGTCCAAAAGCACAATACAGGTGGCCTGTGAACCGAAGTGTGCTGAAATTCAGTGTTCAGTAACTAACTTTAGTATTAATGCTGCATGACTGGATGCTGTCCACATATCAGCAGTTTAGCGTGCCGTGATTCAGGGTTGTGAGTCTCCAGAGTCAAGGCAGCAGTGAAGGCCCTCTCTGCTTCAGCGATCAAACACCACCCTGAAAGTTGTAGTGAAGTTCAGGGGAAGAGAAGAGACTCATCCCCTTTCTGGTTGGGTAAAGTAGTTGCTGTAGACTGTTTGGTACAGCACTGGCCTCCAGACCAGAAGGTCCCCAGCTGGAATCTCATCACCGCCACTGTTTCTAGATTAAATTCTAAATTGTGTACTGTCATTTGGAGGCCTTCTGTGCAGGGTCTCACTGAGTCACCAGTTATTAGGAATGCCTCCTATTATCACAGCCCTAAAAGCTATTTGAACAGAAGCCTAATGTGACTGTGATTTCCAAGGACCATTTGCTGTTATTGCAGCTCTGCTTTGCTGTGAGTGAGAAACAAACCAAAGTTGCTTTCAGAGCACATGAAAGGGAGGGACAGGGAAGCAGTGGAGCTGGAGTGACATTCAAGCTGCCAACAAACGGAAATTCACCAAAAATAAACAATCTTTTTATTAACTAAAGTAGAGTAATTTCCATGCAAGAAACCAAACAGGTTGCTTTTCTTCAAGCAGGCATATTTTGAAAGTTTTGCTTTTTCAAGTAGCTGAAAAGTTAGCTGCTGAAGAAGTATGCAGAACACATGCCCTGCTGTACCCCAAGGGCCAGAAGGACCTTCTCCTCCGTAGAGGAGGAGGACATAGCAGAAAGGCAAATGCCTGCTCTCTGTGAGAGGAAGGTAATAACTTGTGTGCACAGAATGGGGAACTACAAATGCAAATATTAGTCTGAAGACACACAGATGCATGTCAGAAATCTATATAATGTGGGAGAATTTGGAGTCTGAACAATACACCTTATGGGCTGGATTTCAGAGCAGTCCTGATTCAACTTTATTGCTGACTCTTATGGGCTGGATTTCAGAGCAGTCCTGATTCAACTTTATTGCTGACTCTTTCTAAGACTTCTTAGTTCTAAAACCTCCATAAAATGAAAGTGGAATTTTGCCCCAAAGTGGGATGATTAAGGTACTAGGAAAATAGGTATTTCATAAAGAATTTTTTTAGAAGTTCTGTTGTATCTACAGCTGAACGTGCTGTGAACAGCTTGCTCCTGTTTAGGAGGACTGATGTGAAATGGCATTGGTCCATTACAACTAGTGGTTCTGGGTTTGATGCTGGTTGAATATTTGGACAAACACTTGTATTAATCTTGTATTATACAGTTGTATACACAGTTTATCCCCGCCTTTTCCTTAGCCTAGTACTGGGGTGTTTGGCAAGGATGAGGGGCTACATCAAAGAGTCTATTTTGAGCATGAGGTGCCAGACATCATCTTCCTATCAGATGGACTGCAGCCAGCCATGCTCACAGAAGGACAGACGTCTGGCGAGGGAGAAGACAACTGAAAGCTGGGGCCATTAAAAGAAGGCAGTGGTGCTGCCAGCTATATTCCCTGTCCCAGCTAGATGTATCCCATTTAAGATGATGCTGTGTTGCCTCTAGCAAGCAGATCAGTAAATGGGGAAGGAAGGGCAGTAGGATGATAGAGAGGTGATCAAAAATAAGTAAAAGCAAAAACATTTTTGCATCCATTTTATGCATCCCTATGCTCATAGAGCTAGCTTGCTGCACTTGGAAATCTTTGAAACTTAGGACAGAAGTTTCAGTGATTTCAAAGCAGCAAAAATCTCAACTGCAGCAGCAGTCGTCACAGTTTCTGGACAGCCTGAGATGCAAAAAGGATATTCCTACCATGACTGTCTCCTGGAATTTAAAAGCAGCAACTGATCCAGTTTTGTTGAAAACTGGCAGCTTGGAAAAAGTCAGGCCTGAATGTCCAGTGGAGTCACCTGAGCACCAGCAGCCTTTGTTACGTGTTTTGAACCACCTACAGGCAGTGCTTTTGCCTAATGAAGGCTGAGCCTAGGACAGCTTGCTCATACCCATGCATGGAATTTGATCTCATGGCCTGGGGGTGCAGGTGAGGTGGCTGTCCCCATATTTATGATGTGGCAGGCTCACCAGGCTTACAGTCTGTGTCAGGGCCAGCTTGCTGGACCAAAGTGGTGGCAAGCTGGAAGATTTCTATGGTGACTGCTTTGCCCCTGAAGAAAGGTAAGGCTACGGGTAACACCCCTCAGGGGCCGCTGGTAAATGAAGAAGTGCTCCATCTACAGCCTATGAATAAAAATGCCATTAAGGGTCTGCTTAAACTAAAGGACTAAAGGTTTGATTGAAGTGTCTCCCACACCCTGAAGTTCTTAAAGTGAAGTTTTCTCAGCAAACCATTCATAGGCACCTACTGGCATTATCAAAAACTTCTGAGTGCCCAATTCAGGAGGATTTGAAGATGGATACTTTTAGAGCTTGCTGCCTATATCATTCTGCTGTCTAAATCTTTAGGTGTGTAAGCAGTAATGTGTTGCTGTTTTCATAAGAGAGTGTTAAAGATGTGACTTGAACAGACTATCACTTAAGACCCTTTATAAGAGGTCTCATCATTTAATTTCTCATCATTCTGCAGCTACTTTCTTCCTTTTACTAGATTGTGAGGTACAGCCTCTGCCATCACACAATTATGTGGCTCTCAGCACAGCTGGCTGAGACTGTAAGTCCTCCCTAGGTGCAAACAGTAAAGAGGAATAAGAGCATGAGGTGGGTATGCAGTGACAGAAGTGAGATGCTCGCAGCTGGCAAGTTGTGTGTCACTGGTTTGTAGATTTGAAATGCCATTTATATCCTGACTGCTTGTCTCAGTGCACTGACTTTGTTCATGTGCCAGGTGTTGCGTTTGGCCTTTGGCATCAGCCTGTGCAACCATCATAAACTTCATATGAAGCTGTGCTGAAGTGCTGTCCTGTGTTGTCTTTTCCATCCTCAGAATTTGTTTGAATAAATGTGGTCCTTCTTCCACGTAATGACACTTGATGGTTGTACTTTGTCTTCTGTCATCTTGTGGTTTTCCTTTAGCCTGGTACAACTGGGATCTGCTTTTGAGCCCTGATGATTTGGGGTTTTTCACCAGTCCCATGAAAATCTTTTGCTCTCCCTAGAGAACGCATCTGGGAGCACAGAGTATTAGGATAAGCTTCAAGCCCTGCTCTGCATTTGAGGTGCTTGTTAAATCCTGCTTCTCTCCAACACCAGTTTGGGAAACTCTTGTGTTCTGCTGCCTATAGGAGCAGCCTGATGGAGCCGACAGCATACTCCGTGTCAGGCCGCTCCTGCAGCGCTCCATCTGCCTTGCTTAACTGGAGCATTTATTGTCCAAAGCCCTCCTGACAGGAAACATTCTGGCTGCACTGAAGTATCCATAGAGATTATTATGGTATTTCTTCCCAAAATGTCTCCCAAACCCGCAGTACTGACTTCTGTGTCCTAATTGTCCTGCATCTGTTTCCAGCCTTGGAATATTACCTCCTAGGTGGAGGGGCTGATGTAACCACACTGTCTCTGAGTATCCATTGCGGCATCTATGTTGCTCATGAGCTAAGGAAATAACACCGTGCTACAAGGATCCAGAGGAAGCTGGGGCAATCTGGGTTTATAAATATGACTAGATGTCTTCAGGAGGCTTTTGAAATCCTTGATATAAAATCCCTTTCTTGAGAGTACTTATTTTATGGCTCACATTTTTTTCTCTGTGAATGTCAATACATGTACATGCATATGCATGTGTTTGTGCATGACATATATGAGATATTTGCATCCCTACACAGGGAAAACATAGGATTGTGTGTGTTTTCATGAGCCTGTGTGTCCCATCCACAGCATCAGCTCTCACCCTAATGAGCTGAAGCTACATTAGCAATATCCCAGGCAGATAAATTGACTTTAAACCTTGGTTTGATGATCCTACTAAGACATTCAATTAATTCTGTTTTGCTACAAGCTAATTTATGACTTTGTGTTTATTCCAAAAAAATGTTGAATGTACAAATCAGCAGCAGACAAGGTAATGAATTATTCTACCTTCCTTCATGCTCTTGTCTTCACACTTCACTACTATAAGAATGGAAGAGGAAATATGAAAGAAATGTCTTTTGATGTATGAAATGTGGGTATTTTCTCATACTGAGCTGTATCTAACTGGTGTAAACACATAATCAAGCCCTCTAGGAGATGCTAATTAGTGCAGTAAATGTTGGTTTATTAATTGCCATTACATTTCTCTTTGTTTCACCAGTGAATGTGCCTTTTCAGGAGAACAGATTTGATATGGTGTGTCTGTAGAATTTGTTTGTGTTCATGGCAAATGAAGACAAGTAGCCTAGCAAAGCTGTGATGAATTAACAACATTCCTTGCTATCAACGTTTCTGTAACAGAGTCCACAAAGTGCATGGGCTTCTGTGTGATTTGAGAAGAAAAACAACACAAAACAAAAAACCCCAGAGGATTTGATAACAATTTTCTGCTCCATCTCTCTACTTGGTGTGTTTTTAATGAGCCCTCCAAAAGCACAGGTAGTAAAACTTTTTCCTTTTTGATCTGGCAGAATACACTGCCAAGACATACTGCAGGAGAGGCACTTCAAAGGCAAACAGCCAGCGAATACAATTACCTTAGGTGAGGCTGCTGGGTATAATTGAGTTCCTCCCATCCTTGGAAAGTGATAGAACACAGTCCCTTAACAATTCCCTCTTCCTGCTCCTCCAGCTTGTCATTATAAATCAATACTTACCCCGTGATGTTCCCATTTGTAAACGACACCATTATCACATGCTACACTGCCTGTGTCAGGCACTAGGAGCCAAATACAGGCTCAAGTGAAAGGTCCCCCTGTAGGCAGCTGCAGCACGGTGTAGGCAGGGGGCAGAACCAGCAAAGCTTGGAAGACATCCCTTTGCCTCTGTGAAGGCTGGCAAAAATTGCTGGAAACACTCATGCCACAAGGTGCTAGTCCTTCCAGGAAGCAGCAAAACGGATGGCTGTCCTGGTTGCAGAGAAGGGGCAGAGCTAAAGTGTGGCATGGCAAGCTGCTTGTTCTATATTATCTGCATCTTCTCAAGGGGCCTTGGTTTCTGGAGGAAAAGCTGGGCATCCCACAGGAAATGTGCCACTTTTGCCTTCCCCTTTCCAGTAGGAGGATGTTCGGATCAGGTCCTGTGTGTTTTTGCTCCTGGTGGTGAATACCTTTTCGGGGGCAAAACACCTTCCCCTTTTGTATACTTCTGGTATTAATATTGTTGTTACTATCAGACATGTCTTATTCCATTCCTTTTTGCTTTCAGTAAAATGTTACCTCCACCCATAGTCTCTTTTTTCTCTCCTTTACCAGAAGAGGTAGGAGGAAGAAGAATGACTTATTTGAAGTTTAATTTCCTGCTGGTGTTAAACCATCAGAGCTGTGTGTGTTGAAGCAACTTGGTGTCCCAGAAGGACCACTGTGGAAAGCAACGTTGCTGGGTGTGGATCTAGGTCAGCTTGACCAAGGTCTTAGGATCTACTTTTAGACTTTGTATGGAGAGAAAGGCTTTGCATGTTTTTAATCATTTGGCTTGTGAAGCCAAAGTATAGAAGGAGGTGTTTCTCTTCTGTTTGGAACATGAGCATTTATATTTTCATGGATTTTGGCTAACACAAACTAAAATCCAGATATCTTTTCGTACTCCTTTCCTTGTAGAATAGGTTCTACAAAGCCTTACACTATGAAACAAAGAATTTTTTTCACCCTGACATTTGAAAAATCTATTTTATAATTTTCTTCGGCTATTTTCCTAGAAAAGTCTCAGTAGGCCACTGAAAATCTGAGGCTAGAATTCTTGTGTCATCTTTTAGAGCAAGGTTGCTTTGCAATATCTTGGAATAGTTCGAGTGCCACTCTAATCCTGTTCAGGACATCTTCTCTTTTATGCTGCTGTACAAATAATGACAGCCCCATGTTAGAAACTTCCAGCTTGGACTTCTAAGGTTGTCTGTTCAAGAGGCAGAATCCTTCTTGTCCCTTTCCCTTAGGCTCACATCTTGCCTCTGTGTTTCTGCAGAAGTCAAAGGCAGGGATGGCTGGCTGACTGCTAGGACTCTGCATGGCAACAGTGGGTGTTGCTGCTGAAGGTCTTAATTGCCATTAAGTCACTGGTTTATTTTTTGGTGATAAAGAATCATAACTAGCACATAAATATGTAGTTCTTCTACACTGAATTTGGAAGTTCTGTCCAAATGCTTGCATAATGAGTGCTGGAAAAAAAATGTTGTAGCACCTTTTATTTTCCAGATTTGAGAAGATTAAAAAAAACCTGTAGATTTTGTGTTCAGTGTTGATGCCTGAAGGATTTTTTCTGCTTTTCTCCTGAATATTTCTTACACTGTTCCCTATATTCACAAGTATTAGCATGCATACTTGTGATGCTTTAGGTGATAGTTTAGCCTGGTTTCATGGTGTTTAGCAGGTCAGTAGACTAAACACCCCTGAAACCACGTAGAGTTAGAAGACCAAACACCCTGTTTTTGTGAGCCCTCAAGGTCTCCTAGTAGGACAGATTTTGTAAACTAGAAGTTAGCCCACCCAGGCCCCTTATTGGGCCCTCCTGGTAGATATGCTAACGTGTAGAGTCTTTAATTGTATACTGGACTGGGGGGACGGGGCTTTTTGCGGCGTGTTCTACCTGGATGGCAGAAGGCATCGAATGGGATCCTATTAAAATACCGAGGTAAACAACCCCCAACCCTCTAACCGTGTCTGAGCCTTTATTTCCTAAGACCAGAAAAAGGCATCAGTGTTATACTTCAGCACAGCTTGAGCAAAATTTCATGTTTTAAGTAAGGAGGCTTTGGTTTTTTGGACTCTAGTAGCAGAAATGTATGGAGGATGGACCTAGCTTAGAAATTTTCTACAAATCTGGAGATAAAACCTGGCTTATCCTCTGAGACACGCTCCATATATGCAGAATGTATCTGAATAAATGAGCCCCTTACTTAACTGGGAACGTACTGTATATTCCATCTGCAGACTGAATGATTGCTCCATTTCAAGCCTCCTGACTCCCATGGAGCCATCTGGTACACACTAGTTTGTACGAATAGGTGAGGATTCCTGCTAACACAACAGTCTTCAACTAGGCAGAGTGCTGATATTTAGCACTCTGCTTCACATCTGCGCGCAAAGCCGTAACAGAAACCCCAATGTTTTCTGTGTTTAATATTTAAATGAATCTTCCTTTTTTCTCCTGGAAAACCAGTTGGGACAGGAACAATTAAAACAATTACATCAGAAAATGAGTTGAGCTATTAATACATCCAACTAAGCAGAGATTTCCTGTTATGTTGCATTGTGAATTTTGGGTTTTTTTACGCGTTGGTTACTTAGGGGTGAGTGGGGAGGAAGGTGGGAGAGGAGAAGGTATGTGTCATATAGATATTTTAATATCACTTTGAGATATTGTCAGAAAATTAAGCTAATGGACAAATTTCATGTCTGTAGGCAGCAGTGGGCTGGTCATGGACTTACCAATGGGTATGTAAAAGTTGTACCCTTTTTGGCTGCCCTGCTATGCTGGAGGTATCTATAAGAGATGGGTGTCCTGGCACAACAGCACAAAGAAGGTGTGTGGTAGATGAGTCACTCCAAAGGGTTTCGGTGAAAGTGGACAGAACAAGGTGGATGGGGAAGAAAGGGAAATGGGCTAAAATCAAAGTCTGCCTGCATGCTCACACTGTGACAGCATGACAGAAATCCATAGGTATATTTAAGACACCTAATATATAGCTGGAGAGACCTCTTTGGTAATTTTCTTTGGTAATTTAAAAAGAATAAAGATATATAAGATCCCATTTTCCCCCCAGATACTGCTCAAAGTCCTGGAGGGAAGGAGGTCAAAAGGACTCTGCAGCTGCTATGTGGAAAGTGCTGCTGCCCTGGGCTGGACAGTGGTAACCCTCATACCTCTGGAACTTGTAGGGAAGTCTCAGCTCAGAAAAGTCCTACCAAGTCTTGCTCTCCTCAGATGTTTTGCTGAGTGTAGGTTACTTAAGACTTTTGCTTAGTCTGGAATGATGCTTTCATCAGTAGCTTCCACCTATCTGGTTTTCGTTTGACTCCATTTATTTATTTCAGCAGCAAAAATAATAATTACAATGAAAGTGCCTTTTTTCAGCCTTTTGAGCTAGCTCTTGCTTCTTATGCATCTTGACTGAAAGGGAGTCAGTGTGGATGGTGCCAAGACTCATGTTCACTCTCACCATGGCGAATACGCAGTTTAGCAGTGCAGGATTGGTTCTGTGCAGATTCTTGTGATTCACATCACTGCCATCTCACTTTGTTTTGGTAAACGTTGCCCCTCAGACAGATCTCTTACAAACTGGGATCTGTGCTCACATGTCTATTGCAAAATACAGCCTGCTAAAAGCAACTGTAAGGAGCTCCCTTTGTCTGGTTGGGGTTCTTCACTTAAGTGCTTGTGGTGCCTGATTAAATTAGTAATCAGAGATATGGTCATGCTATTTTGTGACTCTGAGAGCCTTGATTGTGGATTATATTTACACACTGCAATTTCTTTCTAAATGAAGTCCTTTGTATTCAAGGACTTTAAGAGCCTTTCAGCCGGCGATACAATCGAGTTTGCTATATAGGCTAGTTCTTGCTGTGGTGCCAAGCTCTTGGTCGGGCATGCTGTGTAAAACAGTTTTTCATTTGCACAATAAATATGGCTATGTAAGAGTTCATGTGTGGTGCAGTAGTTTTGCTGACCCTTTACACTGAAAAACTGCATGATGGCAGGCTGGCAGATGCATTGAATGCCTTCATGTTGTGTTGCCTCAAAAAAATAGTTTCCTTTTTTGTCAAAGCTTGAACCAAAGCCACATAAATGCTACCAAAAGACTTTGTGGTATTTAAAATCTCTGTGTGCATCCAAGCCCTCTGACCTATCCCTGGTGAAAACAATAGGGCTGGAAAGTCAGGCAGCCCTTACAGAATATTTTGTTATGTTTAAAGTCCACAGTGTATGCGAAGAGAGTGGCTCTATCACATGCACGTATGTAGCACAGGCAGGCAGGAGGAGATCCAGCTACCCTGTTCATTTTGAGGCTCCAGAGCCATTCAGGTGAATCCTTTTGTTGGAAGTCCCTCTTTAAAGTTTCTTCTTGTCCTATTCAGAGCAGAGACAGAAAACCTGATCTTCGGCGTCAGCCCAGCTGTATTCACTCGCAAGTGTGCAGGGAAAATGCGGAGAACTTGGCCTGCTGTGACAGAGTGCTCCAGTATAAAGGAAACCTCGGGCCAGGCTGTGGTTTGAATCATCTGAGTGGGCTCTAGTCACTTAGGGCTTTCTCTAGGCATGGCCAGAAATTTCACCCAGCGTTTGAGAAAACTTTTGCAGGACAAGTTTTCTTGCTTGCTTTGCTGTGTTTTGCTCTTTTTTTCCACTCCTGGAAATGAATGGGTTTTCTAAAAAAAAAAAACACATACTTCCTTCTCTGACGACATTTGTTTCAAGGTCTGAAAAATTCTTGATCACCCTAATTGGGCACAGTTTTTATAAATTTTTTTAGGTGACTTTTACAAGCAGTATAGATTATTTAAATACCTTACAATGATACTACCATGAAGGTCCTGTTTATAAATGCGTCAGTGGGGTTAAAACAGGTGATTCTATTTCTTGCTGAAGTAGTACTTCAAATCTCTGTCCTAATTTCCCTTCTCCCATTACTTGTCTTCTCCATTAAAATTCTTTGGAATTAGATTTTTATCACTTGTGCTAGGAAATGGAACTCTGATCTCACTTGGATCTTTGTAATGCTATAAAGTAAATAATACTGTATTTCATGGAGTACCTTTAATAATTATTTTGTGGTATCTTACCAGCTAGAGTAGCTGTTGAGCCTATTAGAATGGCAAAGCCTTTGGATGAATTAACAGACCAGATGCACAGATACAACTTACGCACTTATAATGAAATTCACTCTTTCCAGAAAATTAGAGTACCATCTTGCAGATTGTTGGAATGGTGCTGTCTAATGCCATATTCCTTCTGCCACAAAATAGTTGCAAATCACTCCCTAGTGAACTGAAGAGTCCTACAGGATGGCAAATGGATCAGGAATGCCCCTGGAGTGAACTCTCTTTGAGTTCAGGGTGCTTCTGTTCAAACAGCTGGAGCTGCACTTGCCTCTTGTGTTTCCTCTTTCAGCATAGATGTGCCTACAGGCTTCTTGAAACAATCTGCTAGGACAAAAACCAAGTCACCCTTGCACAGTGGCAGCTGTATACTTGCTGTAACATTGTGCCTCTAAGAAGGCTCCTCTCCCCACTCCTGGCCAGCAGCAGATGCTTGGGGAAGTGTGTAAGAAGGGTGACATGAGCATGGTGACATGTCTGAACATCCTTCGATTGCTCCACAGTGCTTGACTGTGGCTGATCATGGCTCAGGCTGGCACAGGGACTTGTCAGGGGGAAGGCAGATGTTGGTGGGATGTCAGAGCCAGGCCTGAAGGGAGGGGAGAGCAAGGAGGCACACACAAACAAGAAGAAGGATGGGTGTCCCCCAGGCAGGCTGGAGCTTGCCTGAGACATTATTTAACATACAGCTCCATCTACCTGGAACGTGCTGTCTCCAGTACAGTCCTGCCTGATCACACCCAAACCAGCCTTTGTTCTTCAGTAGCTATTCAAATGCACTGGCTGTCGTGTCTGGTATTGCTACTGGTATGTCATACTCAGTGATCTCATCCTTCATGGGAGAAATGTGACTGTTAGGATTTGATCTCTGTTTGGTGTTCGATTTGGGGTTTCCCTGATTTTGGATCAATGTTCCCTGGATTGCAGAGGCTACAGGCTACCCTCTAGCATAACGTAGGAGCAGAAAAATACAGCACATAGGTGCAGTCGCACCCACCCTTTTATTGGTATATACAGCCTAGCTGTGATCTTGAAGGAGCCTGTTCCCGGGGGCTCCATGTGTTGTTTAGTGTTAATGGCAAGACATAAAATCCTAACCCAGGCTTCCTCCTGAGCCTGAGTGCCTCTGCTGGTAGCCTGCTGCTCTTGCTCCAGGCTCTTCCGCTTCACGCATTCAAATGCTTTTATTTTATGTTGTTGGATGTAATGGGACTCACCTGTTTCCACTGCCAAGCTAAGTCAGCAGAATAACCTTGAATCTCTGTGAGGATTTCCCCTAGTCTCCTGCAATCACTGGATTACTGCTCCCCTCCCCGAAATGTTAACATGCCCTTCTCTGCCACCAGAGAAAACCCAAAGCCCTCCAAATCACCAGTGCAAGCTGTCACAGTCATAGCAGTTTCTATAGGTAGCACCTTTCATGTTGGTTAATAAACTTTTTGAGGGCCTTATTACTACAGCAGGACTGCTTGGTGGCTTGTGTGGAACAAATAAAATGAGACTAAAATTGTGGCTGCAAAAGTTTAAAGGAATACAGTTACTGTGTATTTGTTAATTCTGTCTTTGCAGGAGGATAGCAGCTACTTTTCTTTTCTTTTTTAACAGATGGAGTGATTTCTCATGTAGTGTTACAGTAATGACCAACGTGACACAGAAGGAAAATTCTGTGACAATATGGTGAGCAAGATCTTATTGACAGCTCCACTTGGTTGTAATTTGTAAGCTCTATATTGTTGCTCTATTCTTTTTTTTTCTCCCCCCACCTCCCAAATGCTGCCTGTCTTTTCTGCCATATAGAATTAGATTTCAAGCTGAATCAAACAGTTTAATTTGAAGGACTCTTAGCTAAAAGCTGTTCAAAATGTTCACAAGAGTTTACACCCCATCATAAGTTTAAAAAAATAAAAAAAAAATAAAAGCACTGCATTATGAAACGATGGTGCAAAAATTGTCCCATATTTAATGTATCAGTTGAGACAGCTGCCTTGATTTCTTCTGTAGCAGCTGATGCCTTCTTAAGGAAGGGAATTTCCTCCTTTGCAAAAGGAAGCTTAGCCCTAGCATGAAGGAGGGCGCAGCCCAAATGTGGACCTTGAATGACCATGGAGTAGTGCTTGTGGCCTGCCCTATGGCTGAACAGTGTGCAAGGACACGATTGCCAATGAAAATCTGTGACTTCTGCCATGTATAGAGGTGCCCAGAGCAAATGCCACCATCCATTTGTAGAGGAGCTAAAAATCTACCTGGAGATCCCCACCCAAAGCCCCTCTTTTGCTAGACAGCATTAACTTTGTCACTATGTGCATTACTCCGTTAGGGAAAGGGCTCTAAAAGTCCCCATAACCTTCTCAGCTGCCTTTATGGGGAATAGGCCACAAGGGAATCTATTTATGGGATAGAGAGGATGTTGTTCTACTCTTCCTTTGAATCTATTAAATTTGAAACTTGAAAAAATGAAAGAAGAATGTTTGTTAGCTTGATGTTAGCAAAGTAAAAAGTACAGTGGAAATGTTTTTTAAAAGGAAGCCTTGCAAAATAAAGAGATGTTATTTTTTCTGTGGATGATAAGGACAACAGAACCATCCAGTGGATTCAGCAGCAGTGTAAAGCAGAAGTGAGGGACTCTCAGGCCGGTATGAGGGCAGGTGGAGCCTGCATGTGCTGCAATCCTGACCTTCTCTGCTCCTGAGGGTTCTATAATCATCCTTGTTCCTGAGCACTGTGGGCTGGCAAATTCTGCTCTTGGAAACAGTTCCCTAAAAAATAGTCCCAAGGGTTGGTTTTCATGCTTGCTACCAAATGCCAGTGGCTTTAACAATCCTATTGCACAATGTGTACAGTGCTAACACAGCCATTTCTTTATAACAGGGAGAAATGCCCCTAAGAGAGACATTTTCCTTTACAGTTCATAAATGGAACTTAACTTTTTGTGTTTTCTACACACACAAAATGAGGCTTTTTTGATCTCTGTAGCAGATTTGTCTTTAATTTCTGGAATTAGTGGAAACTTGTGATAGTGTTTTTCAGAAGGTTGGTTTGAATAGGGGGAGATTAGACTGATTCTTTATTTCACATTAACTGCCTTTAAGATTTCTCCAAGTGAAGGGCTACCAGCCTGCTGCTCAGTGACTAATAAATTTGATTCATCCTCACTCCCCACAGGGTTATCCTCCTTCTTACTAATGTTTGACATTTTACATTTTAATTAAAATCACCCTCCAAGCAGCAAACCACTAAGAGAGTGACAGATATTCCTACTGCAACAAGATATAAGAAAAAAGGGTAATTTGCTAACTGTATCTTCAATAGTGCCTCTCACTTATACGTGAGCACCTAATGTGTGTGTGTGTCTGTGAGACAAGGCAATGCCTATCTTAATATTCAAGGTGTTTCCAGCACCCAAAGACACTGTCTTTTAATGTCTGCATTCCAGTGGGAGCAACTGGGACTTGGGAGTAGCAGTGCTTGCTTGATGCTACACAAGCATGTATCTCCTTCCCTCTTCTTGGGCTACAAGTTTGTGTAGCCTAAGAAAAGGGAGAAAGGGCAAAGAAGAGCAAAGTAATTCTAAGCTTTGAAAGCAGTTGTGATAATAACCCTGCAGGTTGCCTTATCTGGCTGCCAGCTGCCCCAGCCATTGCTGAGGGGCTGGTTTTGTGGGACTTCCCTGCAGACAGGAGCAGAATGGGGATGAGTGGTGGATAAACCTGGTGGACAGGTGTAGAAAGGGTGTTTGTAACGACCTGTATTAGTCAGCTCCCTAAAACATCACAAGAAGCTGAAGAGCAGGCAGCAAACTGTTGTCTGTGGCAGCATGGAGGAGATACTTGGTGGGAGATGAAGCAAGAGGCTGGAGTTCATATGAAGGGTGTGAGGTGCAAAAGCTGGAGATCAACATTACGATGTGCTTAGCAGGAAGAGGAGGTGATGCTGCTGCAAAGGATCAATATCCCTTACAGATGTGAGTCTGCAGGCCTCAAGAGGGGAAGCAACAAATGCTTTGATTATTTGAACAGAAAAAAAGGAAGACCTGAAAATATAACAATGAGGGTTTTTTTAACTGCGCTGTACATAAGTCAGAGAAAGGATAATCTATGGAAGTTGCCCTCTAGTGTACAAAGCTTGATGACAAGATGATAATAGAGCCAAAGAGACACGGGTGGATGCAGGCAGAGGCACAGAGCAATGCTGTAAATACACAGAGGAATTGTTGCCTGACTGTATAGAGAGGCAGAGGAGGGAAGGACATTGATACACTGCCTTAGGAAAAAGCATGAAATCCAGAACAAACCCATCTGCTTATGAATCTTATCTACCTTTGACAGAGAGCTCTGGTGAGACATGTCCAGGTGTTCATGACAAACTTATATTTTTTAGATAGCAGTGGTTGGACATGTACAATGTAAAAATTCCATCTTTCCTCATGCAGTCTAAGTGGCTAAGTTGTGAGAGTGCAGTGACACAGCCTACACCTCACTTGTTTCTAACCCAGTGCAGCATCTTCCTGATTCTCACTGGTGTCTCTTTGTCCATCTCAAACCCAACAATAAAAAATATTTTTCTCATATGTACCAAGGTTGCTGGTATTTACTATTTGATTTTAAATTAAGAAAAGACAGCGGTGCAAGAAGATCTTGCAAAATCCTGCAGGCTTGTCTGGGCCTTTCTGAATTATGGTGTGAAACCCAAAGCAGTAGCAGAGAAATGACAACTCTCTTTTATGTGATATTCTGGCTGCCCTTAGGAGATGAGCAGTGGAATATGTGACTTCTGAAGAGAAGAAGGTGGCTTAGATAGATTGGTACAAATATATGGGGAAAGAGAGAAAGCTGTAATGCAGATGGCAAGGTTTTGCATTCGTAGCTCATTTCTCCTCCCTTTTGGAACAGAAAAGTCAGAGGAACATGCTGGTTCCTATGAATGGCTTAAATGATCTGCATTTAAGCATTGCCAGAAACAGTCAAGTAGGATGAACTGGTCCCCTGTAACGCCAGGGGGACACCTGTTTTTGGTTTGCTGGAATAGCTGCTGGATAAAAACCCCACTGTGTCATGTCCTCTTGAAAAAAAACAGCTTGGTGAATAGAAGTTGCTCTAAGAAATAGTGTTTGTCTCTCCTCATGACTTGGTCCTTTGGAGGCAATTAACAAAAATTGGTAGAGGTACCCCCTCCCATCCTGACTTCTCAGTTTTACTTGGAGGAGGCTCTTGTGTCAGCCCTGGTAGAACTACCTTGACTTCCTGAGTGCCATTGCTGGGTATCTTTGTATGGTTATGATGGAGAAGATCCTGGCTGTTTTCAGAAGGAAGTTTCTTTGAAAACTGCAAGGGCATGTGGATGCTTTGTCAGACTTTTTGAGTGCATACACATATGTGAAAATAGGAAGCAGACACCATGCCTTAGGAAAATGGGTGCAATGCTCTACAGATTCTTACCCTCCATCAGCCATTCCTCAGATATGTTGAGTCATAGGTTAGTCTACAGAGGCATGTGGAAGGAAAGAAACCCAAGCTAGCTAAGTGATCTGAATTTAAAGTGAACTGATTAAATTCCATTAAATCCCTGTGTAGATGTCCTTGTTCAGAATTAAGGTAAAGTAAGATAAGTCTCATAAAGGAAAAGTTAATTCTGGAGGAGAATACATACACAGAGATTTAATGCATTTTTAACTAATCCATTTTAGCACTTAATTCAGATTAACTGTACTGAGTTCTCCTCTTTGGCAAAGCCCTTCAAGGGAACAAGATATGGAAAAACACCAGTCTGAGCAGTGCAATGTTTTTAAACATCCTACACTGTTGATTACAAAGCAGATAATTTGTGCCACTGCATTCCTGTATTGGATGGCTGCATGCAGACCTACTGGTGTTGGTGCTGTTGGAGGGGACAGTGGTCGTGGGAAGGACTTGCTAAGGACATCCTTGCTTCCAGGAAAGTGCTTTGAGAAATGCTGAAGCACGCTGGCAAAGCCTTGGGTAGCCTGCTGCTAGAAGGAATTTCAATCATTAATGAGATGTCTGTGCTAGCAAAGTGAATCCTCCTCACAATGAGTGTGGAGTCGGCTGATACCTGTGTCTGCCCATTGTTTATGTGCCAGAGATGCAGGATGCAGTGTGAATCTTAATGGTTTCCCTCCTACCTGGAGTGATGTATTCTTGGGACAAATCCTGTCTTCACTTTTTTGTGTAAACAAAGCATTGCTTAGCCCTGTGCGGTCTCTAGTTTAAAAAGTCAAAATCTGGAGTTTAAGCTTTGCTATTGATTTTAAAAAATATATTGCAAACAATAGCTTAAAAGGAAACTGGAGATTATGAATAAATAATAAGGTCCATAGCTGTACAGGGAAAATACAGCAGTCCATAAATACAGTTAAGAATTCAATTGTACAGTAAAAAGAAAAGGCATAAAAATGTAGATGACTAAAGCAATATGTGTGCAGAGGAATAATAATATACCATGAATACATGCAAGTATGCAAGTATTTGGGACTAAATTGCTTTTACTAGTCTATACATTTTTTTAAAGTACCTAGAGGCCTTCAGGTATGAGTGCTAAAATAAAAATATTATTATTATGGATTTTGGGGGGCAGATGAGTTGGAACCCAAGGATGTCTCCTGTGCCTTAGCTCTATTGCGTGTGGTTAAACACATTGGACCAAATTTATCCCTGGCCTGCTATATTTACTGTTGAAAGCACTTCAGAAAAGCACATATTAAAACTATATGTAAAAAAAGCACCAAATTTTGAGCAGACATTTAAGGCCAGGCAATAAAATCAAAGATGTTCTCCCAGGTCAGTTTAGTTTTGGGTGAGGGGAGCAATTGCTCACTCACATTGGTCCACTGACTCTGAAACAACAGCGCGTGAAAAGATACGGTGGCAAAATAATGGCTCCATGTGGGATAAATGCTAATGCTAATCACTGGCCAGGCTATTTCTCGGTTTTTACTCATGGCTTTTATCCTAATTTCTTCACTGATTATTATTCTGCCTCGGTGACCACCAAGGTAACTTTTCGCCCTGTTTCACAGGGAAATTTGGGGCCAACTTTTTCTGCTGCACTATGGAGTTCATATGAGAAAATTTTTCACAGAATTGCTTCGGCTGAAAAAGTCTTCTAAGACCATCAGGTCCAACCATTAACCCAACACTGCCAAGTCCCTGACTAAGCCATGTCCCTCAAGGCCACAAATACATGTCTTTTAAAGACCTCAGGTAATAGTGACTCAATTATTTACCTGGGCAGCCTATCTCAGTGCTTGACAGCTCTTTCTGTGATTTTTTCCCCCTAAGATTCAATCTAAACTTCTCCTGGAAAAACTTGAGGCCATTTCCTCTAGTCCTGTTGCTGGCACCTGGGAGATGAGACCAACTTCCATCTGGCTACAACCCCAGAAAGAAGCTGGCATTCTGGGGCTCAGCACGGCCTTTTGTTAGCACTTGTGCAAGCAGCTTGTGCAAGCATGCAAGCTGCTGCAGAGTGAACCTTCATACCTGAGTGGATGAGGATGTGGTGCAGGAGTGAGCCATGGCACCCAAATCAGCACTGCTGAGTACCCAGGGAGAGAAATGGTCAGGGACAAAGCTGGAAACCAGGCCTAGTCATTATTGTCACCAGGGTGGCCTTAATGATGCTATCACATAAAAACTCTGGCAATAGGCTGAGCATGTCCAGGGCAGGCATCAGAGTTGGAAAAGGTTGTGTTCCCAGCCTTTTCACTCCTTGGAGGAGCAGGGAATCACACGTGGCCATTTTGAGGCTTTGTCCTATTTTTGTCCCCTTCATTTAAATGCTGTGCTCTGCAGAGAAGGAGAAGGGAGGGTTCATTCTTGTCTGCCCCTGGTTTGCATCTGTGCTACATCAAGATCTGTGTGTGTGTGTGACTTAAAATCTGTGCAGTGAGTTAATGGGGTGTATATATGAAGAGGTATCTGTCTTTTCTAGATGCTTTCAGATGCGTTGACATGTAGTGCTTGCCTTTTGCCTTTTATTTCTATTTCTGGTAGTTGAAAATATCCCACTAGTTGCCATGCAAGCAGCTTGTATCTCATACGGCTTGGGTTTGTTGTCCTGCACTTTCCTGTGGGGAGAGGCTCTTGACCTCAGCGCAGAGGCTGAGCTTTTATCGGCAAAATAGCTTCGATGTGCAAACAGTGTGAGGGGAAGCTCAATTTTCTGTTTCCTTTAAAGTATAGGGATCACCCAGCCTAAAAGGACTGAGGTGTTTCCAGAAGTGCTCAGACATTTCTGTGATGGCTGCTGTGCCTTCTGGGAGGTTTGAGGCCAGTGGATGATGCCCTGCTGCGCTGTTTCAGCACAAGACGCCTGCCAGAAGTCAGTCCACTGCTAGTGAGATCAAGGTAGAGCTGCCACTGATTTTTAAGGCTGCATGGCTACAGACGAGAGCAGGTGTGCAAATTGTTCCTAGGGATCCTGCTTTACTTTGGTTACAAGAATGAAAATAAGGCTATCTTCTCAGAATATTTATTTGTAGCCCCTCTCATTCTTCAAGCTGAGCAAATAACCGTTTCTTATCATATCCTTTTCTTGATCACTATTTCCTGAACAGAAGTAGCTGAGTATGGGAGAGCAGGGCTGTCTGTATTTTGACTATGTAGCAATGCAACGTTGCTAAAACTGTGGATCAGGCAATTGGATCAATAGAAGAAAAAATTACCCAAAGTTTCCACACAAAACTCAGTGACGCAAAAAGAGCAACTCTTTGTCAGCTTGGAGCCTTTGCATGTCTTCTCTCCAGTGATGTAAACAATATCATTACTTTCTCCCAGGTGAAAGTGTTCGTAAAAGCGAGGAACAGCAGACAGATCAAACTGTCCTGGTGACCCAGTTTGAGTCCCAGCCTCATCTGCACTGCGGTGCCACACTGGTGTTATGAAAAAGCAGACTTGATTGAAGCAGTGCTGCCCATTCTGAGGGGTCTTGGATGCCTCTGCTCTGCTGCTCCCACTGATGGAGGAGCCAGGACTGGATCCCTTCAGCAGGGTAGCCGACAAGGGCAGCTCAGGCCCTCTCTACTGTGACAGGATTCTCAAAATAAACCCTACAAATGGATTTTGGGGCACCCACTGCCTGTACAGAGGCACTCCCAGCCTGTGCAAGCTCTTCCCTATTATCTGTCCTCATGGTCATCCTCCAATGGCACAGACATTATGAGCTCACATCTTGGTTTGATAGTTCTATCCCTTTGGTTGTTCCTGGCACTGAAGTCTGTCTTTCTACTCCCGTTTCTGTTCCCCCAAAAGAAAAGTGATGTTTTGCCATTTGTCCTGGTTTGAGACAAATTTGGGAGGAAAAAAAGCAGATGATGGGAATACCAGACCATACAGTCATCCCAGGACACCCATTCCATGGGTGAAGATGTAAAGCACTTTGGAGGAGATAAGTCCTGCAGGCATCCTGTTTTGCAGAGCCTTGTACTTCACTCTGAATTTGAAGCACTGAGGTCTGCTAGCCATTTTTCCAAGTCAGGAGCCCAAAGCATCTGTGTGGAGCAGGACTGATGCACCTTGGGCACGGTGCTGGGGAGATAAAAGTGACAAAGGAAGAAGAAAAAGTAATACCACCTCTCTTTTCCCCATCTCTCTTTTTTCAGATGGTAGGTTTTGCTCCCTTCCCTGTAGCAGAGGTAACGGAGGGCAGCAGCGGCGTGCTCAGGCTGCCTCAGGGGTCATGGCAGCTGCTGTGACAAAGGGGAGCGTGGTGGGCTGGCTGGATCAGGGGGTGTGCTTGCAGGAGGCAGCAAAAGTTTACATTTGTGAGACCAAAGTGAAGAAGCATGGGATTGGAGAACACTGGGTGCTGCCATACAAGAACCATAGCCCCAAGTCTAATGGGTAATAGAGTCATTAATTCTGCTGATTAACTTGGCCTTGGGGTTCATGGAAATGACATCCACCTCCTTTCTTTTTTTTTCTTTTTTCTTTTCTTTTTTTTTAAGCTCAAACTGTGGAACGAGGGAGCATAAAAAAACAAGCTAATTAGAGAGAAATCAGGAGAAAAGAAGCAGGGAGAAAAGAGAAGACAGTCTGAGCATTAATGAGACTGATTTGGGAAGAGGATGTGACAAGCTCTTCAAAAGCATTATTGTCAAATGTGTCACTGTTTCATAGACGGCTACTGCTACCTTTGAGCTTCACGCTGATAGTTAATGATTTGAAACTATAAAAAGATTGAAAAGGTAAAAGAGAAAATGGCAGACTCAACTGGATTTTAATGAGAGTCCCCCCCTTCCCACTTTTCTCTTTTTCCATATGAAGCAGCCTTGGAAAGTAGAAAAAAAGTTCTGTTTCCCCCTGCTTGCTTGCTCTCTCAAGGCAAGGAATGTTCACAAAGGAGAAGGGAGAGTGCAGAGGTCCATCTGTCTCACTCTGACCACCATCCATCTTCCCTTCCTCAAACCCTCAGCTCTCCCATTCACTGTCAAGTGGTGGTGGGGTTGTGGTTGTACAGGCAGAGGACTGACAAAAATAAGCTGAGATTGATGGAAGAGACAGCTATAGCTCTTGTTTGTTTTTTTGTGACGTGCTGAGCAGAAGCAGTCTTCACACTGTGAAATGTAACAAAGAAATCTAAAGTGATTACACAGGTTCATTTGTCAGTATCACTGCTCCAGCTATTGCTGTGTGCAACAATGAGATGACAAGGCATTTATTGCTGATGGTTGGTTATTAGCTGCATTATAGGAAACATTAGCACAGTCTAGGATACATAGACCAGGGAGACAATAGCTTTCTGGGCTCCAAACTCAGCAGGGTAGCCTTGTCATTAAATTTGGTGGCACCAATTAATTTTTTTTTTACAATAAATTGAAAGGAAACTTTGAAAACTAAGTCTGTAACCCTACGTTTACCTTAAGACTGATCAGCATGCTTTCTTTGGATGCTGCATTTTGTATCAGAAAAGCTGTGCAGCCCAGCAGGCCAGCAAATCTAAAAGATGAGGTGGAAAAGCCTTATTATATGTGTCTTCTTGGCTGATTTAATCAGTGCCTTCCAGTCCTGACCTCCAAAGTGCCCCTCTGCCACTGGGGTGGACCAGGTTCTTCTCAACCAAACCTTAAGCAAATCTACAAGGGGAAAAGGCTTCTGTAAACTTTTGTTATGACCTTCATCTTGCTCTTCTTATCTTTTGTGGACCTGCTCATTTTTTGCTTATCTTGCCTGGGTCGTTTAGGATCAGATCTTGGTATCTCTCCCATCCTTGCAAGTGGCCCTGTAAAAGTCACCTGAAGTCATAGAATTGTGGAATGTCCTGGGTTGGAAAAGATCTTAAAGATCATCCGGTTCCAATGGCCCCTCCAGGGGCAGGGACAGCTTCCACCAGCCCAGATTGCTCAGAGCCCCATCCTGGCTTTAAACAGCTGGCCTTAGATACTTCCAGGGATGGGGCATCCACAACCTCTCTAGGCAACCTTTTTCAGTGTCTCACAACCCTAACAATAAAGAATTTCTTTCAAATATATCTAAACATACTCTCAGTTTGAATCCATTCTCCCTTGTCCTGTCACTACTTGCCCTTGTAAAAGTCCCTCTCCATGTTTCATGTAGGCTCCCTAGGTACTGGAAAGCCGCAATTAGTTAATTCTGAAGACATCTCTTCTCTAGGCTGAAAAAATCTGAATTCTCTCAGGCTTTCCTCATAGGAGAGGTGCTCCATTTCTCTGACATTTTGGTGTCAGTCACCTGGACTCTCTCCAACAGGTCCCTGTCCTTCCTATGCTGGGGACCTTAGAGCTGGATGCAGCTCTGCAGGTGGGGTCTTACCAGGGAAAAAAAGTCTTTGACAGTGAGGGCTGAGTGTGGAAAGTAAAGGTTTGGCATGCATGGGACGTGACTGGATGACTGCCATGTTTATTAAGCTATAAAAGAACATGCCTGTTCTGTGGCAAAAGCTGTGTTTGCACAGTGGTGTGAAGCCAGCCCTCAGTCCTGGGGTGAAGTGCCTACTTTTTGTAGCCCTTCAGTACTGAGTTTTGCAGTAAAACTAGAAAGTCTGGTGGTGGCTTGTTCTTTTCAAGGAAAGTTTTTTATTATATAATTCATTTTCTTATTAATGCAGTCAGTGAGTAATATATTCCCTGTTCCATTTTTTCTGACACTCAGCTTCAGTTTATTTTATGCTACCATCAGATTTCCAGAATGCCCCAGATTTTGGCACTGACAGCACTTAAATAAACTGAAACAGTTGTCCTGGGAAAGTTGGAGGTTTTGACAGCTGCATAAGGGATCATGGGACTTCAGCCCATAAAATACCAGTGTAGGGGGAATTACAATGTTTTAAAAACCACTATCACTTGATAACACTGTAAATAGCAACAGGAGCTGGATTTGAATAGATTCAAGCCAAACCCAAGTATCTTTGAATGTAGAAATGAAATTTTGCTGCAATCTTTTCATCACCAGATTTCTGTGAATCAGATGTGATTTTTTTTTTCATGTTATGAAATTTATCATATTCTGTGCCCTAAGTACTGTCTGCCTAGCAGTGAATTTAATCTTAACTGTTTGTTCTGGATTCATTGATCAGAGAGGTAACCAGAAAAGGTTCCGCCAGACTTAGACCCTTAAGATTCTGAAGTCAGGTTGTAAATTTTATAGCATTTTTGAGGTTAAAAAGTGGTAATTTTCTTTCTAAACTGCACTTACAAAATGTGTGTGAGAAAATTAATACTGTCAGGTCCCTTACATTTATTGAGAAAGGCGATTTTGCCTCCCACTAGACACACTTTGAGCCACATCATCTGTCTCTGCCCAGCAATTAATTTTGCCTTGAACTACCCAAACAATATTGTTTCCTCCAGTTTTGGCATCACCGTGCCATTCTCTCATTATTTCTGCTCTTATGTTAATTTTGTCTTTACTTCCAAGTTCCTGCTGAAATCCTGTGATTTCAGTGAAATCTGAAAATGTAGGGAGTTGATGGCACTGTAGATTGGTTTTAATTAAAGAATGTGTGCCTGCTGAGCTAGGGTCCCTTGAAACAAATATCCCTAGTAAGCTGGACAGATAACAACACCTGTGATCCAGCTTTCACGTGAGGATATTTTGTAAAAAATACCAGAGCAAATAATTTAATTCAACAAAAAAGTATTATACGTCAACAACAACAATAGCAATAATATTAGTAATAATAGTATCACGTCACTCCAGACATAAGAGGGTTTGAAAGGGTAGCCAATAGGTCTAAGTCTATGGTGGCAATTCAGAATCAAGTAAGAATAAAATATCTTCTGAGGCCATAAAGCTTGAAACTTTTCACAGAAGAGGCATCTAAACTCTCAGAAAAGAAAGCAATCTCTATTTGAGAGCACACAGGCATTTCTGACAAGTAGGGTCTGATGAGTCAGCATTTCAGCTACTGAGTTAATGCAGCATTTGGCAGCTAAGCTAGAAAAAAAGAGTATAAAAAAGCCCTTTGGCATGAACTTTGCTTCTGAGATATATGCAGTGAGTGTATCTCTGAGAAGTGGGAAGGCTTTTGAAGTTTTAACAGAGGCTGTTTTAATTTGGGGCAGGCTCATTAAGGAACATGGTTTAAAAACATAGATTTTGTTCCCTCTGGCTGTACGCTGTGCTTCACACTAAACTTGGCAAAGACAAAATACAGTCCAGGAGAAGGTATCTGTATTATAAGATAAAATGCCTCAAAGACTGCCTGCTTTGTGGCTGGCTCCGATCAGATAAGGGCTGCATCTATCATACCCTCCTCACGGTGTAAACCAGAGCTAGAGGTATTAAGGGGTATACTAAGATGATGTGTCAAAATTTAATTTAAATCCTACTGCAGTCAGAAAGGCCAAATCTTTCAGAACATTAGATGTTTAGCAGCAGTTGGTGCCAATGGAGTTTTGTTGCCTGAAAGGGAAATAGTGGAAAATGCCATAAAGAAGCAGTTGGCAACCCTGCGTGTTGGTCCCACGTATTGTCACAGCTGTTTCACTCAGGCAGAGGCACACCTTGGACTTTGCAAAGGCTGAGCTGTATTCCTGCTCACTCTTCTCACGGTTTCCACACGGAATGTTAAGATTGGCTTTCAATATACAACTTATGGAGCAAGGGCAATGTCTGCTTTTCAACTGAGGCTGAAATGTTAGACTAAAACTTAAGAGTTCAAATCCACAAGAATTTGTACACAAGAGAGCAGCAACTGATGACACTCTTACAGGAAATGGATTTAAAAAAAAGTAAATTGCTTTTTCCCTTAGAGGATGCTAAACTTTCAGAGTAAAGTATTGACCAGCTATCCATTACAAATGATACACAGGTATTTCAGACAAAGGATTTTATTGTTACAATTAATCATTATTTGTGTCATGACTGAGCCTCTGAAGGCCTAGTGAAACCAGATCACTGATGAACCAGGCCCAACAAATACTAAGAATTCATAGCTTAAATGCACAAGAGAGCCACAAGAAAGAGCTGTCTTATAAAAGCAACACAATGAGCTGCTGTGGAGAAAACACCCAGTCTGACCACTGCAGCCGAGTCCTTGTGGCAGTCCCTGCCTGAGCAGTGTGACTGCTGCCCTGAGCTAAGCCTTGATGAGGCTGCAGGACCCAGGTTACCTTCTCTACCCAGCACTGGGCTGGAAAACATGGTTGAGTGGCTTGGAGGTGGCACAGCAGCCTTTAGCCTTGTGCTGTGTGTGTTTGTGCACCCATAACACACCCACGCCTACAGCCAGCCGGCCGTGCAGGGGATCCCTCCTTCCCCTGGGCTGTGTTTGCCTTCCCATGTGCATGTGCAAAAAACACCAGTGGAGGAAAATCAAAGTAATGAACAAACATTCAGAGCTGACCCTGAATGTTTGTGGTTGGTAGATTAAAACAAAGCTCATTGCAGCAGAGTTGCTCAGGATGACCCTTGGAATTTCACTTTTAAAGGTCAGATGGTAAAAACAACTGCTTTGCTGCTTGTAGGAAGGAGAGTTTAGCTGTAAGGTCACTTTGTTTTCACACTCTCAGAAATGTTACCTCCACCCTTCACAGGGAATGTAAATCAAGTAAAAAACCACCCAGCAGGGTTATCAGGGTAACACTAAATCAACACCAGCTGCAGCTGCTAGGGGTGAATGCAAAATTTACAGTGAGGCATATGTCTGTTGCTACTGAATGATTAGCAGTATTTTCAATTAAAGCATGCAAAGACCAAGATGATTTTTATTTTAGTGATCTAAATAAAAGCAAACTTAGAGGCCAAGCTAATCCAGGTTTTCAATTCAGTGTTCATGGTGTCTCTAAATCAGGACCATATTGCAAGCTGGAAGAGGATAGGGAGGAGGGCAAACTTTCCTTTCAGCAGTTTTAAAAAAACTGCTGACTAAAACCTGCATCTATCATCTTGTTATTGAAAAGTATAAGTAAAAGGTGAGAGAAAATTGTGTCTGATATGGGATGTTTAGTTGACAGACAGCTCATTGTAACAGATGTGGCTCCTTTTAAATAGCACCATAAATGAGATCCCAGAAAGACAAGGACAAAGGCTAGGAGAGAGCACTTAGTCTAATTAGACAGAGAAATCCATTTCCTTTTTAACTGAATGCTTCTCTGAATGTGCAGAGATTTCCAAGTTATGAAGCACAAGCAAAGGATGGAGGCTACAGCTATCAGTTCATAATCTGCAAGGCATGGAATAATAATGGTCCTCATTTTTCAAGTACTGTTCTTCAGTAGTTTGTTAAACCTGCACATCAACTCCTCACTAAAGCACCTGCAGATTAATGGCATGGCTAGAAAGCTTTTCATCTGGTGTGTATGTGGGGAGAAATTGTAAAGAAAGCAAAGAATAGCCTTAAAAATTGTTCTGTTAAAAAAAAAACAACCAAAAAACCCCAAAAAACAAAAACAAAACAAAACAAAAAAAAAAAAACAGAGAGGAAAGGATGATAGTCCAGATTTTTACTTATCCCAAACTTACAGAAGAAATAAAAATTAAGATGCAGAAAAAAGGACACAGAAGTGGTACTGTGGTTTCTATAGCAATCAGCACTCCAGACTTGCTGTGCCTGTCTGTGTGCGCTTTATGTTGGCCACAAGATATTAAAGGCAGGACCCTCTCACCCAACTTCAGCTCTTTCACTACCAGTCATTAATGTATTAATGCCCTTACAAATGTACATGAACTGAGTTTTCCAGGATCCTCCTACAGTTAACTTTGAGAGAGAGAAGCATCTCCAAAATTTGTTTTGTCTTGTCCAGGGCATGTATCTGAGTGTGGCACCTCTAGAGGGTTAATCTGGCAACCTATTGCCCTGTACTGACTGCAGAGGACAAATGTTTCAGGTTAGCAGATGTGCTTCTAGAGAGTTAGGTTGCTATTTTATGAGGAGTGATTTTGGACTTGTCACCAGAAAACTCTGAAATATTTTCAACAGAGTCTGCACACTTGCTTATTTTTGATCTTTCTCTGTTCTACCCAAGAAGAAAGGGGAGGAATCAATAAAGGGAAGCTCAAGAAAATGGAGAACATAACTAATTTTTGTTGACTGTTTTTGAGCTGGAGCAGGCAGCCAAAATTTAGTGCCTTGGACATTATGTGGAATAACCAGGTATCCAGTCAAATAGTTTGTATGTAACATTTGTGTTTTTCTAAATAAGTAATTCTGCTTTCTTGGAATGTGGGGAATCAAGTGAGGGGAAAATGTTTCTTAGCTCTCACCTCTATACCTCTTCTGCCAGCATTTCCCTGACCTCCTTGAGAGCCCTTACGTGCAGTCCTGTTACAGTGTTTATGCAAATCATGTCTTTGCCAGTGGTTTTTGATGTGTTTTTCTGCACCCCACCAACAGCATGTGCTAACAGGGTAGTAGCAGTGAAAACAGAGCAATGTGGTTTTCAGAGAGCCATGGGAACCCAAAGTCTGTGGGTCATCTTTAGTCTGGTTGCTTTCATGAATTGAAGCCTGGGCTGCAGTGCATTTTCACTGCTCTTGCCCATGCCGGCTGCATTGACCAGGAGGGATATGTTAACATTAGTGAAAGACTAACTAAGAAGCCTCGCAAGAGAGTGAAGTGAGGAGAAACAGAAAGTAATTGTTTTCTCCAAGGAAAAAAGACTGAACCTCCTTTTCCAGAGCCAGCTCCTCTCTAAAAGAGTCGAGTGGGAGCAAGGAACAATGATCCCTGCTCCTTCCCACGTCTCCAAATATAGGGAGAATGTCTAGGATAGAAACATCATTTTAGGAAGGATTTCTGAGCTGTGCTCCTTGCATGTAAAGGAACATTTCATTAATTTAAAGGGGAAAGCGAAACCTCTTGCCAGTATGACAACAGCAGCTTTCTAGATGGTCTGAGGAATAGTGCAGTGTCTTGGTAACATAGGAGCCAAACAAATACTGGTTTTTTTGAGTGTAAGATCTGCCAGACTCTTGCCAGTGGTGTTTAACAGGCAAATTGCTTAACAATTACAGGATGGGTTCTGCAACTGGGATCTGTGCAGGTGCAGGCTTCTGGTTATAGGCCAGGCAGATTTTGCAATGCCACTGGCTAAAATTATTTTTAAAGGAAAACATGATGACAGTGTGTTTGTTTCCGTATGTGTGTGTACCTATAAGTTTATACACACCTTTAAGTGTGTGTGGGCACGTGTGAACACAGATACATGTGTGTTTGAGCTGTACACTGGCAGTATTTGGTGCAGCATAAAAATCTTGCCACCATTGCTGGTGATGAGTTAACCCCAATGGACTTTAGTTTGATGACTCTGAAACAAAACAAAGTCATCCTTCAACCCTGAAGCACATGGAATGATGAAATAATGGATGTTTGAAACTCAGCAACATTGTTTTGTGTTTTCAAATGACATGGGATAATGTGGGCACAAAAGCATATTGCAAACACAAGTTGGGCATGGGTCAAGATACCAATCTCAGCTGGATTTCTCCATGAATGTGGGCAGGTAGTTGAGCACACAGGCCAGTATTTTCCAGCATTAGCTGCTTGTGGACTTTATCTGCTTTAAAAGCCACAGAATAGGAAATGTACAGAGTTATTTATCCAAAATTTTGATCAGACACAGCCTTAAGTGAGATACTAAGAGAATTAGCTGTGAAATAGATTTTGGTGACAGATGTCCTGTGCTCTGCTGTTATGTAAAAAGCTACCTTACCTTCTCTGTCAGCTGCGATATCTGGCTATAATTAGAAGAAGTAATATCTGTCAAATAATTGGTTATGCACATTTTGATTAATTTCCTGAGACAATTCCACTCCTGTGCCACTTCTTAATCTCCCTGTGATTTTTAATTTTCTCATTTGGGGAGAACTTTCAGTTAATTAGACTCCAAAATCTTGCGAACAGCTCTGTAAACATATGCGGTAAGATTTCTTTGTATTTGTGAGATCCTGGTGTAAGTGTTGTATAAGTATATATAATATTAATATTAACATATATAATATATAAGAAATGCATGGTAATCTTAAAAAGTGTCCTCTAATATATATAGCACATTGCTACCAAAAATGGAAAAGAAAAACTCTGGTAGAGAATTCTTTTTGAAAGTTTAGTTATGTTATGAGAAAGGACTATAGCAGTTTAGGAGCTCTGTAAGCCTGCTTTGCTGGTTGGTCATGCTTCAACCAGTTAAGATTGTGAAAGATATTTTGGGTGAGATGAAATGTTTTGAAATGTGAGGCTTGTTCATCCCATTGCGGATTTGTTATATACATATAATTTTCATAGAAAAGGAGTTAACCTAAAGACTTCTTAGAATCCTGAATTTGGTATATCTGTGAGACAGCGATGATTAACCTCTTCAAAATGTAAAATCAAAACAAGCAAGAGGAGAACACACGCTTTGAGAAAAGGTGTTGTCCCAGGCACGGGACCAGCTGAAAGACAGGGAAAAGGTGTGGAGAAAACCCAAGGAAATCAGTTCCCAGTCTTTCCTAGGGCTACTGCTTCGATAGCATCTGTGTGTGTTGCGTTGGCAGGCGAGCTGCCCGAGGGGCTGCAGTCATCTCCAGCGGATCCACAGGTGCTGGAGCGCGGGCTGGCCCCGGATCCGTGCCAGGCGCCCCGTGCCGTGCCCGGCTGTGCTGCCCCAGGCTCCGCTCGGGCAGGGCAGCGAGCGGCAGCAGCTGCAGCGCCAGTCCCGGCCCTCCCGCCAGCTACAGGCACCGGCACGCTGGGATGGCGCTAGCCTGAGCAGCCTCCAGGCTCAGGGCAGGGCTCAGGATGAAGAGGTGATTTTCTGTGGCTTTGTATAGATAAGGAGCCATTAAACATCCAGTACTTCTCTGGAATAAGGGTAACTGCAGAAAAAGCAGGGATTTTTTATCTTTTTCTTCCAGCACTCCCTTTTGGGCACACAGTAGTAACTGCAACCTACCCCAAATGTGCTGTCATATTCAAGCAATAGTGCAGTATCTTCTTGGAACACATACTGTTGATTACCTCTCCTTATCAAAATTTTGAATGAGATTCACCTGCACTTTGGCAAAGATGCAGATCAAACATCTTAAGCTTTAGGCCAAGGCTCAGGATGAATTCTTAGGCATTTTGAAACACTTTGGAGACTTTTACTGATCTGAAAGGGGCCAAGATTTTTCCATAATATGGTGTAGAAAGACTTGACTTTGATCTTACCATTTGATATTGAGCCTCTTCTCAATCTAATCTCTATTATTTTCTATGTGAGTTCATCCTCCTACATGAAGATGTTTTTACTCCAGAACCGACCTGGGGATGGATTCACTGTGACCAAATCTTGCTGGGCACAGGGATTTCCCTACTGACCTGCAGGTTTAGGGGATGGGGGCTGCAGAGGAACCCTGGGATTGACTCAGATGGCAGGGCAGGTGAGGCTAAGCCTCCTTTGCTTTTCCTGGGGTGATGAGCAGGGTGCACACCTCTGCAGGGAGGGAACTGCAACAGGATGCTCCCTCCCATGGACAGTCTCCCAGCTGGAAGATGTGGCAGGCATTGCACTCAGCAGCGCCCTTCCTGGCCCCATCTTGCTTTGGGGAGCACAGATCTGTGGTGTTGCATTTCTTAGGTACTTTTCAGTTCTGGAGGCAGAGCACCAAGGGTGGAATACATCCCACTTTGCTCCTCTGGACCATTTGGCAAGGCCGGTCTGTGTGAGTGTGCAGAAAGTGGACTGGACAGTGCCTCCTGCTGTGCTGTGATAGTGCCATGAAGTGGATGTGATGTGGTTATTAGGCTGTGATTCAGTTCATACTGAGTGGTATTGATTGGTGCTGGTTCAGTGCTAGCTATGTATTTTATCAATTGACCTTTGAGATTGTATTTCTGCTCTGCTTCTTTTACTTCTAATTCTCTTTGCCTGCAGTTTCTGTAACTCCTAATCTTCCTGTGTTTGATTTCTAATGGTATTTCTTTAGTATTCTGTTACAGAAAAGCTTTTTTTAGTGAAGCTATACTTTCCTTCCTTTGCTTTCCTTCCCTTTGTTTGCTTTTTAAAATCTTTTTTTTTTTTTCAAGAAATCCACCTGCTCTTCTTGATACATCAATTCCATTAAGAGATTCAGCTTCTAAAATATTTTGTCCTCAGCAGAAGAAATAAGTATAAATGCAGGTGTTTTGCAATAAAGCTCAGGGGTGCAGAAACTGGTTTTATAGCAGATCTTGTCAAATAGGATTTACAGAACCCGATAACATAATAGAGTTCGATAACATAATGCCTTCGTGAACAGTTCTCCTGGCCATCTGTGGAGCCGCACGGTTACACCAGCTGAAGATCTGGTAGCCTATTTCCAAGATGTTGTTTGTAAATATGCACTGAAAACCTGAAAGAATAATTGTAGCTAAGTGCATTTAGCTGGGTGCAATTCACTGCGGGTATTAATTTTGGACTTTCACTGAAAGCATGCAAGGCAATGTTGTCTGCTGGGCTGTTTTAGCACTGGCTGGTACTAAAACAAGGTAGGGAGCTAAAATATCTTCCTAAATGTATGCAGCTGCCTGTATAGCAAAATCAGGGTTGAAACTACAGAGTTTCTGACTCCCAGCAGTGCTCATAACAAGGAGTGTGCTACCTGTGTGTCACAGACCTTTAACACACAGATGTGCCACATCAAATAGACTCAGGTTGTAATAAATGCAGCAAAGGAAAAAAGCAAGTTTGTGCCAGTCAAAAAAGTAAAAGATAAATAATACACTGTTAAGCCACAAGATACACAAAAAATTTACCTTCAGTAAGGGGATGCAGAGCTTCAGAAAGAAGGCCACAGGATCTTCAAACCTTTTTTTCAGTTACAAGAGGTATAAAATGTCCAGTAGTAAATGTGAATCCCCACAGATATCAATTAGGATAATTTAAAGATCTCAGATTTATAGTCCTGGCTGAAGTTCAGAGTTATCAATTAGAAAATGCTTTCTAGGATCTTATTACAGCCTTTGTGTAGGAGGAAATTTCAAACTCACAGCCCAGAAGAGTGGTGGTTGATAGCAAAAGGGGAAAAGGAATGTCAAAATATGTATTATGGAAGTGTGATAAAGTGCCATCTTTTTAGAAATCTTGCCTTGTGAACAGTGCACAAGTGCCTGTTCTCCATCCACTTTCATCCAATGCTCTCTTTAATGACCTTGATCATGGGAGGCTTAGCAAGCCTGAAGCTAAAACAAATCTGAGAAAGACTGCAAGCACAACAGGGGAAGAGTTAGAATTAAAAGCAATTCTGAAAAATTGAAGATATTTCATGAATATAAGATGAAATGCCACAGTGCCTGGTGCAAGGCAGGGGGCAACAAAAAATCATTAATTAAATAAGGGGCAAGAAACTGTTGGTTTCTTCCAGGAAGGATCTCAGAGCGATGTTGGATCACAAGCCAAGCAGATGTGAACAACGTCAGCCTGCTGTGAAAAGGAGAAAGTCCACCCTGTGACGTGTAAACAACAAAGACATGAAATAATGCTTCCACTGCTAAAGCTATTTCATCTCCAGTGTCTGGCACTGAGCTTCACGAAAGCCATCGATCACTTGGAGAGGATGAAGTGAAGATTAAGTGATTCAGAAAATGTGATCCAAACACATAGCCTAAGAAGAAAAAAGGCAAAGATTTGGGTTACTTACTCTAAGGGAGAGCAGATTGATGGGGGAAATGGGGCTGGATTTTCACTGGGGCAGTTTTCAAGTTGAAAGAGATGCAAATGATCTGTTCTCTATGTCTGTAGCAGGCCGAGTTAGAAGCAGTGGTCATAAGCTGCAGAGAGAAGAACCTGGGAGAGAATGCAAGAGAAAATATGAGGATAGCGAGTAACTAGACAAGAACATTTGTGGGGATGGGGAGCCATCCTCGGTGAGATGTTTTTCAGAGCAACCACTAGGAACAGCATTGAGATACAGCTTGTCCTACCCTGGGACATCTCATGGTGTTTTCCAGCTCTGTCCTTGTGATTCCACAATGTCTGTATTGGTGAAAGCTGCAGGAATGGTGCCACACTTGTAGTAAGCATGGGACAGTCAGAGGATAAACTGGTCATGCAACACCATGTCTGTGTTGATGCTCACAAGAGCTTTTCCACTGACAACCAACAAGTACAGCACCCCAACAGCTACCTTAGAATTGTAGAAGTGCCCTTTGGTGTTGTGCTTTGTGCTGATTAGAAAAAAGAATAAATTATGTAGTCACAAGGATGCCCTCAAGCCTGCTGGCATTTCCCAGAGCATTCTTCTGAGGAGCCTTTGTCATAGTGCTACTTTTCCCCTCAGACTTTCTGAGTAGGTAAGAATATTCATTCTGCACATCTTCCAGGTTACCTGTCACTGGGCTTTTGGCAGATGTTGTGGTGGCAATAGGCAGAGGTGCTTTAGATAATGGGGTATATACTGGGAAACAAACATTGCTAATGACACTCCCGTGGAAACAGGCAGCTTGGATGCATTTTGAAAAGGTAGGAGAGTTCAATTTCATGGACACAACCTGTTCTCTGCCAGTTGATCTTACTCCCCCAGGATGGTCCTGGTTATCCTTCTTTTACTACTATGGATGGAACCTCTCTTGTCAGCAAATTCCTCTAAAGCAGTAGCTGCTATTGGAGAGAAATTTGCCATGAGAGCAGTGAAACTCCAAGCTCAGTCCAACAATCAACATGACTTCATTTAAAGAAAGGTAGTCCCAAAGGGATTCTCTCTAGTTCCCAGAACAATACACAGTGATACTAATGCATTACTCAAGCTCCAACAGCTTCAGACTGACAGCAACTTTCCGACCTGTATGGCTGGTCCCAGACTATGTGACCCAGGTGAAACAAAAAACTAACAGACAAAAGAAGATGAAGCCCCTTTGGTCTAAGCTCTGAATGCAGTGTGTCAGGTCTTCATCTCAACATGGCACAGGGGGGATTCAAAGTGCCTTTTCAGGCCTGTCTTTCCATCTTGTACTAATATTAGAAGGAAAAAACACATACATTTTAGAAATTGCCTCTCACTTAGTCTGGTAGTATTTGAGTGTGTTTGTGAATCCACTTTAGAATCACATTTAAACAAAAGGATAAAAAATTCCTCCTTCAATAGTGCCTGAACAGATTGGCCTGTCTGATAATACAGTATGAGGGCAGGGAGAGAAGTGTTTTCATAACCAAATCACTTACCAGGAAAAATGGTCATTTTCTTAAAGCTACCATAATTTGTAAGTCTTATTTGTATTCTTTTTGTTATTTCCCAATGCATTAGAAACAAGCTTGCCATTGCCATTAACATCTTCGAGATTTTAAAGTAAACTGCAATGGTCACTCTAGAGGTTTGTTCTAATTTTTTAAAAATTTGTTTTAATACAATTCATTAATTGAAAAAAATTTCACACTTGTTTTATTTTGTAGTGTCACATAACTACAAATGTTTGACCAGTTTTGGAGTCCAACCTCCATGTTTTCTCAGTTTTGATCTTTGTGTGTCTCAATGATATAAAAATACAGTTGGAAAGATGGTGAAGACTTAAGGTGACTTCTAGCTAAGCTGTTTTTTTTTGAACATGAAGAATGATATTAAGAACAATGTTGAATATATGTACTTGGTGTCCCTTTGGGATCCTCTGCAGCATCCCAAATTTTGCAGCTCAGCTTTTTTACTACCCCACAAGCTGCAGGACTTCCCTGTGGGAGCCAGAAAGATGCGATCGGTTTCAATACATCCTGTAAGAACCACAAAGTCCAGAGAGTCTCTGGAGGTGCGGGATAGCTGAAGGGGGTCTGGCCGGGGAGACTGGTGTCTGAGAGAGTATCTTTTAAGACTGTTGCGAAGCAGACTGAGAAAATCTGTAAGATGATATTGAGAAGGAAATTTGTGTGCACCAGGGAGATAAAACATCTCATGAGAGGGAAGGAAGAACAAAAGATGCAGGAAAAGCATTTTCCAGAGCAAGGGGAAAAAGAGGATATTGGGGTAAGAGAAGAGAAAAATAACGTCAGTGGTTTTATTTTTGGGGCAGTAATCTTGGAGATGGAGTCTCATGATATTTTAAGTAAGTTGTTTTGAAATTGTTTATCATTGCAACATTGCTTTCATTCAGCTTGAAAATCATGGATGGTAGATAGCCAAAGACCATTTCTATCAACTGCTGTGTTTGATCACTGGCCACCCGGGTAGTGAAAAGTAAATGAGAGAAAATCTACACTTTTAAACTTTTTAAAAATGTTATTTTTATTCTGAAGAGCCATAAATAAGAAAAGTATATGCCTTTGGTCTCTTAAAAACTGAGGGAAAGTTCCCAAGGGCAAGCTGTGGAGTGACTCCAGGAATGACCACATTGCTGGATGAAGAGACAAGGCAGCCTGTAGTGGTACAGCCCAGCAGAGCTCCTCCATTCCTTGAGCCCACCACAGCACCTCCCCACAGCAGCAGCTGATAACCTTGAGTGCTTATTCAGCAAGGATTGGGTTTTGCTCTTTTTTTTTTAATGAACCTTTCGAGCATTGATAAATTTTATTCAGTCTTCTGCAATGTGAACAGAGTGTGAAATTCTACATTGTTGCTCAGTGGAAAGGGAACAGCACTGTCTTGTAATGTACTTATTTGTCTCCATGAGGGATTGCTGCCAAGCTTCTGTGAATACACTTTTTTTGGCTGCCCTCCCTTAAATGAGCAAGAATGCTGAAAATTTATTCCCACAACCCCCAAAACTTTTTCTGGTATTTTATGACTTTAAAACACACACACACACACACACACACACACACACACACACACATGCATACACATGTGCAAAACTCTACCAGAATTAAAAGCACTTTTTTTTCTGTGATCATAGCATCTTCTTTCCTAAAGCCTCAGAAAATGCATGGAGGCAGCTAAACCAGAAGTTTACTCGAGTGTTTGGGATTTTTTATATCTCTGTAACACTAAAATTGTTGCCATTCTGACAGACAAAAATCAAACATGAGAAATAAGATGCATATCCTCTGCAGCTTCATTAAGAATATTTCTGAGATGGAGGAAAAAAGAAGGGAGAATGGTTAAGTCCCACATTTAAGAAGTAGGCAAAAGTTCACATTCCATAGCTATGGTAGTTTTTTATTAAAAGAAAATCAAATAAAAATGACTGATTAAATGTTCCTCGTATCTTTATAAATCTGCTGATCTCCAAGGAAGGCCAGGCACTTGCTTGGAGTGTATGCACATGAGTAAGTGTGTGGATTATATTTATTTCTATGAGCAGAACACATTTCCAGCAGTGGCAGGTAGTAGAAATGATGAGTACAAGATGGGAAAAGGCTTTGGTGATGAATGATCAAATTTTCAGAAACATCTCACCTCATTTGATTTGTTCATAAAATCCATTACAAGAATAAATAGTATTTTCCTACCTCAGGCATTCTGTGGTTTTTGGTCACAGGATGATGATTTTATGCTGTATCTGAAGTTGGAGGTTTGATGGTTTTTTGTTAAATAGTGTGTCATCAGAAAAAATACCTGCATTTTTTTTTTGAAAAAACATTGTAGCATTGGGAAGGCGACAGCATCATCAAACAGCCAGCAGTAGTGTATAGGTAAGGAATTTGTATGAAGAACTTTCTAGCTAGAGCCAGGACTGGGAGAACGAGGCTGAAAGAGCCAAAGGAATGATTGCGCTGATATAAACGTTTCTCCTGTCATTTTTCTTTCTCTCAAAACAAGAGCTTCTTGAATAGCCCGTGCTGTCCATTTCCATCAGCTTTGGTGGACTGCAGGTGGAAGCTTGGACTCACAACCAGGCAAAGTCTCTGAGGCCTGCAGAGTCAGAATCAATGTGCAGTTTCCTGCAAATATTGCTTTACAGTTTAATCCCAGAAAGTATTGTCTGCTGCTACTACTGTTATTGGCTACTCCTTTTACAATAGCATTCATCCCTTGTATAAAGAAAACGTTTTTATTCTCTTTGCTGGCCTCCAGTGGAAGGTGCTTTTGAGAGTCCACCTTTCTGTGTGGGCTTGTAGGGCATTTGGTGAGGTTTTCTGTCTTTACATATGGCACATTTTTGAATGTAGCAGCACTTTGTGGTTCCTGAGCCTGGGGACATGTTTTCTTAGGATGAAACTAGTGCACACTAGTCTCTGCAAGGAAAATCCAGGCCCACTGAGAGCAGAGTACACCACGACCCCTTAGGAACCCCAGACTTTGTGGTAGAAAGCTGAGCAGGTGATGTAGGTGCAACCAGTGAGTGACTTTGGCATTAATTGCAAATGTTAATGATTAGGCTACAGAGACTTACAAATAATTAAGCTTATTAATGTATGTAAGGCTTTACAAAGCTGGGAGCCATTATCAAAGGCAAAAATACTGTTTTTATGATATTGCTGTAGGGAAGTTTTTTTGGCTCTTGCATCACGCAGGTGCTATGGCTTTTCCTTCTCAGTCTTGGCAAAATTAGCAATTAGCAACTTTTTCAGAGCTCTGACATGAGAATTTTCATGCAGCACAACTGATGCATAGGCTCCTGCAAAATCTTCAGAAAGTCATGTTTGTGCATTTCTCCCCCTTCCCAGGGCCAATGGGAAAAGGGGAATTCTCAGCCCTGTGCCATCCATGGATACTCAGAGAGGCTCTATGCCGTGCTGTGGTTCAGAGGGTGTCCCTGCAGGTGGTACAGCATCCTGTCTGACAGTGTGACACTTGAAGTCATGTTGGAGTTCAGACTGGTCTCTCCCATCTGAGATTGCCCCAGGGGTGACAGGCAGGGCCAGGCTCTGCCTCCTTCCCACAAGAATTTTGTGCAAATGTGGCCTCTGCAAAGATCCCCTGTCCCGTGACTTGTACTTGCCTCTAGAAACCACTCTGTGGATACAAACCTTTCTTCCCATCTGGCTACTTATGGTGTTGTGTCCATGAAATGGTGAGAACTGCCTAGCATGCTGCACTCCCTGTCTCAGCTCTGGACTCTGTATTTCAGCTCCCTGTTAGGTGCACTGAACTTTTTGCAGTGCTTACATTGCTGGAGGAGTGTGAACGCTGGTCCAGAATGGGTGACTTTCTTTGCCTGGCAAGCTCTTGTTATGGCACCAAGAGTTTGTTCCCCCAGCAGGCTCTGACTGGATGTTTTGCTGCTGGCACTGATCACCCTCTGCTCCCTTGGCAAGCATAGGTTAGCCCTCCCAAGATTTGATTATCAACTCCTCTGCCTTGTGTACATGAAAAATTCTTCTACAATTTCACAGTGTCTTCATATCCTCATGTGCTTTAAAACAAAATTATCTTCTGAACGTTTTCCAATTTGCAATGAAGCATTGTTCTAAACCTTTTCCACTTACAGGTTTCCAGAGAGTTTAATCTCTATTGTGGGTTTTACTACTTCATTATCTTCATAGATACTTGTTTAATTCTTCTGACGACTAGAACCATATGCTATGTGGTCGTCACTGATACAGGGAATCTGAGAGAGGTTAAAAGTGCACGTTAAAAATACCATTTTTCACAGGTTGCATTGGGAAAAACACTATTGATCTTCTGTCGGCCATTTGGGCTTTTTATGTGTAGTTCTGCTTAAAATGCCTTCAAGGAAGTCCTTTGAGAATGAAATTTTAGGTCATGAAAGACTGAATGGCTGAGAAGTAAAAAAAAAAAAAAAAAATCCTTTGTTTTTTAAGAGTGCAGCATGTCTCTTGCACCAGGCTGGTTGCAATGTAGGTTTTCTTCTGCCCTCCCACTGAGGTACTGAACTGCAAGGACCTGTGCACCTCTCAGGGGACCTTGTGCCAAAAGCAGGTCAAGCCCTGTCCTCTGTGGTGAGCCTAGGAGAAGGAGCAGTGGTGAGTAATGGTCAGGCAGGACTGGGCTTCGGGATCAAGATGTTCAGTAGCCTGAACCACCCAGTTTACTTGGAGGAGGCAGCAGTAAAGTCCTCAAACAAGTCCTGCCTCTGCAGTTCCATAGGCTTGGCCCAGGATATGTCTTCTGGGTGATCCCACATATCCCTTATGGGTGACAGGCAAAAGTACACTCCAGGAAGGCTAAATTCTGCCACTGCTGTTTGAGCATCGTGCTGTTGTCTAGATTAAAAATAATAAGCTGCAGTCTCAGCTGCCTGAGTTAAATACTTTAAATTTTATTGCAGGTGGGTTGACTTGAAGTATTTGGACACCATGCTCTCCATGCTGAAGGAGCTCAACTTCTCTCTTCTCCTTTCTTAACTTACTTTTTGGCAGTAGATTGTAGAAAACACATCTGCTACCCTTGGCAACTAAAGGAACCTTCGTTTTCAGATAGATTCTGTGTAAATACCAAACAAAACATATATTATAGATGCTTGGCTTGGATCTAGTATAAAATTTGCTTTCTAAGCTACCTTCTTCTTCTCTGGTTTGTGCAGGCGTAAGGGCATTTCTGCAGCTAAGTATGACTTTCCATCGACATAGTACTTTCCTATCTGATTAAGGTCTAGTGGCCACCGTCCAGCTGACCCTTCTTCTGAGGGCATATAGCCTGCAAAAACACAATCTGAGAGAGCACTGCTGCTGTTCATTGCCACAGAAACAGAAGAGAATAAACCCCATTCCACCTCAACCGCAGAGGAGCTGTGTCAGGCCTCGTGTGTACTCCTCCTTTCACCAAACGTGATAGGCACACTGTGCAAATAATTGCCATGAGCTGATTGCTTCATAAATTTTGCCCTTCCTCTCCTTTGGGTTTTGGTCTGCTTGTAAGCAAGCTGGGATTTTATCAGCCACCACCAGTACCCCTCTGAAGGATTCTTTGTCTGCAGAGCTGCTGGGCGCCTGTCAGACTGGCTGGAGACAGAGGTTGTGTGGTATATTTCTGTCCTACGAGTGGACTTCTAGAATCCTTTTTCTGGGATAAATATTTGGGTTTGCAGTTTTGAAAATGGTTTACCACAAATATTTGCCTAAAATTTGCCAGTGCAGGGAATGTTTCTTCAGCAAACACATTTACTAGCCTGCTTTCAGTCAGTAAACACCACCGAGGTGTGAACACAGTGAAAGGGAATTAATTTTTAATACAAATCATTATTAATATAAAATAATTTGGAGAAGGTAGGAATCAGCTTTTTGTCTTCTGTTTTGGGGAGCACTTGTCATTCCAAATGCAGACACACTCTGTGCAAGCCTGTACCTTTGGGGGTGGGGCTGAAAAGAGGAGCGTGCTTTTGGAGCTCCAGATGCAGTGACATGTGCCCCCATTTGGGGAGCTGAACGGGGTACCTGTGTGTGCTATGAAACAGCCCATTGAACTTGTCCTGGCATGAATGATGAATCATGGCACTGAGAGGGTCCTCACAGCTGTCCTGGAGACAGCCTTTTTTGTGGGGTGAAGGGAAGGTGGGAAATGGATGCTCTTGCTGCACTGAGCCTCAGTAGAGGTGGCGCTTCATGGGTTTGGGAACCGAAGAGCTGGTGGGACTCAACCTGATCCTGTGGTGATGTAGCCCAGGAAAAACTGGCAAGCTGAAGAAAGAGGGGCTTGATCTTCCTTCTACTGAGGTGGCAGCTCTTGGCTAGGCTAGTGAGTGCAACCACTTGTGTTTTGAGCTGCCTCTTTTGTGTACTTCCCTCCCCATTGCAGTTCTCTCCAATTTGGCGGTAGAGCACCTTATCCTGTGATCAGTTTTCCACTGCCGGTTCTCTTGCCCTCCTTGGTGGAGAAGTGCTGCCCTGGAGTTGGTTCTCTGAGATGCTGCCACTTTGGAAGGAGAAAACAGGCTGTGGTGACATCTGCTCTCTGCCTCTGTCCCCCTAGCTGGGGTCAGCCTGTGGTGGAACATACCGACTCACTGTGCCCTCACCATGCCTGGGGTTGGTGAAAGGAGGCTTTGCCTGAGGGATTGGTGTTGACAGTCTGTAGCAAGTCTGTGGCTTGATAATTATGGTTTCCCACTCCAGTATTAAAGCTAATTTGCAAGCTCTACAGAAGTGATGGCTTGGCAGAGGGGAGATGTCATTATTCTTATTAGCACAGGTAGTTTTAGACCAAACCCTCTGTCTTCACTCTCTATGACAGTCTGCAGATTTTCAATCATGAAATGTGTGACTCAGGTTTGGGTAAAACATTTATTGTTAGGCTGAGAAGATTCTTTCATGGCCAGGAACACGAGCAAGAAATCTGATTTTCATTCCAGGGCTCTCGAAGGTTGTCAGGGCTTCTGAAGATAATCAAACCCCTGTCTTATTAAAGGTTCTTTTCTTCACCAGTACATTGTCCACTAGCAAGGTGGGAGGCTCAGTCACTGATGCCAGAGCAGACTGAGGGCTTCTCATAGAAAAGCTAATTATATTTTTCCCTTTTCTTTTTTTTTTTTTTTCTTCTTCTTTCATTGCAGAAAAAATAGTTGTGAATAAATTGGGAAAGAGGAGGGTGAGGAGAACTCAGAGTTCATTAATATTCATACTTAGCCGCAAGTACACAGAAAAGGTGACAAGGAGCTGGCTGCCTAGAAACCTATGCACCTTGGTGCTAGATAGAAAATTGAATTTAATTATAGTTACCTTTAGCTCAGCACCTAATGAGCATGTTTGAAATAATGGGGGGTTGCTGTACACTAGAAGAAGATCCAGGACTCAAACAGAAAATGCAAACTTTCCCTCCTTCTTCCCTGCTCTGCTGAATTTTAAATAATTCTGCCAAGGCCCAGGAGACCAAGTAGACTTTTATTATTGTTTTTTCAGTGATTATCACAGAAAATCATCCTGAAAAAAAATCAAATAGTATGGTCAGTAGGGGGGAACAAGCACATTTTAATGGGGAGTAAAAGAATGGAGACTTATTCTATTCTCAGTTTGCCGAGTGAGCACTGCTAGGGTCTTGAGGTCTTTGGGTTATTTTAATTTTTTTCCCCCTTATATAATGCTGCTTTATCCATTCTCTGATAGCTCTTAGGGGTGTTTTTTTATCCTTTGTCTTATTTTTTGGGAGACTACTATCCATGGAGTTTACTACCTTGTTGCTAGGGGAGAAAGAAGGAGATTTCTTTCAAACATGTTTCCTAGGGTTGCTTCAGAATGTTGGTTCTCACAAACAACTTTAAAATCACAGACCCAAATCCTTCTCTGTTGCACACAGGGACAGGCAGGGATGGAAGCCAGTGGAATTGCTCCACATAAATTTATGTGAGTTTAGGGGAAAGCAGAATGTGATCTGTACTTGGCTGTTTGTCTAATACCTTTGCCTTGCTGAAATAGGAGTTGAACAAAGCATTTGAAGCTCCTTTTAGCCTTACAGCAAGGACCTGATGTTTGTAGCATGAGTCCAGCTGAATTACTTCCATTTTGGTGGTCGTGGTAGGAAAGTGACTGTCACGAATTATCCCTTATATTTTTAACCCATGTTGAAATTTGGCTTTTCACAGTCCAGTCATTAGCTGTAGTTAATGACCTAGCAAAACATTGCATTTATCTTTAAGGTAAAGCTTCTTCCAATGTGACCAAACCTTAAAAGATTCACTGGGAGGTGAAACCATGCAAGCTGGCAGGATGGGGGGCAGCTGGCATGGGTACCAAGCTATGAAATGATGGTCACAACCTGGCCCTGAATCTCTCAACTTTAGCCCAGGTCCATCTCAGCTTTTATTTTTTTATTGAGAAAGTGCCATGTTTGTTTCTTTCCTGGCTCTGCTCCAAGGGGAATTTGGTAAATCTTGGGAGAAACAGAAAATCACAGTTTTCCATTTGGTCTCTCTCCTCTTTGGTTCTTTGTTTGGAGAGACTGTGCTAATGGTTCATGTTGCTTAAATAACCCTACACCCCTAGCAGGCAGATAACACTGGTGCTTGAGAGATTCTTGAGATAAATCTCTTATGGACACATGGTAGTTTCTACACCACATGTTTTCTCCTTCCTGCTTCTTTAGCATGCTTTTGGTGATTTGTTTGTTTGCATGAATTACTCTCGGCTTCAGAACACATCCATGTCTTTTATTTCTTATTTCCTTAATTGGGGATTTTTTTTCTGCTCCTGCTCTTTTTGGATTCATATTGCTTTATTAGCAACTTTACAGTCTATTTTGGGTGATTTAGAACAGCACAGATAGAAATGCATAAATATTATTCCCTGGCAAATAAGCAAGCCGAGATATGCCTCAAACACATTTTAAAACATTTTAAACCCTTATTCACAAGTAATTTGTGTAGCTAACTACTGGCAAACATAAATCCCTAAATCCTTCTTTTCCTTTATTTTGATCAGCATTGCTTTGTCTTTTGTCTGCTTTTCTTGTCAGCTTATTTCTAAGGAGTGGTAGGTGCCACCATGCTTTAAAAATCCTGTTAGTTTGCTTGTTTAGACACCTGCATACCACAGCAATTTTTTACCTCAGTTGCCACTTATTTTTTGACTGAAAACAGCCTTTAATTATGATCAAGACAGAAACCTCCTATGTGTGTCTGTCTTTAAAGGCACGATGGATACCTTGGCTGGATGCTGCTGCCACTGTGCTGTCTTCTGTTTATTAAGAGTCCAGCCCCTCACTAGGCTGTCAGCCAAGCAGAGGAGATGCAGAGTGACAGGCATTTCTGAGTACACTTCATGGATGTGCCAGAGCCCCAAAGTGAGTCATGAGGTGTGACGGGCATCCACAATCTTTTTACCTATATGTGGAGCTTGAAAAGCTGCAGGACTGTTTTCTTTGGGCAAAATAGCTGCTATCCCCAGAGCTCTGGTCCTGGTGCTGGCCAGTCCTGTCTTGTCAGTGCTGCAGGGAAGGAGATGCTGTTGTGCAGGCTGGGAATGGCACAGCCCAGTTAGGAGAGAGCTATGGGAAAATTTCCTTTGGCTTCTTGGTCTTACATGTGTAACTGTCATGGCCATTGTGATACCTTGTGATGTGTGGTGAGCATCCCTGCATTTTGCTTGGGGAGTGAGAAGGGATGTCCTTTGCCGGCTGTCTGGATTGCCAGTAAACATGGTCTGAGGAAGCGTGGGGAAAGGGAAAAATACAGAGTCTGTACAAATGTAAGTGGGTTTTTTTCTACACTCTCTTGGCATAGACTCCCTTGGGGAAAAGGGAGTCAATGAACTAGCACGTCTCCTGAGGGACTGCAGCCATATTTGCAGTCAAAAAATTTTGGTTTTCAATGAAATGCATGTCAGAAATAGTTTAGTTTCAGTGAAATATGTGGCAATTTTTTTTTAATTTTTTTTTTTTCCCAGTGAAAATACAGCAATTTTGTGGGGGAATAAGTAGGCTTAGTTCTGTTGGTAATACTATTTTCTATCAAGAAGCTAATTTATCTTAATGGAAAAATTATAATCAAGCGTGGGAAAAGGAGCACTTTTCTAGGCAGCGATCCTGTCACCTGTAGAGAAGAGATTTGGGATCTGGAGTGGTTTGCTTCTATTTTGAGCTTTAATGCTAATATTTTCAGGCTCCTGAAGTCAGCCTCATGCTGTGTGGGCATGCACAGCTGGAGCATTACGAAAAATAAATAAAAAAATATTTTTAATAGAATAGCCAAGGTTGGTAAAAGTGGCTTCACCTGCTCTGCTGAGAGGTTTGTGAAGCGATGCTCCCCTGTGGCAGCCAACATGCACCCGTCCTTACCATCATCTGCATGACTTCATGCATTTCCTTTGAAATACAATTCCTTCATGTCAGCTGTATCTCTATCAATCAGGGTTGCACGATAAAGTGTGAACACTGAGATGATAAAGAGAATTTAGATTGTGGCTACCACTGATACCCACTGGCTGATCCTGAACTGCTCTGTAGGAGCCTGTGGGAGGATGCAGGGAGTTGTCCCTGCAACAGCATAGATGGAGTATCAGATTGCACCAGGCATGAGAATAACTGTATGTACAGAATGTATCCAACCCTCAGGCACATATCCATATGTTTGGATGCTGGTGGGTGTTTTTTAAAGTTACTGTTTTAAAGATATCCACACAGGTGGCTAGCAAGCATTTGTTAGATGGCACAGCATGAATGTTGAAGCAATCTGACTGCTTGTGGGTGAGGAATAAAAGGAGAAGCAGTGCTGGGTGTCCAGGCTTTTATGGATAATGGTTATTTGCCTTCAGAAAGAAAGGACTATTTTTTTTCCAGTTAGTTTTGGGACAATGCAGAGAGCTGTGTGGAGGCTGACAGCAGCCTCTTGTTTCAGAGAAAACAAAAACCCCATCAGGTAGAGGCACTTTAGAAAAACAAACCCTGTTTTGGTGATGTGATTTTTAAAAAAATGATATTTCATGCCTGTGTGCAAAGTAGGTTTCTTTTAGTCCTTCAAAGGAAATAAAGAAAAAAGAGCTCCAGGTGTGTGTGGGGGAAGGCAGTGTTTCAGTTTGAGGTGGGTTGGTTTTATTTTTTTTGATAATGGAAGCGTGTGCTGAGGCCAGAATGTGCCATTGTAGAACAACTCTGTGATGAGCCACAGGCTCACCAGAGAGGCACAGTGCTGCACCACTTCCTGACAGGATGATGAGAGATTTCCCCTGTGTCCAGCCAGCTTCTCTGGGTTTGTTTTCTTCCCTCCATATCACACTCATGGGAGCATCCTCTCCAGGAGCACTGGTTTTTTGTGTGGGCAGTCACTTAGAGGAGAGCAGATGTTGCTGGGCATGTTCAGAAGCAGCTGAAAGGATATTGAAGCCACTTTCAATCCACAGCTGCCTCTAGGCCTTGGTTTGCTGGATGCAGAGAAAGCAATAAACACTAAATGAAGCTGGGTCACTAACTGTAAAGGAGGTTTCCCAGGGACATACTGTTTTGAGGAACCTTTCCTTCTAAAGCAGTAAAAGCAGCTACTGAACTGAAGGAGATACATCCTTGATTTCTGAACAGTTGCTGAGAATAAAGGGACTGTCAGAAAAAACCCAGCATAATTAATTTTCCACCTCTTATTCAGAAGCTCCTGAAGTCATGTAGAAAACAGATTTTCTTCAGACCATCCCACGACTTCTCCAACATGTCTCCAGCATGAATGCTCTCATCACAACTTTTTGTGGCATCTACAAGATTTGTGCCAGTGCTCACTGAGGAAAACAATCCCGAAGTAGATTTGCTGGCTCATTAGCTGCGAGTCTGTAAGGACATGAGTGACGTATGGGAGAAGTTAATTAAAAGAGCTATTGTTGCGAGGACGGAATGAATCCTGGTGGTCATACAGGGTGGGAGGTAACGCACAGGACTCAGGTAATATTCATATTGAGCTATAAGTGGGATCTTTAGATGCCTGAGCCAAGTAGCAGCAGAACCACCCATTTGATGATGAAGCTGGGAAAACAGAACAGGATCAAGACTTTGACTCAAAGTGCTGACATGGATACTTCACCAAGCTGACCTGCACCAAGCACATCTGCGTATTGTGAAGGGAGAGCTGTAGAAGACCCTAATATTTTAACCTGAAGTTCTTTGTAAGTGGGTCTGGCCAGCACTTGTCTGTAAAGACAGTAATTGTCTAACACAATTTGCTTCAAATATAATTGAAACTCAAGGAAAATTAGAACAGCCACACTGATACTATATCTGACTGCAAAGCTGACTGACTGCAAAAAAGGTTAAAAATGCAGTGAAAAACCCATCACAAACACCTGGCTTTCTGTTGAAAAGCTGTGATGCTCCATGGGAAATCTTGGAAATGACTGAGTGATGCTCCAGGTCCTTTGTCTGTCAACTCTTCATGGTGGCTGTCCGCATCCCATGTGGACTGTGTGAGCCAAAGACGGTGCCCCTTGGGGCAACTCTCTATTTCAAAACTTACAGCTTCAGGCTATTAAACTGTAGTGTATGTGGGTGGTCTTTAAATATCCTTACTGAAACCACACCTTATGCAAGCACGCACACAAGCATTCACCTGCGTGAATCATGGACTGTGCATCATTTTTCCATCCTATATTTTTGGTCATTTTGGGAATACCTTCCCTTGTGGGCTCTGGCTCATTCTATTCAGAGTGATGTTTACTCTGCATTATGCTGAGAAGCCCCTTAAATCTTCACATGCCCCCTCATGAGTGCATGCAGACAGTCCGGCATTATCCAACTCTGCGGTGAGGATGTTCACATCTCTTCTCATTAGCGATGTGCAATGTTAAAGGCTTGCCTTGAGTTTCTTGAAGACGGCAGTAATGAAGCTCTGAAGAAATAGTCAGGGGAACGGAGCTAATTAAAATGCAGCAGGGTGTAGAAGTAAAGGTAGCAGCAGCTCGCTATGCCACGTCTCTGGCAATCAGCAGTCCCCAGTTTACCCACACTAATTGACAGGAGACGCAGTGCTACTGAGTGTGCACACAGCCAGCGTTAATGGAGTCAGCACACGCTGCTCTTCCTGCCTGACTTGTCTCATTATCGACCTTGAACTGGCAAAGGTCAGCTGATGGTGCTGCTTTCATCAAGATGACAGGTGTCTGAAGATCTTCTCTTTGTAGTATAATAATTTGGCAGTTGTCTTATCCTGTACGTGAATTAGTGATCTGATCCCGAAGAGGTGACGGATAAAAAAGACTGGCTTACCATGGTGAGGAGCTGGGCTGCTGTGTGTTTAACAAAAATAACAGGTACGAAAAGTCCTGGAGGAAGGAAACAAAAGTATATTGCATAATTCCCCTTGGAGAGAAGAGCGCCTGAAGAAGCAAACAGGCAAATTTTCACAAGTGGAAATGCAGTCAGTCCACTGTTAAAAATCAGTAGCTTGTTTGAGCTGCTGATGAGCACCAGGTGCACCACTGGCACTCGGCAAATATCTAATAATAATAATAACAATAGCTGGGGCACCTGACACCTGCAGTAAGCTGTGAGTGACAGTGTTCTTGGGGAGATGTCTCATCTGAAGGCAACGTTGTCTCCAGGAGATGCATCATTATAACATGCTGCACCCGGGCTGCATCTCATGTGCCCTCCTTTTTCTATCCTATTACAGATGGTCTCAGCAAAGACACTGAAGACTGACAGAAATGCTGACATCTTCCTCTTCAAATCTACAAAACCTGCATTTTTGAGCATTTTTAATGAAAACCAATGCTTTGGTTTTCTGAGAGATGATCTGCAGTCTCCTGTGTTCTGTAGCTTCTCTGGTTAGAAGGTTGCTGAAACCTGAGCTTGCATCTCCTTTCCTTCCCCACTGTCGCTTGTGCAAGGTGTGTGTAAAAGTGCTGTGTGCTGCCATAGCATTTGGCCTCTTGCTTGTAGGTACAAATGGAGTAAATCAGGGCCTAGACCTGGGAGGGGTCTGTATTCCCCAGTAGAGCTGACAATAAAGTGCTGAAGAGCTGAGGTGAAGTCTTTGTGACAACTGGCTTGTTGGCAGCACCAGACTGCCTTTTTCTTGGCTGAGATAGGGAGGATGAAAGTCAACGTCAGCCCAGATATGCAAAGCAGCACCTTCAAAGGGATTCCTTCAAAGAGGTTCCTGCTCCCTCATCTCAGTGTTGAGGCTCTAGCCCTACTTGCTGGCTCATAGGCAGCTCTCTTGTCCTGCCCTGACCCCACTGAGGGCAGTGGGAGTGCTGGTTCCCAACCTGCTGTGCATTTCTTGAGGAAGATCACAGAATCATAGAAAGGCCAGGGGCAGGTCCACCTTTCACTAGACCAGGTCTCTCAAATCTCCATTCAGCCTGGCCTTGAACACTTCCAAGGATGGGGCATCCACAGCTTTTCTGGGCCACCTGTGCCAGTGCCTCATCATCCTCACAGTAAAAAATTTCTTCCTAATATCTAATCTAAATCTACTCTCAGTTTGAAGCCATTCCCCCTTTTCCTATCACTACATGCCCTTGTAAACAGACTCTCTCCTTCTTTATTGCAGGCTCCCTTCATGTACTGAAAGATCACAATTACTTCACCCTGAAGCCCTTTCTTTTCTGGGCTGAATAAACCCAATTCTCTGAGCCTTTCCTCATAGGAGAGGAGCTCCATCCCTCTGATCATCTTGGTGGCCTCCTCTGGACTTGCTCCAACATGTCCACATCCTTCCTGTGCTGGGGGTGCCAGAGCTGGATTCAGCCCTGCATGTGCTACAGGAATAGAGGAGCAGAATCCCCTCCCTTGCCCTGATGGCCGTGCTGCTTTGGATGTAGCTCAGGCTATGATTGGCTTTTGGAGTTACTGCAACTATCACCAGGACTGGGGAGGGCAAACCAAGCAGAGCTTCTTTTTTCTTTGCCTGCACTTTCCCAGAATATTTTTCAAATATCCTTCTCTGAAAGTGAATGCTCTTTGCTAGTATAATTACCAGAATACCTCTTCATTTATCTGTGATTATAGGAAACTGAAGTATTGTCTGGGGAACAAAATACTCTGTAACTTGAAAACGATTTATAGCAGCTCTCTTTTTAAAGATTTGTGAAAATAAAATGCTGGGCAATGTGATGTCTGTATGGCTGCAGACCAGCTATAAAGGCAGAAGACCAGGAGATTTTTACCAGGGCAAGCCTGAGAGCACCAATGGGATCATTCTTTAAATAGAAAAATGTTTTTGTTATTGAGTCTTCCATCTGACAGGTTTTTTCAGCTGTGTCTGTGGTGACTATCAAGGGTATGGGATGCTGCTGGTCTCTATCTTCCCAGTACCTAGTGCTGCAACACCCCCCAACCCCCTTCTCCCCCTACACACTGTCCCCTGGCATTCAGAGGGGCTGTTTGCACTGTCCTCAGCACTACATCCACTCTGCCATGTCAGATTGCACTCTCCTTTGGGGACACAAGAGCAAATCTCCTCCTTTGTGCTGGGTTGTGAAAGCAATTGTAAAATAAATGTTAGATGAAAAAAAAAAAAGTGTTGCTTAAGTGACTACGGAGATCAATAAAATATGCAAGAATGGACTCCTGCTGTTCAGGGCTGCAGCAGTCTCTAACCTAGAGCAGGGAGTCCTGGAGGAGCACGCTGGGGCTGCTCTAAGTGACAGCTGATAGGAATCCTACATTAATGCAACAGGTCAGGCTCATATGTTTGCACCCAGAGGTCTCATGTACAGGTGCCAGCTATGAGGGTACTCTTAGGAGGCCTCCGTCTGAAAAGACAGTGATAAAGGGAAGAAACAGTGATAAACAAAAATCTAGCAATTATGGTTTTATGCCTGGGTTAAGTCCCTCCAGCAATGGGTCATTTATTGTTTTGCAGAAGAGGCTGTATCCCCTTTCTTCCCCAGCAAGGAGATAATCAATTATAGATGCGGTGAAAAATAAAGGTAGTGACTGTTTTTCTTCTGCTGGGGATAGAGAGATGCTCCCATCCAAATCAAAGACAAATGAGATGGATTCATGGATAATTTCTTCTTATAACCAAAAGCTCATCTTATGCTGCTGAAACCAGTAACAACATGGTGGGACAATAGTTTCTCTCTTCTACCAATAGAAAGGGAGCACTAATACGAATATGGGAAATATAACATGAAAACTGTGACAAATATATTGTGTTTGCCTGTTAGATCAATCTCTGTTCCTGCTGTCTTCCAGGTTCTCTCTTTCATTACAGAAATTAAAAAAGAAAAATAGTAATAAAAATGCAGTAATAATTTTTTAAAAAGTACAGAAAAAGCATCACATGAGTATTATAGCTGCTTCCTTGTCATCTTTGCTGGGAAGGATCAACTAGGTCCCAAACCTTGATACTCTGTGAATGGCAATTTGCATGTTCCAGAATTAAGGCACCACCAGAAATTTCTAAGGATGAAACTATTTGGTTTAGATCAAAGGAATCTGGGAATATTTGTGGCTCACAGGAGTCTTTGTGTTAAGAACATTTGTGTCAGGGATTTGAAATCTGAAGTGTTTTGTCCTTGTCCTTCCTCTGTGTGTGGGGGGGGAGGGAAGTCAGGACTGAAAAGCAAAGTGGCCTCTGATGTGACAGCTTTCCTAAAGGGTATCAGGACAGGTGTTCTAAGAGATCTGGTGCCCCTTTGTCTTGTTTGAGGAGGGAGGAACAGGACCCAGGAACACTAAAGCAATTTGTGCAGAAGGAACCAGAGATTCTGGGAGACAAAAAGGCAGCAGCTCTCCCACTGAGGTCAGGTATTTTGGGGATGTGGTTTGGATGGTGGTCCCACTTTCATCAGCAGTTAAGGCTTTTTGTTTTACAGCCATGCCTTAGTGCCAATTTGCACAATACCAATGAAGTGTTTTACTCTGAAAGCCTGTCACTTCTATCTTACAGCTACTCTGGTGTGGTCAGACGTGGTCTGCCACTACCATGCTATTAATGGCGTTATTAACTGTCAACATCCAGTAAATTATGTTTGTCCCAGTGCACTGCCTTGGGAAGTGAACCAATCTCTGTCTTCAGACCCCTTCAGAAAGCCAGTTTTTGCTGCTCCAGAAGTATGATTCTTTTTTCAGCTCTTTCTGATACTCTTCCCAAGAAGATCTGGAGTGCCTACTTTATTTTGCACTCATTTGGAGCAGCATGGAAGCCTGTCTGAATTTTCACACTGCCCTTCAAAGGAAGCGGCTGTGTCTTCACACTCTCTTGTTAGGAAAGAAATCCTCTCTTGCCTTTTAGTCATAGCTTGAAAATTCCTATATCTTCACAGATATCATCAATATTTCTCAATAATTTGATTCATATAATTTTTGTTTCCACAACTGGAAATACCTAAGTCCTGAAAAACAATTTATTTTCTAATCTGGAAAGAGCTTAGAGGAAAGTATGCCAAGAGAAGGACAATGAGTACCATTCTTATATCTTGTTTGTTTTGTGTCAAGTCTTCTATTAATCATCATCAACACAGCATAGCAGAAATGTTTACTACAGCACAAGGCCATGAATTTAGTGGAAAACGTCTTTCAAAAATTTTATGCCTTGCTTTACTCTGAGATTTTTTTCTGACATGCACATTCTCTATCACTTTGCTATGTCATAGGAAAGCCAAGGAATGTGTAATGAAAAAATAAATAAAAGGAGGCAGATGGAGCAACCTGCTATGCTCTTCAGTGGTGCTTGTGCTGTTTGGATCTGTATACAGGTCCAGGAGCATCGTCGCTGGTGGTCTGGTGAGTGAGTGCTCAGCAATTACAGGGGAAATTTACGGCAGAGCCATGATGAAGACCAGGCTGCAGCAGGGGGCTTGGTGAGGAAACACCACTGATGTTTTCCCTGAGCGGGTTGTTTTTTTGGTCATCCCTTACACTTAACCAGAGAGAGGGGAAATGTTGATGTTAGAAGAGAATGCATTTGCCTGACTCAGTGCAAACCTGAATTCACGAGATGCCAACACAGCTTTGCAAATCCAAATACTGCAGGCATTCTTATCTTCAGATAAGAGTTAGAAGGAGACTGTCTTCTTTTCTGTTTGTCCACTGCTGCCTAAAAGCTAATACCAAGAAAGTAATTTTAGCAATTGATTTTTTTATCATTCCTGCACATATGCTTTTTTGTGGTCTGGATTTTCTTCTGCATTTCCCATTTTCATGGGTTTTGGTCTGTTATATAACGGTATAATCTAGCTAAGGAGAAAAGTAATGTTTCTTTTCTGTGCACTGCATTTGAATAAAATTAAGGTCATGGCAGAAAAGCAGATGACACCTAGGGAACACATAGATCATCTGAAAATCTTGAGAGAAGTAGTCACTGCAAATATTTGCAGCATGAAAAGTCATAGAATATTTTTATATGGGTGGCTTATTTGTCTCCCAGATTCCAGATTTCTGGTTCTTGTGTCTAGCCTTTGTGCTTATGTAAAAATCTTCTTTGCTTTGGATATGTATAGTGATCAATTTGGCTGATCCAAAGCCAAATGAAGTCAACAGGGCTATGTATTTCCATTAATTTTAATCTGTAAAAGGCTACATTTATATCATATTCAGCAGTGTGGAATCTGTATTTGCAATGCAAAAAAAGTGCTTCTGTGCCTATAGCCCATTTATTCTTCAAGGAACTCTTTTAGTTGCATTAGTATTTGGAAAAAAAAAGAAAGGAGCTCCCTGCCCTTTGGTGTAAAATATATTTTACAAGAAGGTGTGGTCTGACCTGGGTGTCAAGAAAACTACAGACATATTTTCTGTGATAGAAGCTTAAAGAAGTAGAAATAAGTATTAAAAGTGAACCGACTGGTCTAGTTAATTACAAGGAAAGTCAATAATCTTCTCCAGCATACAGCTTGACCCAATCTTTCAGATCCAAAGAGGATCACTGAGTTTCAAAATAAGAGAGTTTTTGGGTTTACCCCATTCTTCCCATGCTTGCTGCTGGAACTAAATGCAGAAGGATAGAAGGGGGTGGGTGGGGTGGGTGGGGGTGGGGGAAGGCACCTCTGGGAAGAACTTTTTGGCAAAGTATGAAGTGCCAGGAAATGTACTTGTAAGATTCAATCCTGGGGGATTTGCACCCCTAATCCATCTAAATTACAGAAAAATGCTCAGACTGTAAGGGAGCTCATTGTGTCTCAGCCTATGAATTTCTCATGTTCCCACTGCTACCAATAATTACATATGCACACAGTAGTTTTATTATGACTGCAGTCTGATCTTCAGTTCATATCTGGGCTCCGTCGTTCATTTGCAAAATAGCAGCCTGAGGCATCCTCCATGCTTTACTGTGAGATGCTTGAAATGAGTACCCTTTTTCCATTCAAAAAGGAAAACAGGCAGAGAGAAGGAGGAAATGTGGGATGAGATGTTCAGTTTCTCTCCATTACCTGGTGGGAAACATTTGTAGTTAGAAGTTTGGCTCGTTCCCCTGTTTCTCAGAAGGAGAGCTACCAGGAAGGGAAAGAAGAGACACTTGTTCAGTCTGGTCTATGTCCTATAAAAATGTGTCACTGGATTAGCTCTTTCTGATTATAGTCAAGGCAGAAATACAGGTGCTTTCCTTTCTATCCAGTCAGACTGGCCACAGTTCTTACAGCAATACATCTTCTGCCTTGTCATCAGGAAAATTAATCACAAAATGCAGTTAAAAATATTACAGAGATAGCTTTAAAAGCCCTTATTTAAAAGGCTACCTGTTCCAAAATGGCAGTTTCTTTGTCATTGTGGCAGATACCACATGGCTGCTTCCTCTAACAAAACCAATACCATGACTTGACCTTTTGGACCATGCTGGCCTAGCAAAGCTAGGTACCCCCTCGCTAGCTATGGTGTGATCTTACCTTTGTGGGTTTTAGTATGTGCCTGCTTAGACTTTCATTTCTTTGTGTCCATCAAGGGTTATCTTACAGCAACCCAGTGGAAAACAAGTCATATCACAAGAGTTCATTTCCTGAAGCTCTTCATGAAATCAGTGAGAACTGAAGGTAGATTTGTGCCTCCAAAATCCAGTCATAAAGAAGCTGCTATTTACCACCCAGTTCTGCCATCCTGATCCCTGTGTTATCTTCCTTTGCTAAGCCTTCTCATTAATTCCTGAGAGCCTAGTCTAATATGCACTCAGTGCAAGTAATGATGGCAGAGCTAACTTTAGACAGAAGAAGATTGCAAATGAAGGAGTAAGAGAGACAGGGATAGAAAAATAGAGAAGAAATTCAGTGTTGCTGTGGGCACTGCTGCAGCCTCTCTATTGCAGTGAAGAAAACCCAAGAGTCTCACCACCATGTTTAGGGAAGACCCCAGAGGTGAGCAGTAACTCTTTAGTGGGGGTGGCTGTGAGCAGAGCAACCCTTCCCATTTAAACTTTATTGTCTGTATGGGATGTTTTGGGCAGAGAAGTCAAAGAGAACAGGTTTTGCTGGTGTTGCTTCAGTACCCAGGTGAAGGGTAATCCAGCTATTCCAGGAGGATTGGATGTGTGTGGGGCTGAACTTTGGGCTCTTTGTCTCCTGCTTGCCAGACCTCCCTGGTCTGCTGAAGGCTTATTGCCTCTGCTCTGTCAGGATCCTTGCTGAAAGCTGTTTCTCCTGCTGCTGCTGAAGTACCACCACACAGAGGGATCATCAAGACTTGTCCTGAGGCAAGTGAGATATTGCTGGGGAAGGCCTTGGATTTCATTCCCATTCCTGTGTTATGAATGCAACTTATTTTCTGCAGAAGATTTTGGAAAGTAGATCAGGCTGTTCTTTAAAAAGAGCTATTACAAGGCTAAAATAATTCCAGCAAAGAAGATTGTAACATCACTCAGTGAAAAGGGATCTTTACCAGACTCTCAATTACAACCTGCAGCTTCACTAAAAGCAATGGAGCAGCGTAGGCATAAGAAATGAACAGTGCTGTCCATTTAACTTCTGAGGCTGGCAGGAGCTGAGGCAAAGATTTACAGTTGTTGATATAAAGTGTCAAGGATTTGGATTAGACCCCTTGCTTTTTTTTTTTCCTTTGGGATGCTCGGGAAGCTGGTCATGACTTCCCCATGCTCAGTGATACTTTACCCGAAAAAGACCAAAGATCCAGCCAATGTCAGAGCAGCTGTGAGCTGCATGGAGCCAGGCAGAAATCCTGCCCCTTTATCTTAACCTTTATCCATTTGGGGACTTTCCTCTTTGAAGCGAAATATCTTGCTATTCCACTTGCTATATGCTGATAAAGCTATGAATTGACTCGTTTGCTCTGAATTTTCAATGGTTCTGTTCTTTTAAAGATCATCTTTCTTCTTTCCCTTCTCCTTCTGCTTCCCCCACAGTCCCCTAGCCATGATGGAATAGCACTGGGCATGACCCAGGGAGAAAAGAGCAGCGTTGAAGTGTGTGTGCTTTGTGGCTTTCCTGTCCTTTCATTTGGCATTGAACTATCCATGCAAGAAGGGAATTAAAATGATGTGGACTATTTTTTTTCCCTCCTCAAAGTTTGCCTTCCTGAACTCCACATAACAACTTTAGGTTTTTGCTGGAATAATCTCCCTCAGGACAAAGCCTATGGGCCGTGTAAGACCGAGTGTTGCAGAACTGCAGCATGCGTTGAAAATCATCCTAGCACACACTTGGGGGCAGTTGTGTTTTTCTGTGATTCAGTCAAGCAGCTCTCTAAACTACAAATCATTATCTTTGATTCTAATGGCTAGCAGGATGGCTAACATGACAATTTGGGTGATAGTTACCTCTTGCGTTCCCCAGTGGAAGCTGAATAGTTACCATCCCTGTGTACCTGCAAGAGCAATTGCTGTGTTTTTTTCCCTGTGATGTTCACAAACTGCTGTCAGAGACAGGGAAACAAGTTCATCATAATAGCAAAACGTGTAAACAGTTTGAGTGTGGTGAAAGTGCTTATGTTTTGTACAAGCTGAAAACAATATCAGCCCATGACTTAGAACGAATTCTAATACAAAGCATGTATGTTTGCTAATAGCAAAAACTGAAAGCCATCAAAGGAAAAAAAATAAACAAAGGACAAAAAGAAACTCGGAAGAGGTAAAGAGAGCAAAATTTTTCTCATTGTACTCCACAAGCCCCACACTTGCTGCCACTAGCCTTGCTGCCTTAGCAGGGCAGTGCAGGCAGCTGCTGTATCATACCCCTGGCTGTCCCTTCTTCCTGGGCATGGTGTCAGCCTGCTGGGTGCTGGTTTTCTCAGTGTTCTGCTCTCCTCAGTGGTGGCAATGGAAGGAAACTTTACAGAGAGAGGTTGGCTTTAGGCAAGAGCTGATCCAGGCTGCCTGCTCGCCTGCCACCACATCAGCTGGTGCTTTGTGCAGAGAAGAGCTACCCTGGGTGTGGTAGGAAATATCCTGCAGGCTATTTCTATGTTAAATCACACCTCCTCCTACTTTTTTGAATACAGCAGAGGGGCAGGGGTTATAAACTAGCAAAAAACATTGGCCCCTTGTGTCTGTGCCTAGTCTGCTCAAGTTAATTCATTTTTTGGCTCATTACATTTTCTGCCCCATTGCTAATTGCCTCTTGGGCTCTACTCATTGCCAGGGTTTTCTGACCATCAAAACATTACTAAACAAATGAACTAAATAAAATAAGCCTTCTTTAAGAGTCTTCCCCCAGCCCTCCCCTTGTGTTAATATTCCAACAGCGCCCAACAGGTAGGCGTCTGCACTCATGTTATCTGTATTAATTAGACTGTAATACCCTTGGCACAAGACAAGGACAGGGAGGCAAGAGAGTCTCTCCTGCAGCTCTCTGATAATTTATACCAACTGAAAGCCTGCTGCAATGTCTTTCTCTAGTGCCACATGTACCAATAGTGATGCATAAATAAGATTAATTTCTATTAGGTGTTTTCCCTTCCTTCCAACTAATTAGCCCCTTCTCCACAATATCTGAGCCCTACACAATATTTAATGAGGATTTTGCAGCAAATTCCTGAGGCGGAAGTACTTTTATCCCCAGACAGGCTGGCTGGGTCACCCATGGCTGTAAAAGTTTCTGACAGAGTGAAACATGAACTTCAACTTTCCCAAGGTCTAGATCAGTGCTCGAACCACTGAACTCTCCTGCTTAGCAACTACCTCTAGTAGTTGTTTGCTGTTACCTGACTTTTCAGCTGTCAGGTTTTATACCTGAAGGATTTGGGCATGTTCAGCATAAGATACAAGTATGCAATCTCTCCTTTGTATTGGGTTTCCTATCTTTGCCGCATCAGCATTTCTTAAATTCAGAGGGAACAGGAGGGTAAACACGACTGACTCGAGGGATAAGCTTGCCATGTTTTTCATTATGGCTGATTATTAATATAATCAGTTTAGTAGCAAAAGTATAATACAGCGAATTATTTAACCTTGGGCCTTGCTTGACCAGGCTCTGAAGGATCTTCATCCCGTGTTCATGTTGCTGTAACAGTGGGGCAGGTTTCATTATACAGCCAGTAATACTATGGTAGTAAAAGAAGCACCAAAACTGGGTTTGTTCCTTACTGCCTGAATCCGTGTTGTCTGCCAAGGGCTGCATCCTACAATGATAAGCATCTTCTCTTAGCAAGATAGCTTAGCAACAGGGGTGGTGCCTGCTGCTCACCTCTCTCCCCTCCTCACGCTCACCCTGGTGGCCTGTCTCCTGCAGCCCCTGCAGAGCTGTATCCCTCTTCCTCGGCAGCAGGAACAGCTGGTAGCCTCAGGCATCCCTTTGGCAACGCCCATCTTGTGCCTCTTGCGGTGCAAGAGAGAAGGTGGCACCTACACCCTGCATCACACTTTTTGAAGCACCTGCTGCTGCTCATCCAGAGCAGGAGTGAGGGATGGTCCTGGGGCCCTGTTGTCCCAAGAGCTGAGGATGGGTGGGCAGTCTTCAGCAGCAGAGCAGCTCACCAAAGCCGAGCTGCACTGGAGCCACGAGGCTCTGCATGGGAGGCCCAAGGTTTAGCCTTCGAAGTGAGTTTCTTCAGAGCAGGGCTTTGTGTCCCCGCTGCACTGTTAACATTGTGTTTTGAGCCACTTTGGGAACTTGCACAGTTGCCAAGGTCTTTGCTTTACCACATTCTTTTGGTTAATAGAAATATTTAGCTGGAGCATGAAGACATTGTATTTCCAAAAGGAAAACACACAGAAAAAGGTCCGATCTTTTTTTTTTTTCTTTGGGCCTGATTGTCTCTGCTTGTTTATGGCTGCCACTAATTTGCTCGTTTGCTTGCTGGAAAATAGCTAATTAAAACCCACTTCAGCTAACAAGCTGACTGGGACCATGCAAATGTCACTCTCTGCTGTCTGCTATTTTCGTTTATACTTTACATTATTAGTGTTGTTTTTCCTCCCTCCATAGTAATAAACACGAGGATAGATTTAGTACCCTCTTCACAGGTGTGTGCTTGTACACCAGCACATCATCCCGAGAAAAGTGCTGCTGTTTTACTGCACTTCAGTACTTTGAGTGTTATTACCCCTGACAGTTAATGGTTTCAGACTACAGTGCTTGTTAGCACTAGATTCTGAACAGCTTCATCTATCTTTTTGTTTTTACACTGACTGGTCACATTAAGTATATGTGTCTGAGCTATTAGTCCCGTCTGTTCATTGCATGCATTTCATTTGCTGCGTTTTTTCACTAAAATTAGTATGTATTGTCATCCATATACTTCAACACATCGACTTTTGTTATAATTATGCTGTCATCATTTTGCTTCCACACACTTGCTAATTTATTGTAGCTAAATTAGACCTAATATTAGCAATTTTGCAGCTGTTCCCATAGACCACGCTCAGCCATATATTTGTACATTGTTGGGTAATTGGATTTGAGGGCTCAGGAACGGACGATGGCACTCTTTAGAAACAAGGGAAAGATTTGAGGAAATGTGAGAAAAATATAAAACACAAGCCCCAGAAGAGGCTTCAGGGGTAAATTTCCAGAGCCTAGCTTGACAGGTTTTCACAAGGCCAAACAAATCAGAGAGTTAGTGTACCAGATCACAAAGTGTCCAAATGGCATGTCACATTCAGGCAGGGGATTAGTCATTCCCCCCAAACATGCTTTCTATTTTAACGAAGGCCGGACCATGAAAAATCCCTGGGGACTTATGGAGAGTCTTGGGGGAAAGCCGTTTTTACTGCAGTATATTAGAAATCTCCAGGAAAGGTTCTCTGCATCAGACTAGGCTGCTCTCAGATGATTTCTTTGAATTGAACCACAGGCAAAGAAGGAGGAGGAAAAATGGTTTTGTTTTGGAATGTGAGCTCTCCATCCTGAGTTTTGACACCCACCTCTTGTTGCTTATCCAGCCCCACTTCAGATATCAATACAAGCGGAGAACAAAAAGGAAAACTGAAAACAACAACAAAAAGAGTGCAAATGAGAAAAGCAGAATAAAGCTGTACAGTTCTTACTTATCCTTTCTGGGCACGAGTTATTTTATTGCCAAGGGGGGTATAACTCTGGCAAAAGAAGTTATGAGTGCCCACCATTGAATCTTACATGGTCTCCTTGTAAATAAGTTTCTGAAATCAAAACTGTGAGGGAGACTGTTCAGACAGACACTGTAGAATCAGTTGAATTCCCAATCCTGCAGAAGATGTTGATGAAACCTAATCACTGAAGAGCATGCCCTTAACCAAAATGGAACTAAATCCTGTCTGCTCATGATTCATCCACCTGCTTAATAAGAATATTATAACAAGATGCAGTGCTGCTGGCAGATGCACATGCAAGTTTAAAAATAAGACAGTGAAATTAACAACAGAAAAGAGAAGGGTATTTGATCAGCTCTCATCTATAACACAGAGTTCTTTCCAACTCACTACAAGCTGTTGTAGCAGGCTGCATTCTGCTCTGCTTCTCCCTTGGCCAGAGCTTAATTTCTGTTTGGAGAAGAATAGAGCAAAGTGACCTGCCAAAAAGTAAGACAGAATAGGCCAAGTCATGTAAGAATCCAGGCCCTACAAATGTCTTGTGCAGGAAAGGAAAGTGAAGGCAAAAAGCCAGGCCATTTAACACATTTTTAAATGATTTAAACTCATACAAAATATTTAAAATAACCAACCCAATTTAAAACAACTTCCTCCCCCCAAAAGCCCAATCATTAATAACCAAATGATTGCCAGATTACGTTCTCTTGTACTGACAAAGCCTTCATTATGCTTTCTTCCTTCCCAAATGCCAGGAAAATATATAGATAGGTCTTACGGAAGCCTGGATGCAGCAATGAAGAAGTTGGTCTCTCATAATTTGTTTCCAGTGGATGCTGTGACCATGATCAGCAAATCCTGTGGGGAGCAGGGAAGTATCTGCTTTGCTTATTTGCTCCGCTTTGGGGTTTTTTTTGGGAGTTGGTTTATTTTTATTTTTTTTTCCATTTCATGGCAAACTTTCCTCTAGCCAGTCACCTCTTAGACTCCTTGACATAGAGACCCAGCTAGGTCAACCTATTGTTTATTGTTTGTTGTCAGCACATGTTTCAGGTCTCTGGTTTTGGTGTTGTTTCTCACTGTCTTTTTTTTTCACTCTGTGTGAGATTGTCTTCCAAGTGGAGGTAGATAACAGCAGTGATTCTCAGTTATGATGAATATTGCTGAGCAGAGTGGAAATATGCATGCAAAGAGCACTTGCAGCAGCAAATGGATATAATATATTGTATCATATATTTCGAGGTGAGCATAAAAAGAGGGGGCTTGCACATACTCTTTAAGTTCTTATTTTTACTACTTTACTGTGCCATGTTTTCTATCAAGCTGCTAAAAACCTACTAAAAGGGTACAAAATGAAGCCATTAGCAGAAACTTGTTTAAGATCTCCACACACATATGTGCTCTTCAGGTAGCTGGCTGGGCAGTGCTGTGAGGCTCTTACTTGGATGCTGGAGCAATAAATGTCATGTCAGGGGCCAACTGTCTGTAATCACAGTTAGCAGGTTGAACAGACTTGTGAAAATATTTTCTTTATGTGAAGGGAGACGCTGCACACTTTGCCACAGCAGAAGTTGCTAAACCTAATGTAATATGACAAGTCCTTTGGCAGCAGAAGCCACATTTAATAGACATGCTGCCTGTGAAATGGGAAAGAAACAAAAGCAGTTTTTCTGCAGAAATGTCACCTCCTCTGTTTTGCAGTATCTCTCACCTTGTCCTGCTCCCACATCTTTTTGTTTCTGGGTGACATTGGCTATGCATCATGGTCTTCTTCCACATCATCCCCAGCCACCTTCTCCCTCCGGTGCCCCAGGACCTGGCCTTTCCCATCCACAGCCAAGATAGCAATGCCCACCTTGTGTGCAGAAATCCAGCTCATGAGGTGTGCCTTGCTCTGCTGGGAGGAACCCTGGGTGTGGAGGAGCATCTGGCACACCCCAGCAGCTCCCCAGGGCTGCAGCAGAAAGGAACCCCTGTCACCCTACAAGCACCACTAGCAGGGTACATGTCCCACATGACAGTGTCAGTGACACACTCACTCTGCAAAATGTCTGCAGCACCTTTTGCAGCTGGTGGTGAGATTCGAGAAGCTTTAGGGCACTGCTGTGAGGCAGCCAGGAATCTGTCTGTCCTTTTGCTTGGCCAGTGCCATCAAGCTGAAGGTGAATCAATGCACAAACATCTTGTGCAATCAAGTGTGGTGAGCATATGCACCCTCTGATGCTTTCCAGACTCACCCTCCATTGCCCTGTCTGCTGGAATGCCGCTGGAGTTAGACCTCTCTGTGTGCAGAGGTGTGAGAGTGTTTTGCACTCACTTTGCACTGATGTAAATGATTACACGAGGTGTGAGGCAGTGGAGAATCAGGCTCCCGAGGGCTTCTTACAAGATGGCAAATAATTAATGATGGTGTGCAATACAAATGCAATAACAGGAACAGTGAAATCAAGGCTTTTTCTTGCCAGGCATTTGTCTATCACTTGAGTAACAAACCCCCAGCATAAAAAGGATATTCCTCTGCAAAAGCTCCCAGCATCATCCAGAGTAATTTTGCATTGGCTTTCCACAGAATCCAAAGTCAATCTTTTCAGTCAGCACATCTTCAGTATTGAGACTTGTTCAAGGAAAGGATAAAAGGAGCTGATCAAGAAATGAGGTTCTGAGATTTCCCCTTCCAAAGAATCATTGGCAAGCTTCATGACAACTGTCAGAAGTACTTGAGGACCTACAGGGAAGTACAGTGCTCGTTCACTTGCCATCCACTTTGGTTTTTTCCTCTGAAGGACTTCTCTTCCCCTGGCCAAGATGCTTTTTCATCTCAAATTGGGCAGATACAGGGGTTCACAGTAATTTTCTGATCTTTTTCCATTGAATGGCCAAGGCTGAGATCTTAAAGAAAAACAGCAAAAAAAGCCATGAATAAGTGAAACATTTTGAAGTTACTGCTCACTTTCACAGTTCTTTTCAGCACTTTGGCTTCTTAGTAAGATGATGCCACCAGGAGAATAGGAACAAAGTATGTGTGAGGGCATATAAAGAGAGGGGAGTCAAGGAATACCCTGTAGCTGGAGGCCAGGCCCACATTTCTTATTCTTGACTCATTCCCCAGCAGGTTGGTCCACACAAAAGGATGCAGTGGCAGTGATTGGAAAAGCAAGCTTAGCATCCCTTAAACTGCAGATCGTTTCCAGGTTGCCCTGAATGTGATAGATAGACAAGCTGATTTAGTGGTGAGGGTGTATATGTTGCATTTCTTTAAAGCTGCAGCAGGGAAAAGCAAGGAACCAGTTACAAGAGAGTCCAGGCACAAGCATTATAGATGAGAAAATGAACAGCTTTGTACTCGAGGTAATAGTGTTTTAGTTATGAAAGTCTTTTAAGCATACTAAAGAATAAAATTGCAAGAGACATACATGTTCCCTCAGGTTTTACCAGGGGCCAGCCTTTGCTGTCTATTTAAAATCAGCCTACCTTTCTGGCTCCTGTTTTTCTCTCCAGCAGTTCATCAGACTTTCAGGTTAATTTCCTGAAAGGATCACAGCATACTCGTCCCCTACAGCCTGGCACCTATGCCAACATCTATAGAGTTAATTTGTAGGCTAGTGGTCTACAGAGTCTGAGACGGGCACAGGGCAAGGTGGGGGTCAAGGTCTCCCCAGTGCAAGCTGAAGCCAGGAAATGCTGGAAGAAATAAGTGAGTTCGAGCTGATTCATCCTTAAATCACATCAGTTTGCTTCATAGCATTATTTTCATCATCATGGCCTCTCAAAGCAGCATTTAAGCCTGTCCTCTTAGCCCCAGCTGCATGTTGGAAATGCCATTTTCCATGTTGCCTTGAATGTACACATAGATTTACAGCCTGTGCTGCAGAGGAAGTGTTTTTTGCTGACCCTGCTTTGCTTCTTAAACCTAGAGTGGACCCTGAAAATATTTAATGTGTTGCACTGGCTAAACCAGTTCCACTAATGTTGCCATCCTATATTTTAGAGAGCTGCAACCATACTGTTTTTGCCACAGGAGTGACATTCATTTTGGATATAAATTCAGTCCATAAATGTATAACAAATTGTTTAGCGATATTAGGGCAGTAACTTTTTTTTTTTTTCTGAACAAACTACCCAAATGACTGAACCAGTGTAGTTAATTAGAATCGATCTCACTTTTTAGCACCAGGAAGTGCATAATGGAAGATAAGATTGATTGTAACATTGGATCACTTCATTTAAAGACTGCTAATAGGCTAAAATGACAGAACCAATCTAAAATTATAATTTCAGAATCAATATAATTTTTATAACGTTGTCAAATCTAAAAAATTAATCTAAATTTATGCTGTGAAACTAGCAAATCCTTCCTAACTATTATAATGAAATGAACCAACATTTTATTATATTACTTCTTTAAATAGAAAAAAGGCTTCTTTATTGGCATAGCATTGCAGCAAGCTAGATAACCAGGCTTTCACTTTGGGAGGTATCTGCTCATTTCCTGCTTAGGGCAAGAGTAGAAATGGATTTTAACCCTACTTCTTTCCATCATGGATCCATTTTCCGACATTATTAAACCATCACAAAAATGTGAAAGCAAGCTTCTTTTCAGAGGAAGAGATCAGGATGGGGAGGAAAGTAGCACTTCATGGGGGAATTCAAGTTTTCCAACAAAGCTGTAGTGGAAGCATGTGCCTATTAGTTCACTGCTGCTATCCTTACACCCTCAGAAGAAATGTAGACTGAATTTCTCCAGAAGAGGGTCTGTGGTGGTGGTGGTTTGAAGAAAAAGATTTTCCTTTCCATACAAATTTATTCTGTGTGTAAGGCCTGACGGAAAAACACAATGCAAATTTTGATAATACCAAGGATTTTGGTGTGTTCTGCCACTGCAGAAGCCAAAAAGAGCTGCAACATGGCTTCAGAGCACATTGATGTTTCCTTGAATGTCAAATGTTCAGGTTGATATGTTTTTTTCCCCAGTAATAAATTTTCTGCAGGACTTGCAATGACTCATTTGCTGTAGGTTCATAACCACTCTTGTGCTCTGAGCCATAATGACATTGAGTGGGCAGAAGTGGTCCCCAGGTGCTTCCAGCTGCAGAGCTCACCCACGGCTGTGGATCATTCCTTTCATGTGACTTCCTCTGCAGCAGCAGATGTCTCAGGAGCTTTAGCAGCTACATGATAAAGCAGCCCTGGCCACCACAGATGAGGGCTATTTGTACTGTTGAGCCCCTCCTGGAGATCCTTATGTTCCTCCTCTGGGGAGCTGGAAGTACTGCTTGGGAAAACTAGAGTTGCTGCTCTCCAATAACCTGTGACTGATGAGTCTAATCACACTCAGGGTTGTGCCTCACTGTGTTTTATTTCTGTTTGCTTTTTGACTGATGTTGATGTGGTTGGCAATAGCCTTATATCCAACTCTTTGCACTGTGCTGTCCTAGGATGAGGCTGTTCTTTCTGGCGGTGATATCCCAATACAACCTTCGTGCTCAGAGCAAAGGCCAAGCTAAGGACAGTGTTTCCTTCTGAAAGCACAAATTCTACTGAACTTCTCCCTGCACTGTCTGTCATCACTCAAAACTCCACTGCTGTGAGGGCCATGGTCTCACTGAAATCCGGGGAGCCTTGGCATAGGTGCCGATCAGGCCAGGACTGCGATTTGACAGCTCTGCCTTTAGCAGAGGGAATGAAAATGTGTCCAGAGAAGTTGGTTGGAGTACCACCATCCCTATTTCTCCAGAGAAGTTGAAGAAACCCCTTTCTGCAAAAAGGTACTGAGCCTGGAAAAGTAGGGCAGGGCATCCTTGCAGGCAAGGCATTTCCCTTGCACAAAAGCAGAGGTAACGTGCAGGCAAACCCCATCCTGAATTCCTTTTGCAGCGATGGGAGGTGAGGCTGTGTGTCGGAGTGGGACCTGCACACAGGAGCTGACCCTGGGATGGCAGTAATTATTGCAGGAGAGAGCAAGAGAACACATGTATGGAGACCCCAAAGAGCACTTTGGAGAGCTTTTGTTTCTTGGAGGTTTAATGTATTATAATCTGATTCGGCACAAGCCAGTCTGGGAATAAAAGAGAAATGCAGAAAGACTAATGATTTGAGGCGCAGGGGGAAGTGGAAAGAAAACAGCACTTTTAAGTGCATTTTTTCCCTTTTATGCAAGATCTGACTGGGGCCAGGCAGAGAGAGCAAAAAGCTTCTGTGAGTAACACAAAAGTGGAACAGTACTTTAAAGAGACTTTATTTGCTCCTTAGAGTCTTCTTTTGATTTTTAATATCTCTGAGACTTGTCAGGGAGAAAACAGAAAGAGACATTAGATTCAGGGTCTTGAGCAAAGCTCAGGGACTTGAGACTTCCACAAAATGAAAGAAATTAAATCCTGGAAAAGTTAATGACCTTACTCTAAGTGCTGCGCTATGTCAAACAGGAGCAAGCTGGTCCATCCGCTGTGGAATTCTCTTGCACTGGCTGGAGAAATGCTTTAGGCTGATCTCATCATACCCCCAAATTTCCAGATGAACAGTTTTGGCTGGATTGAGAAGGATAGGGAGTTGGGGAGAAGCCTGGCACTATACCAGAGCTGCTGCCTCCATTAACTCCAGCAGGCAGGAGCTGTCCCAGTGGTAAGAACACACAGATTACATTGGCTTTCCCAAACCCGCTTTCATACTGCCTGCTTGGGGCCACACTCTGCATTCACCACTCTCTGTGTCCAAACTCCATCAGGGAAAGATGAAAGTTCTGAAGCTGCTTAAGCTTGTGAGCCAAGAAACCGTGCTTGGTTTTCACTCAAGGGCAACTTGGTTTTATTATTTGAGCCTGTTTAAGCTACACAAAAGAAATAATTTCAGTTTCATTGAGTACCTGTTTGCTTTCCGAGAGTTTCATACATTTTTGTCACTTGTCTGCCTGCCTATCATTTCAACCAGAAGTAAATAATGATATCAGTAAAGACACCATAAAAAATAAAGCCTGAGGTAAATTTTGCCAAAAGCCAATTAGAGATTTGAAAAACAGTTGCGTTTTTCGGGCCAACTTGAAGCTTATCAAATTGAGCTTCTGGTGGTTCCAAAAGAGGGTAGAGACTGAAGTGACTATGAAACATCCAGCAGATGCAGCCAGAGAGGCATGGCAACTCGCTGGGACTGTCTCCTGGGAGAGCATCAAGGTCTGCAGGAAGCCCAGAGAGCTCAGTGGCTGCAATGGGGCATAAAGAAAATGTCCATCTCTTTGTGAAATGGGTCCTGGACGTGGAGGGGTCTGCCAGTCTTGGTCAGCACCACACGTTTGTTTGAAAGCAGCCAGTGACCACTGCAGAGTATTTGAAGGACATCTATTTTCTGAACCAAGTGGAGTTTTCCAGTGATGGCTTCATGCAGAGTAAGTCGCACTACTCCAGCCTAGGGACTGCAAAAATGTTGGCATAGGCCTTGACTTGACTCAAGCATGGGAAAACTTGGGTTTTCATAATCATGCGTGGAATTCACTTGTGATAAAACATAAAAGCAGCTTGCGTTTCTGGGTTAAAAGTCACTGGAGCAAGTTGTGAATTTGACCATATTTATTGCCCGATTTAGGATAAGGAAGTGACTGACATGAAAGGAATGCACAGGGAATATGTGGGGAGGGTTAGATATTTTTAAGCCGATGGCTTCTGCTGAGTGTAAGGCCTATGGCCATGACTTAATCCACAGGACTGCCACCATTTGTCCCAGCAAGGACTCCCACACATATCCTGTTTTCCACATTTCTGCAAGAACATCTGTTTGCGGTTCATCCTACAGATTTTGAAAATACAAAAGTCACTCGTGATGGGACTTTCCATCATGACCTAAAACCTGAGATTGTCCATTCCAGGAGAAGACTGAGTGGCTTTGACCATCCAGGAAACTTTGATGTATCTGCTTAAACTTGCCTTTCTGAAGGTGGAAACTGAGATAAAGATGAGGGAGAAATGGCCCTTTGCTAATAGTGAAAGAAAAGTAAGAACTTCTGAGATATTGGGAAAAGTAAGTCATCTTCTCCAGCAGATCCACCAGAGGGAGAAAACATGAAAGATGATGGTCTTCTCCAGCCCACCCAACCTGCTACTAGTGGGATTTGGACTTCTCATTCCCTGCTGCTCACTCACAGATGTGTATTTTAAGAATATCAAGAAATTAAGCCAAAGTTTAAACCGCTTGCTGTTACTGTGGTTTTTCCTGAAGAAATGTCCATGTTTTCCTTTAAAATATGAGTATATATGCACTGGAAGAAGAAAGCAGGTTTGTCAACTGCTGTCAGAAGACAGCAGCACCCCTCCTCCTTCTTTGTGCCAATGTATCCACTCCAGCTAGGAATGATCCAGGGTTGAAAAGCATCATAATCCCAAAGTTGTTTTAGTGTACAGATGATGTAACCAGCACTTCCCTGTTGCATCTGTGGAAGAAAGGGTTCCTCACACTTCAAGCTCCTGCATTCAGCAAGGACTCCTCAAGCATTGGTCCCTCCAGTCTGACTGCCAGGTTGAACAATACCAGCAAGGTAAGAGCGGGCCTCCAGCACATGCATCTGAATCAGGAGTTCTCAACATCTGCTTTCCAGCTGGCCTCCAATGCAAGAGAAATGGTTTCAGGATGCTATGAAACCACTAAACAGGCAAGAGTGCTTGTGACCAGAAGTTTTCTCTTACATAGTGTTTAATTTGTGGGCAAAAATACTTTTAAAAACTCAAATTGCCTGCATGTGTGTATGTTTTATTTTCAACTTCTTATCCAAACTAGAAAAAGAGCTTCTTTTACCCTGAATGATAGCTTGGGGTGTTCTAGAACTAGTGGCAGAAGTCTCACTCTTACAGGTTGGAGATAGTGTCTGGTTATTCTCAAGCAGATATTCCCCTTCCTTTTCTGTGCATCCTAGATAACAATTCTCCAATTCTGAATATTTTGAGACGGTAGGAGAGTCTCTAGTTGTCACACATGAAAGCTTTTACAAGGCAGGGGTTCTGCTGCAGAAGAAGAACCCCATTTTCTTTTCTTCTGTATTTTTTATTTTTTAGATCTCAACATGTTTTTTGGGGGATGGCTAAGTTCTCCCACAGCTCTTGTTTTGATAGTTTGAAATCTATTTGTAATCTTCGAAGTGATAACTTGTTTCCCGAGGGCCTTCATTAACCATAAGAACACAAAAAGTGGCTGGGCATGAAGGTCAAGGGTATTCCCTCTGGAAGAGAGATGTATTTTTAATAGTACCAGTGACTAGTAGAGACCTTCACTGGTACAGATGACTCCTGAATCTTGATATTGTCTGTCACAGGCTAAGCACCTAGCAGGAAGATATACTGTAGTCAATTTGATGTGGGCATAATAATGCAAAAACTCTCTGTTCTGTAACACCCTGAAGACGTGATCAGAGATCTCTGCACCCCCCAGCCTTGCCTTTCAGGAGGCAAGATCTGTCTGCATGCTTACGTGGCAGGAAAAGGCAGGGGTGCTGTGCTGGTGCCCTGCACTGATGATCTGTGGATGTGGGGTGTACCTGAGGCTATGGGGCCATGTCTGCATGGCTGCCTGTGCATGAGCTGGGCTCTGTGCTGGGGTGCACACTGAGGAGCAGCACAGCAGCTGTGCTCTGCAGCTCTAGGTGATCAAACACACACTTTAAAATCTAAATAATGATGCAACTGCATGGTATGTGCTGCCCAGGCAGATCTTGAACTATTATTTTTCCTCTCTGTTTCTCCTCTGAATGCCACCCCAAAGAGATTTTTTTATCTGGATTATAAGGAAATGGAAGTGGAAGATAAAACCAGAAGGATATTCCTGAGTTGGTAAGGGAATAGCTTTGTCCTCTCATCATATTCATAACTGTGCCCAGGAAAGAGTTAAGCTATCCTGAAAATACTGCCAGGGAGAGGGACTTGTGGAATCTAAATGCTGTTTAAGAAGGCAGGGGGTAATTAGGGCAGTTGGTTTTTAATTATCACTGAAGTCAGTCCTTGCAAGGCCCCCCAGCCATATCCAGGTTAATGGTCAGCACTGTACTCTGAGTCAGCAAAATGCTTGTGCTGGCTTTCACCAGGGGCTCCCGTCGGCTGAGGGCAGCTTTTTGCTGGATGTGCCCAACTTCACTCTGAAGCCAGGATGATTAAAAGAGAACAGCAATCTGCAGCTTTAATCAAGCTTGCAGGAACACACCTTCCAGATTTTGTGAGACGAGGTATTTGTTACCTCCTGTCCTCTGGCATGGTAGCGGTTTAATGAAAGGATGCATATTTTTCTGTTAGCAGCTCAACCACTTAATTCTTAAGTTCCTTCAGAGCTCTCAGATGTATGCCATCTGGTCATGGTGACTTGTTGCTCTTTAATTTGTGAATTTGTTCCAGCACTTCCAGTTTTGACACCTCAATCTCTGACAGAGTCTCATCTTCATTACTTGAAAAGAATAGCTCAGAGGTCTGTCTCTCTCTCTCGCATGTATCTTCTTGTAGTTCCAATTTCATTAATACAATTTCAACTTACAGCAGAATTTATAGCTTTCCCGAATAGGCCATCTCTACACCTCCCACCCATACTGCAGTATTTTATTTTGCTATATTTTTATTAAACAAAAGCATCTCTGAAAACTACACAGAACCCATGCACTCAGGTAACCAGTACCTGTACTATCTTTTAAAAAGGCCTGAAAGTGAGTTCAAAGAAATATCTATCACATCCACCAAAGAACGTTATTAGTTCTCAGAAAACAGGGAATCGGACAGCCTTTTAAACACATCTAGGATGCATCTTCATGGCCCAATGTTATTTATTTATTTATCATAAATAATATTTCTTATTTACAATCTATTTGAATTTCAGGTTTTCAGAGACGCTGAGTCCCCATTGTAACAGGCACTCAACAAGCCATGGTTAGAGGCAGTTCCTCTTCTGAGGAATTTACAAACAGGGAAGACAAATGGCTAAGAACAGACAGCATGCAAAGAAGTTGTCAAAGATGGATGTCTTTGTATTTACATATTTAATGAATTTTCCTTTCATATACAGTGTCCTTCACCTTCCCTCCCCAGTGTTTCTTCAGGCACATATCCCCACCTAGCCTCACCAGGACTTTCTACTATGTTTTATTTCCATCCTTTCCCTACTTCATGAAGCTATGACAGTAAAAACCTTGCCAGTGTTGGCCAGCCTGTGCCAGCCATTTTTTCCTCTTCCTGAAGTGGTTTTCCAGAGGTGTCTGTGCTTGTGGGTTTAGGGCAGGAGGCCCATGTGGCTTGCCACCTCCATTTTCACCCACCAAGCACAGGGGGCGTGGCACCTACATTGCCCCAGCAGCACAGGCCACTGCTGGAAAAACTCCTTTGCCTTCAGACCATGGAGCAGCCCTGGCTTCTCCACCACCCCCCTCCACACTTTCAAAATGCAGGAAACTTTTCAGCAGTGCCATCTGCAAACTTCAGAAATGGGCTGTCTGGAGGAAGGGATTATGGATGGGCACAGAAAGGGCAGAAACTCAAAACTTCTCTTCACTGCTTTATTAAATCCAGGAGATGACAGAAAGCATGGTCCCCTTCTGACAAAGTCAGAGGGTCTCTAGTGACATTTATGTCACTGGAAAGGCATATAATACGTACACAGTGGTTTAATTTTATCTTAATGAAACAATATACATATAAAACTATCCATTAAATATAAAACAGTGAAGTAATTTGCAAATTTTCCTACGGCATAATAAATTAAGCATGGAGAGCACTAAGAAATGCAATTTGCAGTCATTTATAATGCAGTGTTTTATGTTAATAATTCAAAATCACATGCTATTTGGAGACACTTCTAATTAATGTATTTATGAAATTGTGAACTGTGACTGTTTTGGTTCCATTTAGCTAAACATTTCAACAGAATGCACTTGCTGTTGTTTTGTGTTTGCTTAATGGCACCAGCAAGCATCAAATGTACAACTGGGGGAAGTTGGGGGTGGTATCTGATGCGGCTTTTTTTATGGGTATGTGTTTTTGTCTGTGCACTGTATACATGCATGTGATTACACTCCTGATCTCACTGAGGAGAAGAAAGTTCTGCAGTAATTTGAGGAGGAAATAAGGAAAGTTTTATGGATGAATAATTAATTGCAAGGAAACTTCAGTACCTTCCTAAAGAATTGCTAAAATATTCAGTACTTTTTACATAGCAGATCTTTATACACTGCTCTTTCTCCTGACGGGTTAATTATGACTAATACAGCTTGTAGATTTGTATCCATATTTTTATTTTGATGTCTTTCAGGTTTTTTTCATCATGCTCAGTATTTGTCAGGCCACTTCTTTATTGGAACACTGTGAGAAATGATTCCCCAGAAGGTTAGTCTCCTGAGAGGAGACTTGCCGGGAGTTGGGAGTATTTTGAAATTTCAAGTACATTTTAAGAAAAAAACTCCATACATATCAGATTTTTTAGGGAATTATCACATGTCAAGGCCCTGATTCTGAAAGTGGCTTGAAATGAATGAGCTTCTAGGCATATGCAGAACCAGATGCTAATAGCACTCTGTTGTAGCTCTGCACAGGAAAGTGAAGGGAAAGCTCTTGAAATAATTTTCTATGAACAATCTGTTTCACACAAGAAAAAGAGGGGGGAAAAAAAGAAAGAAACCTGAAACTCCTCAAACCCATCCTAAAGACATCCAAGGTACTATATGTGGTCCCTTCCGCCTTCCAAAATGATCATGAAAATTCAGTGAGATGCAGAATCAAAATCTTCATATCTCCTGGTAATTTCAAACACTTGCAGAGTAGTAACTCCCTGTTGAATGTTTTATTTCACAATTGTGCTTTCTGTATGGTTTCTGTTCTTTTTCTTTCTTGGTTGCTTGCCTCTTTTTTTTTTTTTTTTTTTTTTTTTTTTTTTTTTTCCCCAATGCTTGGGACAATATGTATATGGCTGGGAAAATATTTAAAAAGTTCTCATGGCCTTTAGCTGCGGTCTTGGAAATTGACCAATGTAATCATTAGACTGAGAATTAAAGCTGTACTTGACCACTTTGTGTGATTTATATTTTAAACAATGTAGGAACTGTTGTGATTAAGGAGGCAATATGGGTGTCTAGGACCTAGCTCCCTATTACTTGTCATCATCCAAGTTGCTTTATTGAGTCTCTTTATTTCCTTGGTATCAAATTACAAATATTGGCAACACATTAGATAGCTGAATGATAGTCTTTAATAAACTCCTTTTTCCTAAAATGAAAATTATTACTATAGCCACTTCATTTCATCCTTTTTGTTCAGTATGGATGCATTCTGCAAAAGCTCATGTATTTATATATTTGTCTGCTTCTGTTTTTAGTCCCAGACTAAACTGGAATTGTCAAGAACTCGTGAACATAAAGACTGGGATTTGGGTCATATTTTAGGTGAGTCGCTGTATTTAAATACCCTTTCTTGCTGGATTTTTAAGTAGAATTTGTCTTTCACTAAGTGAAATGGGTTTGTTGGAGATTTCATAAATGAGGCTCAAACTTTTTAGTGAAAATTTTAATCCCAGCTATGTACTTGTTTTAAAAAAATATATACCTGTCAGAGGGTCCTAAGGTGTTAGATCTGTGGTGCATCAACACAGGATATAAGATGCTGTAGTGTATCAGGAAATACACTGTGAGATAGGGGACTTTGCTAACTAAGCAGTTACTACCTTTTTGCCAGCAACTGTGGTGGTCTGGATACATTACTCAGCTCCAATTCAAGTCATATGCTTCCCAGTTTATATCTGAATCTGAGTTTTATGTCTTGTGCCCATCTCTAAAATGAATTTACAGAAACAGAGAAGGAAATTGCCTTTTCTGGTTTTTTTTTCCGATTTGAATGGAAAATTTTCACTTTATTTTGAGGCATGGTGAGTGCATACAGCATCTGTTTCAGCCCTGTATTTGAACATTCAAAAGATTATGGAGGGCTTATTTTAAAAATCCTTTCTCCAGTGGTGGGAAAATGACAAAACTTGGGAACATGCGCCTTTTCTTTTTTTCTTTTAATTATTTTGGCATGGTTTATAATACTAGATCTACAGCTGCCTGTGGTTACATGCTGTTCATTAAAGGTATTGTAAAACAGAGCAAGCCCAAAATACAGATTCTAACTGTTCTGCTCAAAGCAATATTGCCATTTTTGATGGCAAGTTTGTCTGAAAGTTAACCTATAGAGGCAAAAATCCAGAGTAACCATATCAAAATCCATTCAATAACAAAGTCTGGGTGTAATTAGTTTCACAATTTGTAAATATCATGTCTTATTATTTCTCTCATGTCTTATTATCAGAGGGTAGAAATTTTGGAGTGCCTGAAGGCACTTCAGGTACTTCAGCACATATCAAACAAGAGTTAAATTAACCACCATGTTCTGAAAAGAACAACAAACACAAGCACATTTTACTTGGATGTCTTATGGAACACCACCATGTAGCATGTGAAAATTATCTTTCCAATGGACACTGGGACCCTTAAATGTAATTATCAAATTCAACAGATGAGCTGCCATCCCTTGGCATTCTAATTATCTTAAAGGATTTTTATTTGGTGATTTATGTTGAATTCATCAATCAGAGTTATTTCTGTAGAAACAGTGCTCTATTTCTGGGGAGCCCTGTTGCTTTACCTCCTTCCCAATTTGACACGGTTTTTCGAAATAGATGACTGTTTTCGAAAAGATCTTCAAAGATATCAAACTAATGGGTTTGAAGAGATGCAAAGAAAGACAGGAAAACAAAGACTGGCAGGGCTCTTTATGCAAGGAGAAATACCATATTTCTATTTCTTTTTAAGCTGTGTCTACTAGCCTGATGTCCTGGGGATAACTGTACCTATTTATCAAATTGTAAATGGATGCTAACTAAGGTAAATACACAACTTATTTTTTAGATTTCAGACAAAAACCTTACCTGTAAGGTCCTTGTCTATCCTCTTCCCCCTTGTGCCTTAAGAGGACATGCCTCTCCTTGTCCTACCCAGAGCTATGATTTGGATAAGCAAGATAGTCATAAGAAAGAATAAATACAGTCTGAAGATGGAGTATGCAAAAAAAAAGTGAGTGAGAAATACTACAAATCTTCTTGCTTGGCACACAGAACTCTTTGGTGCAGGACAATTCCTGTGGAGGCTGAAGCTTTGGGGCTCTGAAATGGCTGGAGGCTGTAGAAGGAGTAGAAGTTCTGGGTCTCTTTGGTTGCAGAAGCTCATTAAAACCCTACACATGGGAAGAAATGCAGGACTTTTTGGTACATTGCAATCACAAAAGGATAAATTAACCAATCAGTAAAAGGAAATTCAGCACCTGCTGCAGTGACAGCATGGTAAGAGGTAAAGGATTCTGTCTCACAGCTTAATCCAGCTCCCACTGAGGTCCTTGGGAACTGAACTGAGCCTTTACAAGTTAAACCAAAGGAAGTTTTCCAAGCTCTTCAGAATACTTTTATTTCCATGACCAAAGCTACTGGGTAAGATGTAAGCACACACCAAAAAAACCCCAAACTAAAACCCAGATACAGTCATTACCAGCAGTGTATGGAGTTGTCTAGCAGCAGTAAAAAAGAAAAAATCCACATGTCCTCTGTCGAATGGCTAAGCATTTGTCTCAGCCATGTTTGTGTCCCTGTTGCATCTGCCTGCCACATACATTGTGTGAAGACGCTTGACTAAACCAAATGTTTCGGGAAAATGGATTTCAAGTGTCACATTTCTAATATTCTTGGGCAGAGAAGCTGAGAAATCTGAGAAGGAGTTTTATGGGGCCAGATTTTCTGAGATGTATCCCCATGAGCCACACCAATCACGCAGTACCTGGCCTGCAGTTACTCCTACTAAAGAGCACAGGAGGAACTTAGAAAGACCCATGTTATGAAGGCCACACAGAAGACAAAATTTCAAGTTAAATAACATTTTCTGTGAACTATTTAACCACCACTGCACTTGAGAAAATTGTAGCTTTGAAACCACTAAGCAAACTGAAAAAGGGGGGAAATCACCAAATAGATGACCTGCTACGGGTGATGTCTCCAGCTCTTTCCCCTTTGTTTAGTTAAACAGAACTTGGAACTGTTGTTAAAAGCACCTGTCTCCCTCTCCCCACCTGTAATTTCATGGTGTTTGAGTCTAACTTAGGTGGGATATGCCAGGAATTAACAGCAGCTCTCCCCAGCATTTCTACAACCTGAATTAAAGGAGCAGCGAAAAGGTTTCTGGTGTTGGCACGTAGGCAGCGTGAAGGGTTAACAGCCACTGGAGACCCAAGTGACGTAATGGAGTAATCTTGGGCAATCCTAAAGTACTGGGAGAAAACAGGCTGGACAGAAAAGAAAAAACCCTCAAGCCTCTCTAGTGCATTTGTGCTGCCAAGTCCACCTCTGATGCAAGGGTGTTGTGAAATGTACCTCACTTGCTAAACGTTGTTTTGATGTGTTGTTTGGAACAGGGAAAGAGAAATGGACTGCATTCAATCTCTATTAAAGCAGAGGGATGTCTTCTGCAGAATTTATTTTCAGGAGCTTTGCACTAACTTCATTTTCTTATTAGCTGAAATTGCTAGTGAGACAGTTTTAGCAAAGATGCTAAATGCCTTCATGGAAAAGATGTGTCTGTCTGTGCTCAATGAATTGACTACTGTTGTGTCAGCTTGTAGAGAACAGATTTTTACTGTGGGATTTGGGGATCTGGGATTAGGTCCTAGTGATAATTCACGTGGGAAAAATGTTGTATTTAATTATAGAAAGGCAATTAGATGGGATGATTGCAATAAAATGTTACAGGTAGTTAGAGTTGCAGGAAAAGAGCAGGAATTTATAACCACACGCACAAAAAAATCTGATAATAGTATTTGTGATTGTTGAAAATTAGGGGGGCGGGGGGGGGGGGGGTGGGTAGAGGAGAAATTGATGTGTTTTTTGGAATTAAAAGTCCAAACAAATTTTCTCAGAAAAGTGCCTTTGGGGCATTTTTCATATCATCATGAAACCATGAAACAAGATGAGAGATAATTTAAACAGAAACAAACCACACTTGGTCACCATAAAATCGTTTTTTATGATCATAGTATGGTGAAGCTGAAGATGGGGAGCACTGTGCTCCCACTTTTCCTACAAGGGACTAGTTTCCTGTTTGGGATAGAATTCTCACAATGCTGAAGGGCATCCCTGGAGGCACGGGCTCTTGAGAGGCAATGCACCACTAAAAGGAAGTTTGGTTTAAGCTGGAAGTGCTGCAGAATGAAAGGTATAGGTCCGGTTTTATCCTAACTGTTACCAAGCCAGCATCTTGATACACTTCAGGATGTTGTCATAACTTTAATGAATTTGGCAGTGCAGCTTTAACTCCCATGGAGATAGTCTTTTCTCCTCACTCACTCTCATGTGTGTGTTATGTATTGCACAGCCTAAGCAAAACTATTTTTAGAGGAGCACTTATTTGAAAGACTTGAGGAATTTGTGTAGAAAATCTGGGAATCCCACAGACTACACTATTTGTGCTGAAGAAAGTCCAGAGTTAGATCTTACTTTATTCAGCAGCCTGATCTCTAACACCTCCTCCTCAGAGGTGAAGCATGAACTGTGACTAGCTGAGGGGGGCACATCATCACTGGCAGAAACTGCAAATTTGAGGACAGCACCACTTCAGATTGCCCTCAATCCATACGGAGAGTCTGGGATGAGGTTAATTTGGAGGGTGGGGAAGCTGTAGCCTCCTGGATAAAAGCCTGCCGTGTTTGGTGCTCCCTTTCCTAGGGTGAGCTAGGGAGACAAGAGCTGCACAGGATGCTGAGATGCCTCTAAAGGAAATGTGGGCTTTGATGAAGCTGTCACACTGGGTGTGAAAAGCTGGACTTGGGGCTGCCCAGCTGAACTTATTAAACCAAGGCTGTACCTTTCAACATCTCCCTAGTAACTCTGGGTTCATGTGTGTTTGTACATACATACACAGAATGTACGGGACCATGTTCCATCTGTTTACCTGGCTGTGCATCCCTCCAATAACTTTTGCTCATTTCAAACAAATTTGACATAGGAGTAGCAGTTCCTCAGTATTTTAGGTTTTTGCCAATTTATTTATTAGATGTGTATCAAACACAGATTTACACAGAACATGGTAGCTGGACATATTGTGATGGCTCATGTGCAAGGTTGTTCTGCTGCTGTTCACTCATGTTACCCTCACTTTCCCAGTCCTTACTGCTTTCAAAAGCAGCATGAAGAGCAGGAGCAGCTGCTGCCAGGAAAGGAAGCTGCAGGAGCCGGAGGGATGCACGTGAGGGAGTGCAAAGACACAGGCTCTCACTACTGATGACCTTGGCTTCTAGCACATCCCATGATTAAAGGAACTGCTTCTAGAGCTGGAAGGTATGGGGGCTGTAACTCTGCATCCTATTTAGGACTCTGAAAGGAAAAAATCTGTCCTGCTTAACAAACTCAGTGAAAAAATGAGTGAATTTCCATTTATGGCTACTGCAACTTTATGAGGGAAAAATACTTCCAGAAATTATTTTATTCCTTATAAAAAAACCACCCTACCACTCCATAGCTATTAGAGGGAAACAGATCAGTATTTGTTCGGTCTCCTGTTCTCCTCTCTGCTGTTTCACAGTGTCATTACTGACAGAGCATTGCACTTGTTCACTCTGAAAATGCATCCCTTTATCTTAGGAGTCACCACAGAAACCTCATATTATGGTTTGGGTTGGAAAGGACCTTAAAGATCAAACCCCCCGCCCATGGGATGCCCCCCACTAGATCAGGTTGCTCAGGGTGAAAAAACAGAATGGTTTACCTTGATGGTTTCCTCTCCAACAACCTCCTAGTCAGAATGAGATCTCTATGTGAGTTGGGCTGTTTCCATTAGTTATTCAGTAGGATTAGCAGCTGTGCGTAAAACTTAAGGGCTTCTTAGGAAACCTTACTCAGGTTGTAAAAGATATTGCCAAAAAAATGGAGAATTAAACTAAACAAAGTTAGGTCCTCAAAAAGTCCTGTCTACTCTTCTGCAGTGATGTCCTTCACAGAGGCTTTGTTCTTTGAGGCAGCTACATACAAACTGAATTGGGAAACTACTAAATAAAAATGACATGCACTGACTCTTCCACTTCCCACATTATCAGGTGTCTTTGGCAGCAGGGAGGTGGAGAAGAATTGTACCCCAGGAACCATCTCGGGACTTGCTCATCTCTGAGGCCAGCATGTAAAATTCCACATGTCATTTCACAGGATGTTCCCCAGCTGTCACAATTTTTCCTCCTCTCCCCATCTACCTTTTATCTGTTCATGCCATCTTTCCATTTATTTTTTCTGTTTTTCTCCTGTCTATCTTTATTGTTTCCATTTTCACCACTGGGATGACAATCTGATACCTGTCTATTTGAACACTTGCTCCATGATATTTGAATGTACTAGGAATTACAAAAAGTATTTCCACTTCTTGGTGCTTTCAGTTTGGGTTCTTTCTTCACTTCCCCAAGGACAAGGAATGCTAAATGCAGTATAGCCAAATTTAAATATTTAGGTTCACTAAGAAACAATCAGAAATTGCCTATAAAGCTTGTTCCTAATAGAAACATCTACGAAGGAAGGATATTGGGAAATTTTGGTTTTTTTAATGTGGTAGATATGTAACATGTACTAAATAAAATACTGAATATATTTGTCCTCTTGATTTCAGAAAAGTACATGCTATTCTACAGTGCTGTGTGAATATCCATGAATACTGAATTGTTTTTCTGGAGGAAATATGTAAAAGCGTGAAAGTCATCTTCAGCTGACCTCTGTTCCAAGCTGAATCGTGCAGTTTAGGAAACAATGGGGAAGAGAAACTTATTTCCAGCTAGAATTTGATTGCAAAATAAATAGGAGGGTACTTTGCAGGTCTGTGAGCTAAAAGGAAGAGGAAAAACTTAACATGAATCAATAAATGTCTATTTTATTGCCCTTAATAACCTTTTCAAGCCTGAGACTCTGCTGTCATTTCCCTGAGTTGTATAGAATCACACTGACCACAATTGGCTACACGGGGTGTTTCAATTTCAGTGAGAAATTTAAGGCAAAATACCTTCTCTTTGCATCCTGGATTTTTTTTTTCCTAATCATTCTGTATTGACTCATCATTATGAACTTTTATGTATTGTGTTGCTAGGATTTAACCAGCTAGAAAACTTTAGACAGGAATTGTGGTAAAGAGGAACTGCTTCTCTCCTTCAGGTACACATGCTCTGCAGTGCTTGCAGGGATGCTCTGGGGCACTGTGCTGCTCAGTCTCCATTCACACACCCTGCTTGCCTTTGGAAAGAATTTCGGGGCATAAGCAGGGAAAGAGAGGTGATACCCTACAAAAAGTCAGTGACCACTTCTGGGGAACATGATGGGTCAAACCTGTCCCACAGCACAGACACAGGTATTAAAGTAGAGTATGTTCTGACAAAGTGCATTGACACCAGCTGATCTCACTAAATGATGCTGAAATAGCTATGGCTTTGAATTGCTAAAAAGCTGAACCAGGAGGAGGCAAGAACAAGGCATTCTCCTAGATGGCATTCCTGCCTTCTAATCCATAATTTTCTCTGAGGGAAAAAGTGAAAAAAACTCCACTAAAAATAATACAAACCAGCTTTTGCACAATGACACATAGCCTGGTCTGTGAGGAAGGTAACTGAATGAGAGATTGAACTGTGTTCATTATCCACAGAGTAAAACAAGCCTGGTATCTTTTGCTCTGCTTTAGTGAGGAAAGGTTAGAGCTCATTCACTCAGTCTTGTTGCACACTGTACTCTTTTCAACTGTCTCCAGCTGAGCCAAGGTATTCGAGTAATATGAATAGAGGCTCTTATCCTGTGAGCAATTATACGTGGGTTTAAAGTAGCTGTTAGGCTCTAATGGCCTTACACAAAACTTTTCTTGGTGTCCTATGTTTATGACAGCTATTTTATAATAAGAATATTCTATATGAGCACAAGGTATAATCCCTTTTTGATACATACAAAACTGTTTTCAAGAATTCTTTTAAAATAATATATAAGGTTTCTTCAGAATAAAAGCTTTGGCTTCTAACTGACTATACGTATTTTTGAAAGGGATAGGGGCTTTTCCCCCCTACTGTTCTTTTCCTTTGGCTTTAATTTAGTTTGCTTTATTTGACCTTAGGTAAAAGAATTTTTACGTTTCATATATGTATCCTGATGGGTACTCTGAGCACATTTTTGAATCTGGGAATTTAGAAGGGCACCTCTATTTGATATGTGGAGACGTATGCCTGCAAATTCTCAGCCTGGATCTTTCAAACCTGCGGGCCTTATGCTCGTGATCACACACATTTGCTGATTTGTGCATGTACCTATAATTCCCTTTGATTCCAGAAGCTGAGGGAATTTAATGTCTGAATACAGAGCTCGGGACTGAACTGGAGGAACCCAGGCATTGTGAATGCTGCTCTTGGTTCACACAAAGTTATCAAATGGCGAAATGCAAGTGCCCCATTCTTTTATTCCCTGATGTAGGTGTCACAGTAATACAGTGATATTCTTCCCTTTTCCTGCAGCAGCATCCCTACCATGCCTTTGAAAGAGATGAAGTCTTTCAGATCTGTGAGTTGTGTCTTTATAATGCCCAGGGAGCAATTGCTCCTGTTCTTCAAGCAAAAGCAAAACAAATTCCCCCATGTAATTAAGGCTGAACACACAGCCATTGTTTCCACCCCTTCTGTGTTATAATATTATAATGCAAGATGTCACTGTGTGCTTAATAGTATTTCCCAGGCACAAACAGTAGGGTGGCCCAGCTCATCCTCCTCTCAGCACAGAGAGGCGAGGTTGTAGGCACCTCTCACTGGCTATAACTGCGTTGTGCCATGTGGTGTAAAATAGCTTCTGCCAGCAACGCTGCTTTGTCTCACAGAGAAGCAATTTTTTAAGAGGTTTGATAAATTGTCTTGTCACACTTGGATTAAACTATTGATTTACCAACACCCTTTGTATGTTGACCCAGGAAAACACAGTGGATGCTGTTTAGAATATAACAAACCCTCTGCCATATGCATGTTGTCTAGCCTACACTTCAACCCTATCACCTTTCAGCAGATTGCTTCAGACAAGAGATCTCATGGGCAGGGAATCTGCAATGCATATAAGCTTACTTGCTCATTTAATACAAGAGAGTCCTAGACACTGACCTTGTCTATAGCTTCCAGCTTGGCAGGGCTGTAACACTGCAAAGACCTGCAAATCCCTTTTTAACAAGGCTACCTGAACCAAATGGCCCAGGTCCAAATAGATGAAAACATGAAGATGTCCAGCAGATCTGTTGCCTACACTGCTCACTGGAAAATTGCCTGAAGCTGCTGTACTGGTGTCTGCTTACATGGTTCAGTATCAAATCCTGCCATAATAGCGTGTTGGTTGTCCGCTCCTAAAACATTATATAAATATATAGGTATGTTGTTAGGGAGCTGTGGAAAGGTATGTTACGTGGAAGATATTGAAGTACAAATTTTTATCCAAGATGTCCCACAGTTTGAACCAAAACTCATATTCCATCAAAGTGGATTTTGTTTTAAATTGTTTGAAACAGACAACTGTTTGGCTTTGATTTTGAAAGCCTAGGAAAAGTTTCTGAGCAAATGAGAGTGAGTCTCTTTATTGTACTATGACATTAAACGAAGAAAAGGTGCATGAGTTACGAAGGTGTTTGGGGAGTGCATGGAGAAAGGAAGGTGTGTGGCTTCCTGTATTACCCCAAGCTTGTTTCTGCATCACTTTCCATGAAAGAACAGAGGGAACCTGGATATGGAAGCACACATGGTGAGGATTGTCAGCTCCTGGGCACTGTGTGCCATGCTGATGTCCTGCAGGGATTTGCTGCTTCACAACAGAGATCTTCACTTAGTTGATATCAGTATTTCCAATGTAAGCAGGGTTCATCCCATTGTAGGTGATATTTCTGAGCTCTTTCATTGTTTCCATAACCCTTGCATGAGTGGTATGGAAGTGCTATTATATGTCTAGCACCAGAGAGAAATATTAAATTGGAAAAAAATTATTAAAGACATGTGTTGGCCCCAGGAGAAAATACATAATGATAAAGTTTAAACTGCAGTTCAGCAAAATTGCACCAATCAGGTGTTACCAAAGAGCATTCCCACTTCTGGATTACCCAGATCAGAACATTTTAAGGTAGTGCCAGGAATAATTTCATGAACAAAAGGGCTTTCCTTTTATCCTGCCTAGGAATAGCTTGTGTGTTACAAATTACATCAGGTTTTCTTTCACCTGTGGTAAAGGAGGAATGACATGGCAAACTATAGAGTTGGTTTTAAAGCAATAGGTAAGAATTGGCAAAATCACTAGTCCATTGTCTATCACATACTTACTTTGATACTTATCGGACCAGTGACCCCTGCACTGCCTAGAATATCCCATTTAATTCTTTTGTGCTGGCTCATGGATAATGCCACTTAGCTTCTATGAGGTTAGGTCAAATGATGTCATACAGTATGATATGACATGCCCTGGTACACTGTGCAGTGTAACAACCTTTTCAGCTTCTAAATAAAAACAGACAAGCACTCTTGAACCTGGATATATCGTTGAATTGTTATTTAAAGAATTGGAGTGTCTGTTGCCAGAGCAGTTAGTTGAATATGAACATTTCTCATAAAAACAATAAAGTGCAAAAACTCATCACACGCAACGGCTACAGTTAAAATTGTCCCCCTTTTGTTTGTTTTACATTCTGATAAAATAAAATCCAAACAGCTGAAGTCCCTGCAGAATCATGGAAACCTAAACCAAATAAACTCCTCTTAAATTGCCCTCTGAAGCTCATGGAAGATGTGCATCAATAGGCACATCAAAGGGAGGGTTTCCAGACAAAAGTCCTTGCCTAAGGAAGCTCTGTTGCTGAGCCTGATAGCTCCAGGGACTGACAGTGAGAACTACTCAGCTGCACTTATCTCAGAGGCTGGAGGGGGAAGGTGGCAGATGTATAGACAAAGGTAGTGTCCCTCCTACACCAGACTTGGAAAAATTCAGGGTTATCACTGACATCTCGAGCAGTGATGAGCAAGGGACAGAAAGTGAGGGTGAGAGTGGAAAATAGGACACCTGTGTTCGCAGGAAGCCCCTGGCAGGCAGGAATGGTGGTCTGCGCAGTTGCTGTAATCACTGCTACTGATAATGAAAAAAACACACTGTGTGCATCCCAACAAATGCATCCAGACACAAAGTAGAAGAGGGGAGGTTTCATTTGCAAATCCCGTTTCTCAGCTGTTCTGTAATTTAACACGTACCCAGATTGTGGCCTCTTGGCACAAGAAATGAAACTCAAGGATGAAAATCACCAACCTGTGACCACATGATATTAGAAACACAGCCCAGAACTTAAACCAAACATTACCAAAAGATAAATAAAATCAGTCAATCAAACTGTCACTGAGCTACCAGAAGATAACTCTCACCCTATAGAAGGGACTTACACCTCTCCTTTGTCCACAATTGCCAATATAATGATCTCCAAGCAGGCTCCTCTCTGGCTTCAGCCTTGCAAATTATTTTCCTGCACAGATATCCCGTTCACAAGCACAGATGGGGAGAGTACCAGTAATGAAAAACACTGTCTGCTAAGTTTTCTGGAAACTAATGCAGAAGGATAGTCAGAAGAGAAGTCTAATTAAAAGAGCTGCTTGCTGGCATGTAGATTTCAAGGTCCTTGCTGATCCCTATTTAGGCAAAAAATAAGATGTTTCCCATTGTAAGGAGACAAACTGTGTCTCATGGAGAAGCCTGCTTTTCATCTGGATTTCATTCTCTGCTGTTAAGAAGAGGGCAGGGTGAATGATTTGATCTTTGTGGGCCAACTGCCAAATAAGAAAAACTCCACCAAATTTTGAATACCCAGGCTATAATTCCCAGAATCACTTGTGAAGTTTTTTGGTAGTGATAATCTCTGTCTCTGACTGAATAGATTACATAAATATTCTTTGCAACGGAGAATGTTATCTGGAGAAACAGGATTCCTTATCTCAAAATATTCTTTAGTCAGGCATTGAAGATATTTTCTGAAAGATCATGAACCCTTTCTTTAAGCTCATCTCAAGTGTACTTTTCCACCAGCCCTGTTGTTTTCTGGTTTAAAATTTCCTATAGGTAATGATGGTTGTTCATGAAAGTTTCCCTCCCTAAACAGTTTATAGATTCTAATTAGTATAAGTTCTTTTTTCTTTTTTTAGACCTATATAATTTCTAGCGTTACTCAAAATAATCACTCCTTACCATTGATTTTATAGACAGTCCCTTTGTCTCCTCATGTCAACATTTTGTTACTGGTTAGGTTTGGGCACTGGTTAGGTTTATGACTCTCTCACACCACTATGATTTTTAGTGCATGCATTTTGCGCCTGTATTCTCTTTCACAATCTTCTAGAACTTGGTGTGAAAATAAAGACCAGGTAGTTTCATAGTATTTTACCTCCTGTAACTCTGTGTGAGTGACGGGATCAACATCTGCTATTCAAGTGGCACCAACATTATTCTGACAAACCTTATTGACAAACGGACTCTGCCACGAAGCCATTCAGGTCATCCTTGCACATGAATTGTGACTGGTTTTGAACTCAAACCTTTGTTATTGAGTGATTCAACACTAGTAAAATTTTCACTAAAAGAAAAGGGGGGGGACCTGGGGAAAGAGAGAGCGCAAATGAGGGAGAGGTGTTACTTGTTCATGATCATAACAAAAACCTAAATTTTGCTGGCTCTCTTAAGGATGATTTGGCTCAGGCAGATATAAACACCCCAGAGAAGGTGAGCGAAGATCCCACACTCCAGGTCCACTGCTGCTGCCTTTTATTCAGTCACCCACCACTACTGTAATCGGATCTTGAGGTACAGGTTAATGAGATAATTAGCCAAACACAATCAAATGTGTACGCTGCATGGAAATGGATGGCTGCTGTCTCGCAGCCACTTGTTGTACGGCACCAGGGCAAACTGCCTTTCTTTTCAATGGGCAATAAAGCAGGAAATCAAGTAGATGTAGTTGTTCTGCCTGCTCACGGTGGTGAGGGCAGCTTCACTGGTACTGAATTTTAAAGAGCAAATAATATCAATTAGCAATTGTGTCTGGAAGAGTGTTGGCAGGGAGGTCTTCCGCTCATCGCTCTCCTGAGGCAGGCCAAGCACTCAAGTCTCAACAGCTTCCATTCAAGGACTTTCCTGGGGAACAGTGCTGCCAAGAGAGGGACTGCCTGCTAAATTGTCCTCTTACAGAGGACCCTGAAGACTCTTCATTTTTGGTAATTTTATAATAGAACTGAAATAGGCACTTTCTATAGCCCATGGAGCCTGCTCGTAGACTTGCTTCACAGCTCATGGCTGACAGGGATCTGACCCATGGCTTGTCTCCTGAGATTGAGAGGGAGCAGGCACATCAGCAGACCTAAACAATTTCAGGAATCTTTTCAGAGGAAAAGACTTTAGCTTTTAATTTGGATTTTTAGGACTGTTACAAATGCTTTTCATTCAGAGATCTTTTTTTAGATCAGGCTTTAATGACACGAATGAACTAATATTCTTATAAAAGTGTTGGCAGAGGCTTGATTCACCCAACACTGATTGATGAGGAAGCCCACAGAGCAATTTTTAACTAATGCCAGAAACATATTTTGTGGTAGATTTAGGAATGCCATCCCAGTCTTCAGCCTTTTATTACTGACTCAAGAGGCCATCTTCTGCAAAGTCAGTGATTCATGCAGAGTGATTTGAAAGGAATGTGTTTGAATGAGCTTCCTGTGTATTTGTCACAGTTTATGACTTTTTAATAACAAATCATTATTACCGTGAATTTTTTAAGCCCAAAATCCTCCATAAATCTTTTCAAACTCATCTCTATTTATAATCTAGGGAGGAACCTGTTCGCTGTGTTTGTTCATTCCACTGTTGTTGATTCATGGATTATTATTAGACAGGTTACAAAAAGTTAAGATGGTGTAGGAGAGCAGATTTTGTTCACAAACTGGTGATTTTTAACTTTTTTTCCAGTTGTAGTAGAGGGTCTGCTCAGTTTACACCGCAGACTCCATGACTGAGCAGAGAGACCTACTCTGGAGAGTTCAGACTTCCACCCATGCAGCAGATACAGCAGTGCATTCACCTGTAAATCAAGTGGAAGGGGGTAAACTCACTGACAGTAAGCCCTACACAGTTGCTCTCCATTTTTCCCCATTGGCTGCATTTAGAAAGAGTAGTTGTAAATTAAAATAGAAATAATAAAAAACTGTATGCAGATAAACACCCTGAAGTTCAGCAAGTCATTTGGCGCTCCCAACTTGTGTTTGGACTTTTCTTCCTTGTAAAATTTTCAGAGCATTCCATTTCAAGCTCAGTATTAGCATGAATATGTGTATGGAAAGAAGGGATGAAGAGAACTCTAATTTAAATTGTTGGGAAATTGATGAAAAAATATTAAAAAATAATGATTGTGTTTACTTCTAGGAATAGACTGTGGTTTCTGTTCAGTGGGGTTGAAAGCTGTTTTTTTCTTAACTGATTCAGCCTTTGCTATATGTGACCAGCATGGATCCTGAACCTGCAAGATACTGATAAATCTATAGGAGGCAAAGACATTTATCATCTCATAGAAAGTGCTCATTGTCTAGTAGCATGAGGCCACGATGTTTGTACAGTCTTCTAAATTGGTGAAAGCATTAATTACACTGAATAATGGTAACCCTGGTAATCTTGACAGACATCTGAAACCTTGGCTAATTATAGCTTCTGCTAGACAGATTTTAGTTCTCTGAATTTGATTTTAGGGGACAGAAATAATATTTAGATAATCCAATGCCTGAGAAATCAGGATGTGAAGAACTGGAGTTTTACCTGTATGGAAATGACTGATAGACAAGTAAAAGACTGTTTGTAATCACTTCTAATGAGATCATAAATTTCTCCTAACTCAGAGGAGATGGAAAGCATTGAAAAATCAGTGCAAAAGCAAACTAAACAGACTCACAAAACATACTTATAGCAACTGAACACAACATATTGGAACATGAAATTAAAAGAAAAAAACAGAATCGGTCTTGATGAAGATTGAAAAATCTACATGTCAGCAAAAATAAACTTGTTACTTAATAAGGTTAATAATAGATAAAGTCCCCTAAAGATAAATTGTTATCACATTTGACGACCATTTTATTAAAATGTTAATGGCCTCAGGCAAAAGCAAACTGTTCCCTTAATCTGCTAGAACTGCTTTCTCAGGAATTATGCACACCAGAGAACTTGGGATCTGAGCTAACTGTAACAAGCATGTTTAAAAATTGGAGCATCCACAGCTTGTGAAATTGTGGCTAAAAGGGACTGGATCTCACGTGTCTTAAAATGCCTGTGCCCTTTTCTGCCAAACACAACTTTCACTCACATTTTCAAATGCAAAATCCATAGGATTCAGCTGCTGCAGTCAAAACAGCTGAGGTTCCAGTGATTGAAAGGAGGATTTTTTCTTTGCCTTTTTCTGTACTAACTCTGAAAAAGGTGTAGCTTAATAAGTGTAATTGCTGTAATAGCAAACAGACAGAAAACATGTTTTCATCAGCACCTCTAAGCATGGCAAAACTGTGAAGCAGCCTGGCAAGTGCTCTAAGCATTCAGTGAATTGTGATAGATTGCAGTATGGTTTGTCTGGGATGAGAATACCAACAAAAAATCATCCACACAATTTGATGAAAACTCAGCCTGTACAGAGAGACTTCTTGCTACACGCACAGTGTCAGCTCACAACAAAACGGAGCTGATGAAATTGAGTTCACATCCTGTCCTTCCTTCTGACATATGAAATGCATTTCCCTCAAAGCCCTTGGACACCTGAGCAACGAGAAAGAAAAGGTAAAGCAGAAAACATCTGTGATGCTGCATGCTGCTTTCCTTTTCAACGTATCCCAGTGGCAAAGATACAAAGAAATTCATAAAAGCTACTCTAGAAATACATAAAAGCTACACTATAAATGCATGCCTGGCACCCAAATCTCTGCTGCCGAAGTTTGCGTGAAATAAAAGGGAATGAGTAAGACTAAACCAATTTAGCACAGTTCAAGCTTTCTCCACCTTGGAGGAGGGAGGTATATCCTGGTTTCAGCAGAAGGGATCCAGGAATGAGAGTTAGTCTCATGCAGCACTGAATCTGGATTGTTTGTGTATGCAGCAGGAACTCAGACTCCACAGCCTCTGGTTTGGGGAGGAATATTACCAAACCTTATTTCCTTCTTCTCTCTTTTACCTGAGGTCCATGGCAATGATGGCTTAAGTCTTGCCAAAGACTTTTGGGGCTGGGGGGCAAGTGTGCTGAGATCAGCCCTGTGCTGGGTCATGGCCAGGAGGGACTCTGGGAAGAGGAATAAAAGGCTTCACCCTGACCCAGATGGGATGGCCTGTGGATGAAGTGTTTACACATATTCTAGGTCCCCTAGTAAGATTAGAGAAGGGGTTATAATATCTTCTTTTCAGATTTTTAACCAATCTTCATGTGTATAACCTGTATGCAGTTTTTAACATGGATTCTCCACTTCCACTCAGGGTTGAACTCTTTAAAGTGAAGCTTTCTCCTGTCCCTTGCCTTTACAACACAAAGGGCGAGGGTTTAATGGATGTGTATCTGATCATCAGTCTTTTGGGGAGGTTCTTACTGTGCTTTTTATGGAACTTTCTGTGCTAGTTGGATCAGAGCAGGGGCACAGATATTTTGGTGCAGAGATAGAAGAAGGTTTCTAAGACAGTCTATTTTTTCTCTTTTGCACATGTGTGCACACAACTATTCTCCTTTAGTGCCTGTTTTCCAGGCCAGCTATTAACCTTCCTTTAGAGAAACTGCAATTTTCCTGGCCCAGTTTATTTAACTACCTTGCTACACCTGCAGTTCATTTAGTAATTTCCTTCCACAATAGACACCAGTCTACCTCAAAGACTAGGAGATGGTTGAGTATTAGTCACTAACTACACTCCTGCATTTTGTCGTTCAGCCTTGGTATAACACAAATGTGAGCAGCATTCTTACCTATGAGATAACTTTTCTTTGATATAAAAATTACCACCTCATCAGTGTAGTTAAGAGCCCAACAAGGCAAAAAAGGTGGTGTGTGCAGGTATTTCTGCACAGTGAAATGAGCTGTACACTCAGAACATGTTTCCACCTGTAATGATGGCACTTGATGCACCTGGGGTTTGTGCCGTGTTTGGGAGAAGTGAAGTTCAGGATATCTACCCATGGACTAAGCTGAGCAGTGGACATGCTCAGCTCTTTTAACTTCATACATAATGTTGAGAGAAATTCAGATGTGGCACAGTTTGGTGCTAGGCAGAGAAGAGGAAATAGCTAAACTACTGCATGGTTTTATCAGACTGGAGCACTTCTGCATTGTACTTTTGAGGAATACAGTGCAGCGACACAGTCCCCAGGTTGGTGCTTCTTTTGCACACAGCTGGGCAGAGGGAGCTAATGCCACTCACATAAAATGCACACACTGGGTCCGTTTGCTTTTGCAAGAGTTGTAATCATTCAAAAGCAGGATCTGTAAAGGGCGTGGGATGGCACATGTCCGGGGGCCTCCCCAGCGGCTCTGCAATGAGGCTGATGAGTGTTGGGCTGCTCTGTCTGGGGAGCAGGGATGCAGTGAGGCAGGTGTGCTCTCCAGGCTCTCCTCTAATGGCTGTCGGAGGGGTGGCAGAGATCTGTCCGTGTGGCGGGGCTGGCCCGCCAGCTCTCCCCAGAGATGACAGCCTGGCTGGGAGTGCCAGGTCCGGGCTGACACAGCCAGGTCCCTTGCTGAGCTTGGGAAGAGCGTGGCACCCGCACAGCCACACAGCTGTCAGACCAGAGCACGCTCAAGCACCGCCAGCTGAAGCTCCAGCGAGCGACTGGTCTGCGCCTGGCCCGCAGTGTCCAGAACAGCTTAGGGATGGAAATTAACAGCTTCCATTAAAGCACTCTAATGACCCCATGTAGACAAACCCTCAGAAGCCACATTAACCCGAGTTTAGGCCATAAATTGAACTCTCTGGCAAAGGTACTCCCTAACTAAATGCAGAAAATCTCTGTGACGAGCAGTAACAGTGCATATAAAATAAAATAACAGCAGGACTGGGGAATAGCAATGGCACATCTTTCCTTCCAAATTGAATTGTTCACTTCATTGTGAGAAGAAATAATTATCATGTTTATTGCGTTTGGCTCAATTAGGCTGGAATCTTAGGCCAGGAACCTTTCTTTTTACATTTCTGTAAATGTTGTCCATGTATGGCTATGTCAGCATTGATTTTGCTGTCATGAAGGTACCACAGCTGTCTGCCTGAATTGGAACATGTGCAAACCTGAACTAATTCTTAAAGTGTCTATTTCTCTAGCTTTAAACAGCCAAAATTTCTAGTAAACTGAAAGAGGACCAAGCAAATTTCCTGTATTATTTCTGCAGTTTTGCTCTTGAATGTGCTAGGGACAGAAGGATGGTTTGAAACTGTTTCCTTTTGAATGTGGTGTACATTTAACTCATGGAACCTATCACAGCAAGATGCACTGAGAGGTTACAAAATGTGCATGACTTTCATCATGTGACACATCTGTACAAGACATGTAGCATAACAAGTCCAGATGAGAAGATGGTGAAGCTTGTGGTAGACTCCAGCACGATGAGCAGAAGATAAATACCTGGCATGGAGAGCACAGGTACAAGCAGTTTAGTCAGTCGTGAGTCTTCTCAGGATTATGTGCAGCAGCCTCCTACTACTTTGCGTGGCAGGGATGCATGTAAGAGCTGTACATTTAAACCCTGAAAGGGGGGCACTCTCAAAGATATCTGTCTTCAATCTTCACTTGTAGAAAGTGGTCACAACCAGTGGTCAGTAAGGGTGAGTAGAAGAGTCTAAATCTACATTTCTAGAAACTGATTTACATCCACTTCCTTTGACTTTATGAAATTTCCCTTTTCTACATGAAGAGACTGAGAAGCATAGAGAGATACAGTTTATAAATGTGTTAACACTGCAAGATGAAAAGTGAGGGACAATAGGTATCCTTAGCACGAGAAAAAATTCTGGTAAAAGGCAAACTCTACCTGAGTTTGCGAGATCAGCTCTTTGGTAGAGAAAGACAAAGGGTAGATTAAGGATGATCGGTGCTGCCTTTCAAACTTTTCATTAGGATGCTTGATATCAGGAAACATTTCCATATCTCATCAAGGACTGGACCAAAATCACAGCTGAAATGTGTGTAGTACAGGTTTTGGAATAGAAAGAAAAAACAGTGAAGAGAGATGGGTTTGTCTGACTATGGAATGCAACAAGAAAAGACACTTAAATAAAAATCTGATACACCACTCTGAGAAGCTGAAGTGAGCCAGAACACATGACAGAGAAAGGGCATATAAAGAAAACTGTTGTGTAGAAGGGAGAGAAATGCAGAACAGAGAAGAGCTGTATTAGAAAAAGAGTGCTTGGAGTTTTTTCCTCACTTCATGCCAAAACCCACAAAATTCTTTATGGTATCACAGCACATAGGTTTCAAGTCTAGTCTGAACCATATAGGAAAAGGCCAGTCCAGACATAGTGCAGTGTGTACAGCACATAGGATGAGTTCATACGACATGCAGAGATCAGTATTTAAACCATCTGGCTGGTTTGCTTAAATAGTGCCCTCAAGAAATTTAAAGTCTCCTGAATATGCTGTCAACATTAAAAAAAAAAAAAAAAAAAAAAGGCAATACCAAATCCTACTTCCCCCTGATGAGGCACTAATATCAGTGTCCAACTTCACTTTTGGTGGCCCCAGGACCCAATGGTTTTCCCTGCATCGTCATGTGGGATTGTACATTGAGCACAACTTGAGCCACTACTCATATTCTAAGAGTTGTCGCTTCAAGAAACCCATGCTGCTTGTCTTTGTGCTGGTATGCAGGCATGGGCTAAGCAGGGACTGACTGCCTCAAAAAGTGAGCAGAAGACTTTCCATGGCACCAGATCGCTCTGTAGCCCAGAGTTGGGTAAAGTTTTATAGACAGAGCAATTCCATGCCATCCTCAGTGCCGGCATGTAGGGAGTTCTTGGCAGCTCAGATGGTGGGTCATAAATTCTCCTTCACTAGTTTGGGGGCTTGATTATTCTTTTGTGCTCTGCTGGGAGCATTACTTATGAGAATTGGGGCATTTTAATTTGGCTGTGCTACCACTTTATTAATATTTGAACATCTCACTGTTTTCTGTCTTGGCACAATGGGATCCACAAACAGAGGCTAAAAGAGAAAATGCTCCCCTCCCTGGCACCGGATTCCTGCCCTTTTATTTTTAATTACTTTGAATTATTTCTGGAACTTTTTATACCATTCTGAGAATACAAATTAAGTTTTGACTGTAAGAAAGAATACTGTGGAAAGCAAGCAAATGTGGCCTTACATGCTCATCCAGAGACTGCATCAAACAAGCAAGGGACAGACACTTGCCAATCTATCCATTATATCCTGGCATAACAATGATCCATTAGCCTCAGCAAGGCCTATGTGAACTGTATGCACATTTGGCTTAACCCACTCAGTTTATTTAGCCTCTGGTGTGCTCTGGATTAAAGCAGGCAGTCATTAGAGAATAGTATTTCTTCCACAAATGCTGTTTTCCATCATCTGAGAGAAGTGACAGAGCTTTTCAAAAGCCTTTAGTATTTGAGAACAAATGCTTGCTTCTTGTAAATGTTCATCTGAGACTCAATAGGATTTAACTGTTAGTGTTTCTAAAAGCAGAAGCTGATCCTGAGGCTAAAAGAAGACCAGAATCACGGAAGATTGTGTACCTTTAGCTGGGATTTAGCACTTGTCTGCAATGTGTTTCTCTTGCCCAGCAGCTTGCTATAAAAGGCTGAACACTATAAAAGACTGAAGCTCAATCCCCTGACATTTCTGAAGCATACCTTGAGACCCCAAAGTAAAACTTACCCCATGCAGAAGGATAATTCTGTGCTGTGCCTTTCCAGGAGGATTCAATCAACAAGTCAGGAGTTAGAAGGAAAATGCACTGCAGAGTATTCAACAATTACCTGATTGTCAAATGGAGGGGACCTGATTCTTAGTAGCACTGCACCAGTCTTACCTGAATTGTATAAAGAGCTTTAAAACAGCCTTTTTAGCCCCATTTTAGTTCCTTCATGCATTCAGACTCCAGACCACTTTCACAGAGAAGAGGGAACCTACTTTACATGCCAGGGCAACATAGCATTTATTTTCTTAAAATCACACTGATGAATTTTTAGCAGATTCAATGGGAAAACTATTACTCATTACTGTAAAGTCACTTAAATACAACGTGTATCTTTCAGTCAACAAAAAGCCCCTGTGGGTTAACCCCTGAATCTAATTAAAATCAATGCAAATCCTCATATTTTTTCACACTAGTTCACGATCCTAAGCTGGAGATGATGATTCATTCAGATGGACATTACTGCCCTAGACGTTTGAATAATAATTTTATAGTGTGTCAAATTCAGTCCAGATACAGTTCTGTTATCCAGAACTCCTAGTTCTGTTGCTATCCAACATGCATAAAGCTTCATAAACTTAGAGGACTTCAACTTGCTTTTATATTTAATCTGAGTTTCAGTCTCTTGCCATGGACCAAACCCACCCACTTTTGAAATTTTATACTTTGTGAATTCAGACATATAAATAATAACACCTAATAAAGTCAGGAATTAATTTGGAACAGCTATTTCCCAGGACATAGCTGATTTCATACTTTCTTTATCCTTCCATTTTTGGAGCACAAAGTCTATAGACTGTGTACAATATACTTTATTTTGGGAGGATGAAGGCAAAGTAAGTGCTCCTGAAAGCCATGGCTTGCTTGTACTCACCATTGTCATAGTTCAGTATTATTCCTTCCCCCTTTCAGCTGGACCTTAGGGCTGTGCTTTCTGACAGTGAAGAACAGCTAGGTCCAGGCTCTGTCTCCATCCCTGAGGGATTATATATTATGTATGATTGTATTTAAACAAGCTGTTTAAAACTCATTGGTTCATAGTATCAGAGCTTAAATGGAACAGGCCCAATGGGTGCTATTAAGATATTATTTCATATTGTTTTGGTGGAAGGTATTAATTCGATATTCTTGGTTCAAATATGAAGATATTTATTGATATAAAAAAGAGACAGATATAAGAAAGAATATACTTTAACATTAAAAAAGAGATTTAACAAAAGGAGCAGTTTTCAGAAGTTAAAGGTTTCCCTATTTCCTCAAAACACCGACCCAAATTAATGCATCCTAAATTCTACTGGAGTCTGTCTAGCTAACAGATCTGCATAAACTAACAGGTTAGTTTTGTGCACATTCCCTGAGCGGAGAGACCTTTTGCTCCTCCTTCCCCAGGTTGCTTCCAGCTATCTGCCTAACCTCCCCTCTGTTTGCTCCCAGCCCTACAGCATTCAAGCCTGGGATCCAGCAGACAGTCCCAGCCAAACAGGACTTGCAGGCGGTGCTGTTGTACTTTGTTTCCTCTGCTGTGCACTGAACAGAGAGGGAATCAGACCCCTGTTACCATCAGGAGAGACAACCTATCAGTCTTCTCAACCTGCTCAGTCCCCTCAGAGGGAAGGGGATGGGGCTGCTGAAAGGCAAAGTCATCATTCCTGCCATGTCAGCAACACTTCATATATCAGAGGCAGCTGACGGATCGCCAAGGAGAGTAGTAACTTTATTAACCACTTCTCTCATGTTGAGCAGCTTTAGTAGAAATCTGAATAACTGCCCTGTCCCCTGGGTTTATTGGACGTGGTTTGTTTTGCAAGCGGGAAAACAATTGTGAGTTTCATGCCTGGATGAGCTAACATGTTTACACAAACACTGCTGACGCAGCAGAAACAGGACACAATATGTGTCAAATATTGCTTGGGCTGCAGGCAAAATAACTGTGGAGCTGAAAGGCAGTGCTTAGCACAGGGCTCCTCGTGCCAGAGGCAGCTGCTGGGTACGTGTGAGGGAGAGGGAAAGGGAGCAGGTCTCAGTGTCCCAAACCCTCGCTGCCAAGCAGTTCCCAGAAAAAGGAAAAGTTTACCCAAGTTGATTCTACTCTTCTGATAATGAATAATACCTATTCTCATCTATCAATTCATTTAAAGAGAAACTTGAATGGCTTTGAGACCTCAGCTTCACCCTCAGTATCTGTCTCAAAGCCATTTGAAGCCCGTGGGAGACTTTTCACTGACTTTGATGTGAGGCTCATTTCTTATTTTGGATTGTTAGGAGATAGATTTTCACAGCCTAATTTCTGCATCGGGATGTCTGCACAGCAAGGAGAGAGGGAGATCTGCTTTTTCTGACACAAAATATCACCAACCACAGAAAGATGGGCATTTAGGATGATTGGCTTAAAAGACCTATCCTATAATGGTAGCACAATTATAAGCCTGCAGGGAAAATTTCTGGGCTCTTGTATGAAGAAAGAGCAAAGAAGAACACAAAAAGGTTTTACTGAGTTACAGTGCCAGGGTTTCAGCTACCAGTTGTGCTGGAAAGGCAATAAGAGGGTTTAACAAAAGATATTTCAAGCGTCAAGCCTATACACAAAATGGGTGGTTGTGCAAGAGCAGGGCAGGATGCAGAATGGGAAAGGAGAATGGGGTGTGATACCAGGTCAACCTGCTGCAAACAAGAATTGCCACAGCAAGTCACCAGACCAACGAGGAGCAGAGACTTTCTGGACAGAGAAGGGTGGTCTGATGCTCTCTAAATAAATGAAGATTTAAAAAAATTAAAAGAAAGGGAAAGAGAGATAGTGAAATCAGCTGCCAAGAAGTGCTGGGGCCAGAAAAAGCAACAAAGCCCTATTTTTAATGTAACTTTTTTATTCTGCCAGTAAAAAATCAAACGATAAAATAGGCTAGAGAAAGGAAGCAATTGGGAATGGCTGAAGAGGATTCCCAGCTGTGCTTGCAATCAGTGCAATTCATGACTCACAACATGCTGGCCACATCACTTCCCAGGAGCAACATATTCTCATGAACAAGCAAAACAAGTGGGAGACAATCTTTAAAGGCATTTTGGATCATTCATGGTTTAGTTATGAAGTCGCCCATGAAGCAGCTTGCTGGCTTTGAGGGTCAGGGTAATCTGAGGATTTGTCAGCTTTCCTTTTCTTTCCACTTCAGCTGCTGCCCCTTCCACCAGCCCCTGGCAGAGTGCATGAGGACATCCATTCTTTTCCTTCTTCTGACCAAAATGAAGAGCTGGAAGTGGAATTTCTTTACTGGCTTTTGAGCCCTAGTTTCCCACAAGGACCTTCTGCTAACCTACGAAGAGTGAGAAAAGCATCTGAAAATAATATTTATAAGTTTATGTGAAACCAAATGTCTGAGAATTGCCTGCCTACATATAGATCTTGCTAATTCTCACCTAGCTGGTACATAAATCATCCAATATAAGTGATAACACTGCAGGTCCCTCCGAATCTCAACCGAGTCAGACTGCTACTTTTACTAATATTTTTCTAAAATAAAATTTTGAACTTGCTCTACCACACAGTGAAAGTTTTAGTAACATGTGTAATTAACACATAGCTATACTGCTAAACTTAAAAATAAAAAATAGCACTGCAGTGAACTTGAGGCTTTTTTTATGACTGGTGTTTATTTACTTATTTTTATGGTTGATTTTTTTTTTTTTTTCTCATTTTGGAAGTCACATCACTGACTAAAGGTTACAGGTCTGTAATAGTTTTGGGTATCAGACATCAACTGTTAGTGTTGAAGTCCAGCTAAAGTTCCAACCTTCTGGGCAGTGCCATTCCTGTCATCAGCTTTCTTACCTGGCTGTGACATCTCTCTTGTGTTGGACTTTTCTGTGCAGAGGGTACAGCTACCCCCACATGCAGCAGACAAACTCTTTCCCCCAAGGAATGGCAACCTTTCCAAATTAATCAGTTCTCTGAGTCTGAATTCCAAATAAAGATTTTGAAATTTTCAGGGAACCAGTGCTGTGAAAAGAGCAAATAGAAAACATCAAAATGTTTCTACTTGATTGAGATCCTGAATCTTCTTTTATAAGTATTTATTAGATACAATTTATATTATTTTTTATAAATAGGAATATTTATATCTTTTTATATCAAGATGCTAGAAGTGAATAGTTGCTTGATACATGGGTATTTTTAATGAATAAGGAAAATAACACATGCTATACTGTAACACAGGGTGAAAAATAATTTCCAAATGAAAGATTTTTATATTATTGGGATAATGTGTTCCATCATAATAAAAAAATATATATAAAAATGCCAAAACATTAATGCAATTAGATTTTGTGTGGATTATTTTTTAAACAAAATATATTCTCTGATGGAAGAGCATGTCTGATGTCCTTCTAACAAGTTCTCTTTTTAGTGCATCTTAGAGGAATGCAACTTAAAAGTTTTAATGGAGAGAGAGAGAACTTCTATAAGGAAAACAAAATTTCAGTTGTAAGGACATAAAGTTCACAGGCAAGCTATGTCAGTAATATCATGGTAAACCAGATGACAAAATGTGTTGATTATTTAATGGACTACAGATGAACCTCATCCTTTAAATAGATGTCATAAAAATATTAACCCAATGGGCCTTTTGAGTCCAGGGGTCTCTGCTCCGAAATGAAATCGTGTGGGAAAAAGGTTGCAAAGCCTTACATTTGCCTTATATTGGAGTAATTAATAAGCCTTCTAGAAACAATTATAAAATCATTTAAATTGGTTCAGTAATCACTGTTAAATTCTGCTTAAAGTCAGGGCCAAGTGGTCTCCAGCAGTCCTGCCCTCTGTTGTGACATTGTCTTTGGGGCCATCCTGGACTTCATCTCAGACTTCCAGTGAGTGATGTCTTACAGCTGACTTTAGATGAAAACAAGTGTGTGAAACCTATGTGCTTTTTTCTCTTTTCAGTTAGAGTATACTTTTCAAGGAGGCAGACCATTTCCAAGCGACTGGGAAATCTAGTTTAACACATCAGTCAACAGACCATTTGCTTTAGCATTTGATTTAAAGTGTGGTCCTAAAAAGTGGGAATAAGGAGCATACAATAGCACTGGTTTAGCCTTGCAAAGGCCAAATTCACTATAAACAAGTCACATCTTCAAGATGTTGACCTTCTCTTGACAGAATCCCTCCATCCCTCCCAGCAAGTAAAAGGCCAGAGTCTCATCAAAATAACAACAACAAAAAAAACCCAAAAGTTTTTCTGTTGCCAAGAGATTTCATTAAAAAATCCATGAAGTATTGACATATCTATTGCTTCTTCTCTTTGAAATTCTTGCTAGACAAGATTTGACTGATTTTGTTTAGTCCAGCTGGCAGTGGCTCCGGGATTGGCTACCTGAAATAACTCTCACAGCAGCATTTATCCCTTCGCAGTTTGGAAATCTAGGGAAACTGCAAATACCAGTATTAAAATGCTGAGCCAGAAGAGAAACAAGGAAATAACATTTCAATTTTCAGCGTGAGAAAGGGGACGTTTCAACCTAGCAATATTTATGAGCCGGTAAAAAGCTGTTCATGCCACAGTGGTCATATGTTCCTTAAATGTCAAGTCCCAATCAATAACCTCACTGAAATTTGACCCTGTTGGGCACAGTGTAGGAGAATTGGATGCTCTCCGGGCTATTGGTTGAAAGGCAAGAAACAGCAAGCAACTGATGAGAAGCTATCAATAAAACCTCAGTATTGTTTAGAGTTCAATTTCAAGTAATTGCCAGACATCTGAGATTGAGTCTGACAGACATGAAGAGGGCTAATGTTGGTTCCTGGTAATGAAAAGTAGGTTTCTTGTTCAAAATAGCACAATGGAGCCTAATAGAGAAATGGCTTGCCCCTCGAAAAACAAGTTGCTGTATGAGTGTGGGGATCAGTGAAGCCCGTGTTTTTATGGATTTGTGCCCTGTGTCCTTACAGCCTTCTCCTGTGGAAACTCCTTTGTCCTTCCCTCTTCCCCTCAGCTGCCCCAGCAGCTCCAGTTTCTCTTTCATATCCCCTGTTCACTGATTAAAGCAACACATGTCCCCTATTTGTTATTCCAGCATTCACCAAAAATTTCAGGTCAAGGATGTATTTCTCCTTTTTTTTTTCTTTTATGCCTTCTCCTGCTTCATAATAGAAATTATGCTGGCACAAAATATGCCATGTCAAATGTCTTTCAAATGAATTCTCTGTAAAAGTGCCAGTTCTCTTCACAAAACTGGGGCTTCCTTGACAACCTAAGTTAGAGCAAAGGTCTAAAGGGTACATTTTGCCTCTCCACCATAGGCAGGTTAAATGCACATGGGGAATTATAGTAGCAAGATTGAGAAAGGGTTGTTTGTTAAGCTGCTCTTAACATAATTATCTGTGATCATGTGTTGGAACGCCCTTTTTATATTATTTAACACACTCTGCAAAACAATTTGTCACAAGATTCTTCAGTGGTGCATAATTCAGGAAACAAATCCTTAAAAGAAATGTCTTCTCCCCTTCTCACACTGCTAGCTAGGAGCTTGCCAGAACACAAACTTCTGGCAGAAATTGAGCATATAATAGCACTAAAATCATTGAAGGAAATTGCAGTCTTCAGGAGACTTTCACTTCCCACACATCACTCCACAACAGGTTTTGAGCTGAGTTCTCTTGTGCTTTGACCCCACAGTATTTTGGGAGGAGAGCTCAGAGGCAGTGGCACTAGCAGGCACATGAGGTTCAGTGTAAGGCTCAATCCCAAGGCTGATTCAGGGCTTAGTGTTCAGACTGCCAAAAAGAGGTGCTGAAACTGCTGAGGCAGTGCCCTTACTACAGCTACATCCTCACCACCAAGTCAATACTCAGTGACATTTTTTTCAATTTCCTTGGCCAAATCTTCATGCAGACAGCTAATAATGTAAAATTAAAGATGCACTTGGGATCTGTTGAGGTGGGGTTTTTTTTCAATTCTGCCCTCTTTGGGAGGATTTTTCTTAGCTTTATTCTATCACTTGCCCTCTGTCCTGGCTACAAGCTAAGGCTAGACTCTTGCAGAGTGCATTGACTACAGTGAGGGCTTGTGATTTAAAAAGTGCACACTGAGTCTCTGGCAACAAATGGTTCATTTGCAGGTGAATTTTCCTGCCTTTTACAGAGTATTCAGGAAACTTTTTTAGAAAGCTTCGCTATGGAACAGGAAACCAAGACTAACTGGACCTACCTGATTATTAGTCCCAGCTATAGGGCTGATGCTACAGCTGGCTGATATTGCAGAAATGTGATTTATGTTTCCAAATCATGTCTCTTTCTGCAGGTCTCTGCATATGCCTTTCCTCCCACTGCCCGAATTCCTGATCTAGTTTCTCTTCCTCAAAAGTACACAGGCCTCATTTTCAGTTCTTTGGAAAAAATTACTCCTTTGTTTCCACATCTGTTATGAGACTTTTTATACTTGGATTTTTTTTTTCTTGTTATGGTCAAGACAGTCAATTGTATTAAAAGACAGGGGGCAGGAATCATACCAAGGGTGAAAATTCAATCTGTACCTTCTCTCTGGCAAACCAAGCTTTACTACTCGAATAGCTAAGCTTTCTTCTTCTTCTCTCTGCTGTGGTCTTGTATGTCCTGAAGTCAAGCCCAGGTCTAAATGTGAAGATGTGCAAATCTCAGTATAAGTACTGCACAAAATTTCCTTTGAGCTTTCAGCCCAGAAGTTCTGTTAGATGTGAGTTCTTAATGAGGTATCCTAGTGATGTCCTAGCGATAACCTTGCAACTGAAGCTGCATAACTGCTTCATTGGCACTGTCATTATATTTCCTTTTGCCTGTTGGAGTTCACCTCTCCTGATGGGGTCAGGAGTGGGAGATTCTGCTATTGCTCTTGATGTGCTTTTTTTTTTTCTTTTTCACTACTTTCATGAGCTTGACATTTGGAGATTCTAGTTCTGATCTTTCTTTTGACATGAATGTGGATAGATGTGGTTATTTGCCTGTGGAAATCACTGTGCTAAAATTCATGGTTACTTTTAAGGTCAACTGACATATCCTGAAATCACACCTGCTTCAAGCTGCTTCCTTCATGAACATGCTGTGCTAAAACATATAAAATTGTGCAGCCTGAAGCCTTTTAAAATCTTTCTAATAGCAAAGAGTAGCTTGATCAAGGAAAGATTCGTGACGTGAAAATAGCTCCAAATGTGACAGAAAAACTATTTTTCTTTGTGAAAGATTCTCAGTGCCTATGATTTGCAGGGGAGAACTGGATAGAAAAGGAACCACTCAGTGCCTGCCTCGTAACAACCCAGTGAGGTGCACCCTTGCCTTTGGGTTCAGGTCACTCTCTGTGCCCTATGTAAGATCAGGAGTCTGCATTACAGTGGGAATTAGCCTAATAGAAATAGAAAGCCCTATCCAGCCAGGAAGTGCCAGTTCCAGGCCAGGATGTAGCATGTTTCAGAGAGCACTACCTTGCTTCTTGGTGGTGGTATCTGTCTCCACTCTGTACTGACACCATTGATCTCAGTGGAGGAACAAGCCATGTGAGTATCATTTGCATGTATTTCTTATAAGGATAATCTAAGTTGGATCCACTTGGCTGGTGTGAGCAGAAAGTGAATTTTGCCTTTTAAATACATATTTGAAAGAAATTCAAGTAATTTGAACACCATGGATCTGAGAAAAAGGTTTCGGTGTCACTCGTCTATAATGCCAAAATTCCCAACGTTGGTCACTTCAAGAAGTATTCTGATTTTTTTAAAATGTTTGTTTTTGGATGGAAATCAAGAGGACAAAAATGGGAATCTAGTGGTAATAAGAACAACTTTTGAACTTCATTAATGGTTTGATTTGCACTCAGTTAAGTCTCAGTCTGAGATCTGAAGACAAGCGTTCTTCATTCTCAGCTCCACAGGGTGTGAGGAAGCCATGATACAGTAAGTGTCTCTGTGGTGTATTGTTTAGTGAGGGCTGCCAGTCTTCCTGTGCTTTATATGGCTTGAATAGATGTCATGGGAAAGACAGTGTAATTACTTTGCTTTCTTTCTTCATCAAAAATACTTGCAGAAGAGTTCTGGATATAGTCTTCCCCCATAGAATTTTTTGTTTCTTCAGAATAGGGGAATTTTGATGTATATTTAAAGCAGAACAGACATTGATCTTTTAGCTATAGGGAAATTTGACCGTGGCAAGGGCAATTCAGCCACTTGAGGCTCTGCTTCCTGGGGTGTTTTCTAATGGAGTCCTGCAACCTCCTTACCATCATCACACCCTGAACACTTACAGTACTTAAGGGAGTCTGTTCCCAGTTATGTGGTGGTGAGGAATCCCATCAGCAAAGGTCAAAGCAGACTGGGTGTAAAACAATCACCAAGATAGCAGAGATGGCCTTTTTATTAGTTTTTGCTCAAACTGTGCTTCTTCTCTATTACTTTTTTTTTTTTTTTTTACAGAGGGATCTCAAAATGGATGAGTATAAGGAGGACTGAGGGAAAACATCCCTACTTTTCTCTGTTCTAGAAGCAGAGTCTGTACAACATGCCAGCCTAGCTTTCTGTGGGGAGAGAATGGAAAAAAGAAAGATGTATTGAAGTTTGTCTGTATTCATTTTTCTCCTTCAGGAATGCTTATCCCAAACCTTAGAGCCTCTATTTCCATGAAGCTAATCTATCCTGCTAATAGCCATGTGGAGCAACAAATTGCCTTCTTGCCCAAGTGGATAGAATGCATTCAATCTAATCACCATCCAGCTAAAGGGGTTCAAATTAATCTTGCCTGGTTGCTTTTTTTATTGCTCACTTCCCCCCAACTCACTGTCCCCAAGAGCACCCATTCCACCTTGATCCTCTTTTTCTTACATTTAAATGAAATGTTGACAATTTCCCTGAAATTGTGGGAAGATTTTCATGTTTCTTTTCCTCTGGAAATGTCCAAACTGGTGTTGGGAAACTCCACGAACCAGCCTTTCCTAAAGATGCTCTGACACATTCACTGTGGCATGTTTGACAGAAACTCTGGGAAGGATGACAGCATCCTAAGACAATTTCCTTTCATTCTCCCATATTCATAAAACTTCCCAGCAGGCACAAAGACCTTCCCAGAGCTTCTGGAATAATAAAGGACACTGGGATGAGTCTGCTTATGATGGAAAGTTCATTTCCTAGTTTTACTCCGTCTTCTAATATTCCTGAAAAGAGAGATGAATAAACCTTTGAACTTCCACTGGGGGTTATCTCCTGTGGGCAGGGCTCTCTTGTTTTAGGAGCAATTCTTCCTATGTGCAGCTGTCCGTGGTGGCCAGCATGAAACACCCATCAGGCCAGCCAGATGTCTAACAAGGCATTTCACCAACAAAAGCAGAGCCTTGCATCTGTGGCAATTTTCTTTGATCAACAGTTGTTAATCTCATTACTTTAAAGACTTGCCTTCTTGGGATTGGTGAGTCAGTAATTTCAGTGTACTTTATAATCCAATCTAATAGAAGTCAATTATGAAAAATAAGAAACGAGAAAGGAAGCAAGCTTGCTAGGTTCATTTCTCTTTGGATTTGTCATGAGGTGATCTTCCAGAGAAGGCAGAGAAATACTTCCTTCCAGCCAGCTTTCAATACAGTTGTAAATACAACTTGGATTTTGAAAATTCAGTCTCTGTCAGCTTCCTACCATGTCAGCCTGCATGTGAATCCTGATAAGGTGTCTTTTGGTTTAATTGCTTCATTTTTTTAGATGCTTCTTTGCTTCAGAGACTTAGAAGTTTAGTTTATAATAGGACCTTAATTGGTCAGATGTACAAAAAGAATATATTTAAGTAATATCTTTGCTCTTTTAAAAAATCTTTCTTAAACTCCATAGGATTTACAGAAAATAAAGTTGCATTTTGACAACATATAACTATCTAGCTGCATAGGAAGTCGACCATACTATAGCACTGGTGACTGTCCTTGAATAATTTGGTTTTCAGTAAGTCTCCATTTTATTTACTTGTCTCCATGAGGGCACTTGCATGTAGAAATGGGAGGAAGAGTATGTACCATTTCTTCCTTTTACTTGCAACTTGGAATTAAGTAAATCTCACAAATGTGTGTTTTCTCCAAATCAGATCCTGAATGTTTCATTAATTCTGTAAGACTTTTTGTGGCCTTTTCTTCCTTGAGGAATTGCTGAACACAGTGCTCTGATAAAAAGGTTTATGTTTAACACTGGGGCTATTTGTAGAAAGACACATAGTGTGGGATCCCTGATCATATATCATAGCTTCAGAATGTCATTAAACTCAACCTTTTTGTAGTGCACTGTTGTGAACATTTATGATCAGGTTGTAACAAGAGAAGGGAGATAATGTTAATGAAGCTGAAGGTATTTAGGATGGTGCTGTCTACTTAGACATGGTGCAGAAGAGAATTTACTTCCAAAAGGAGACTGAACACAGAGCAGATTCAATGCCTAACCTTCAGCTAAGGTGCAGGGTTGGGGTAGAGAGGAGCTGAAAAAGGAGAAAGCAAATTGTGGAAGCAGATAAGCCCTAACCTAGTCTCAGTGCAGCTTTCATTCTTGATGTAAATTTAACATCACAACATGCTGAGGATCTTACTGTATTATCACAGCAGTATTCACATTTGCAACTTCACAACTTTCATATATGTAACCTGGATATTAGTGTAGTATTTTAAACATACTGTACATACTGTAAAAATATTACATAGTACTGTCCACTGTTAAACTGCTGGCCTACACATCAAGAAACATCCAGCCTTCAGCTGCAAGTGGAATCACAGCAGGACACTATTTTGGGAGAAAGCTCCTACCCTCAGTGCTTGAATGGTATAGGTATACTCTTACTTGCTCTGAAATCTTGTTGGATGAGGCAGTTTTAATGTTATTTATTATCCTAGAAGTTGTCAAGCTGCAAATCAATGCACCTCCTGAGAAACAGTTAGAGAAACAACCCTTTTGTTAAACCACAACAGTTTTTTCCATGGCTATCATTGATGGATTTTTTTTTTTTGAATAGCAAAGACTAGCTGCTCCTGAGCTCCAGCACTTTAGTTTTACTGAATTGTAGTTTGATGTGATAGTATGAACTACTGTGAACATAAGAAACTTGGACACACAGCTGCGAGGCAACATTCAAATTAGATTCAGTCAGAATTATTACAAACACAGAAAATGATTTTATATTTGTTGCAAAAAATTGTAGTAGAACTGTGATGACTTTTAAGCTAAGAGAGAATTTTTTTTTTCTTCACAAGAATGTAGTTCCAATGTCATTTAATTCACCTACTAGCAGATTAAAAGAAAATTCAGCATTCAGAGGGAGGAAAGATGCACTCTTAGCATGCTTCTAGCACACTAACATTAGTAACGTCCCTCTCTTGGACTTCAGCTTCCATATCCCGGTGCGCTGCTGAGGAACTATTAGGAATGATGGTGCACGTCACCAATGAGATGTGCTCATTGGCTTAATTCAGTAAATGAATGTGTTTTCATTCAGATGAAGAGGAGGCATAGCAAGGTTAAGGACCTTTTTTTTGGAATTATTTTATTAAATCCCATTGGTTGCTCTGACTTCTACCCTGTAAACTGCAGCTCACCTGCCTGTCAGTTGCCTCTGATCCAGGCTCATTTGAACTGAGTATACAGAACTGTAATTCCTACCACTGTCTATGTCATATGGACATGCCGGTCACATCTCAACCTTTCTAGGAAATATTAAATATTGCAAACCAAGAGATTATGGATGCTTTCTTTAGAGGGATATCTTCTTTTCTTATGCCTTCTTCAGTGAAAAACAAATACACAGATAACTGGCCTGTATTGCCCTTATAATCAAATATAGACATTATGTCGATCTGGTATTTATTTGGTTTTACTATTTGGAGTTGTGGGGGTTTTTTGTTTTGTTAAATGTTTCTAAGACTAGTTTGGGGCAGAGTTTGTTGTATTGGCCTGTGCATGCAATGAAGGAGAAAATACAGCTGGTATAGGGACTAAAACTTGGTGTCATTAACTTGCCTCTCCTGAAATTAAGGCAGATTCCCAAACTGTGGTTTGTCAGCATCTGTTGAGGTTTGCTGTTGGTAACGAGTGCTGCCAGTGAGAGTGTCACCCACAGAAACCCAGCTCAAATTCTGTCAGGTACAAACACTCTGGCCCTTAAAAGTGAATATGGTGAATTTCCACTCTGGCTGCTCAGTCTCTATCTCACCCCACCTTCCCAGCTCTGGAAAGTAGACTCATTCCTGTGTAATATAGGGATATCGTAGCTTATATGACAGGGCCAACATTTTGAATGCAAAGATATACAAGCATTTTCTTCCAGGGCCTCATGGGTCTAGCAGAAAGGATGTTAAGAGCTACATGTTGTGGTCATGGCAGCACCTACTATCATGAGTGTGCCCCCATTATATATGACTTCTTGATGGTGTCTAGGAAGCTTTATTTAAATAAAAGATGAAAAGTTCAAGCTCTTGCTTAAAAAGAAAAACGAAAAATAAATTACTGTCTGTAAGCTCAATGAGCCACATTTTTGACTTACTAGCAATGAATTAACTGCTAACCAAATGGGTTGACACAATCAGAATGTAAATTGTAGGGAGGGGAAAGAAGAAGGGGAATAACTTAAAGAACTTTAATTGTTCACAGTAGGGTAAACTCTTACCCTACGGCACACTGAAAATAACCCCTTACAAAGTCTTCTTGTAGTAGTCAGTGGGGGTACCAGATTAGCACTTGAGTTTGGACCAGTCAGGCATTTCTGCAATAAATCTCCTGACTTCCCCCACACCATGCTTTGGCTCCTACTGTGGAGTAGTCTTGGAATGCACAAACTGGATTCCATTTGGATGAAGCTCAATTGTAGTATATGCTCCAGCAGTACACTTAGTGTGATCCAACTGTCCACAGTATTCATACTAGCTTAAATTAAACCCCACAGAAAGACATATAGTACAGATACAGAATGCTCAGCACCCTTAATTCCTCTCTATAGATGCTCTTCTGGCTACAAAACTTGCTACTGAACAGCCAAAGTGCTTCTTACCACCCTTTCTCTGTTTTCACTCTTCTCGCACTGCTCCTCAGGCTCAGGAAGTTCAGCTGAACTGAGGTATCTGAAAGGTGTTCCAGCTAAGGGGAACACAGCCTGAGCTAGTCCCTACAAATGTGCACACAGGAGTTGCTGCATAATGCATCCGTGATAATCAGAGAGAGCTTAAAATTAGAAGGTGCTAAAATGGAGAGCTGAATTGCCATCAAAAGACCACAAATGTGTGAGGGGTTAAATCTGATGACATTTTTGTGCTTAATCTTTGCAGACTGGGTTGTCCAGGCTCACAGCAATCTTGAAACATAGTTTCCTGAGAAGAAAATAAAGGTCAGAGCACACATCATGTCTCTGACTACGGCAGGCAGAAGAAAAAGAATAAGGAGTATACACAGTAGTTGTAGGTTCAGAAAATCTGAGACTCCTCCTGACCTGTAAATTGCATCTACATTATCAGGTTTAACCCATCATGGACCTTTCTTCCATTAATTTGTATAATTTCTTTTTGAACTCATTTATGGTTTTGGCCTTGCAAGCATCCTGGGTAATGTGTTCCACAATTTCATTATGCAGTGTGTAAAAAAGTACTTCCTTTTGCTTTAAGCCTGTTGCCTGATAATTTCATTAGGTATCTTTACTTCTTATAATAAAAGAAAGAGGGAATTGTCTACCTTTTCCAAGTAATCCTGCATTTTATAGACCTCTATTATAGCCTTTTCCAACCACCTTTCTTCTGCTTCGAACAAGAAAATCCTATGCAATGAAAAAAACCCAAAATCCCAAACAAGAAACAACCCAACCACTCTGCATCTACATTAGCATTTTTACTCAAAGTGAGATCTGAAGCAACTACTTTAATGTACTGTACATTGCTTGGTTGCTGCTGGCTGTGCCAGACTAGAAGCTCTGCTCCAGGGTTTCTGTAAACATGCTCCAAGTCCTACCAGAAACAGAAGGGTCCAAGCCACCACTGATTCTGCAGTCAACTTTGGTCCTCATGTATGGGAAGGACATTCAACCCAGGTGATTGAACTATATCTGGCCTGAAATGATTTCCCTTCAGAAGCAGAGCTCTCAACAGCAATAGCTTTGATCTGTCAGTCCACCCTTCAGCACCCAATTACCTTCTAACATAAAAGTGACCTTATTCTTCTTGTATGGAAGCTTTATCTAAACTTCAGTCATCCCAGCTGCCTGCTCTGCACTTTGTCTCAGTCTAGTCTTCATGGTGGTGGGTGCAACACAAAATATTTATACAATTTATACAATACATTTATTGATGCTTTCTCTTTTTTTGCCCTTGATTTCTTTCCTACTAATTGCCAACAGTTTATATACTGTTTTAGGAGATGATGGGCACTGAAGGGATGTGTTCAGAGCCTTGTCCACATGATACAATATGTCTTTCCTGAGAGGCTCGAGTTCAGCCAGAACACACTGTGTGTATGTGTGCACACATAGACGCTGTTTTCTTTGTGCATGGTATGTCACAACTGTCAGAATAAAATTTACTTTGCCCTGTTATTTTCCAGTCACTCAATATAATGAGGTATTTCTGAACTCTTTGCAAATTGCAAAAATTGCATTTTTGCTGCCTTGAATTATTTAGTAACATCAACATACTTCATTATTTACCGAGGCTTTCATCCTATTTTGTGAATATCATTTCAGTACACATCACTGTGTGATTCCACTAGACTTCCCTCCACTGTGAGAACTGGTCATATACTTCTCTGCTTCCTGTCTTTTACCAAATCACCACCCCTCATGAGAATCTTATCTTTTGATGTAAAACTTCATAAAAAAAACTTTTGGATATGCAAGTAAACTTTATCAATGACATTGTCCTTTTCTATCTGTTTACCCTTTGAAGACCTTAATAAATTTTCCTTCCCAAAAAGCTTTGTTGGCCATACCATAACAAATTTATCTACATGTAAACTGACTACTTTCTTATTCACGGTGGGTATCTTGGACAATTCACCTCTAGTTTTCTGGACCAGCTGCCCTACAGAGCCTTTTTATAAACAGTGGCATCACTTCTGTCCCTTTTTGTACCTCTGATATAGAGATCAGTTTTTTATGTTTGGCTTTCTTCAGAATTTTGGGTAATGCCACATGAATGTTGGAATTCACTGTTAATTTTGATGATGTATTTTAAAACCTCTTCTATTGACCTTTTGATATTAAACAGTTGCTCAGACTCATTCCTTCAATTTTCATTGTGGAAATTCCTGAAGTTTTCCTGTAATGAAATCTGATACAGAAATTAATTTGGGTTCTTGCAATTCTGGCTAAAGCCCCCTAGATTTTGATTCACCAAACTGCCTTAGATTTTTATTAATAAAAAAGCCTTATATCCCCACTAAAGTGTTAGGGATCATCAGGAGTTAAAGAAGTTGCAGAGGGAAGAGCCCTGTTAGTTCAATTGTTTATTCTCCTTGTCTGCTCTGAGATCACTGTGGGGACTACACCAGATAAAGTTATCTGTGGAAACTGGGCACTCTCTTATCTCTCATACGCCCATCAGTGAAATACCAAGATATCTGGGAGACATTTAAAAGTAGAGATAAGTTAATATTTTTTTCTGCCTTTTACTTCTTTTGCCATTTCCTTTATAGAAATCTTATTGGAACTTTTCTTACTGACAGTGTATGTGAATAATTTTTTAAAAATCAGTGTTTTTATACCCAGTCAAGACAGATTAATTGACTTTTCTGATTCCTCTGCATAAGACCATGGCTATCTACTCACAGGACTCTCAAGACTTTCGTTTTCAACTTCCTTCAACTGTTCTGGGCTGTGACTTCTCATGCTGTAGATCTTTAATCATGAATTACCAGGCAGCTGGAACAGCAGGAGGAGGAAAGTTCATACCTACCCTGTGCTCCAGTTAGTCACTGTGAGAAGTGCACAGGAGCTCTGCTGTTTCTGTCTAATGCTGGCAGAGAAATTACCAGCAGCTTATCACCCCAGCAAGTTTCAAGGTAAGCTTAGCAGCTAAGTGTTGATACTGGAATATTTGTCATCAGCACTCAGGGGAACTATTCACACCTCGGATTTGTATAAACTTTACATCTTAATGTGAAAAACCATATGCATCCAACACATGTAAAGCTGCATTTGAATTCAAATGAGATTAAGAAGTGGTTCCCTGACAGTCTTGCTTTTAGAAGTCTGTACTAATGCCTTGCTGATGATTTTTTTTCTGGTCCCTAGTGATACTGAATGCCATTTACTGTGAACTGCTGAACTTGCAATGACAAAAGCAAGAACAAACCTTGGTTGCAATGGGAAGGGCTAGTTCTGGCTATTGTGAATTGCTATTCCCATATATTTTTGCCATTGTTGTTTCTTAGGGCTAAGTCCAACACACGGCCCTTTGTGGTACTGATATGAATCAAAAGAGACACATGTAAGTGGGAGATGACAATAACTGGAGAACCTTGATGACTAAGGAGCTGCTAGTTCAGGGACTCCCAAATAACAACCCAGCCATCTGGCCAGCCATTTGGCTACCTGCTGTGAAGGCTCTGCATTTAAAAATTGTGTTATCAACTTTACAATAAAGAAACAACCACTTGAGCATCAGCTTTCAGAGCAGACAGGACTAAGGGATCCATTATTTAAATATAACGCTTTCAGTCAGTTAGGAGTAGGAGGGGAAAAAACAGGAACTCACCCTTGTCACTCAACCACCCCAGCATCAAGAAATGAACAGAGAGAGACAGTTGGAATAGTTAATTCTAGTGCTTTGTGTTGCTGGAGAAAAGTCAAATTGATGGTGGTGTGTCCTTCCCATCTGTTCCCCACTACCTTCTCCTCCTTCCAGAGGAACTTCAGAAAGTATTGTTTTGTACAAAATCCAGACAAGATGAAAGGCACTGCCAAAACCTATACCTTTAAAAAAATAGACTACTTAGTGCTGTTTGCTTAGGTGATGAAATAGAAATAAATAGATGGGATTAAAACAACCTCTGGAAGTAGTTAGATAAACAAAGGTCTGTTTTGGCCTAAAGAATGCCCATACATGGTTTTGTGCTAAAATGGATGCTTTCCCCCTCAGTAAGCTAATAGAGCAATTTAAGACAGCTTTTTTCTCTTGATAAGTTGGAACAGTTTACATGAAATTGCCAGAGAGAATAAATTCCTCCCAGCACCATCCTTACAAGCAAAAACTTTATTTACTGTGTAGAAAATTCACTGGACATTTGGTGAAGCTGCTGTAAGAAAGCAGCCCCTTCTGCTGTTGTGAATCCATGATCTGTTCAGTGCAGATAATCCAAATTCCCTTCTTTCTGGCATTTAGTTTTACTAATGCTTTAGATCTTCCTGGGTACACCCTGTAAATGTTGTCAGACTGAAGCAGCCCACCGCAGTAACTTTTCTTGCTATATTGGGAGGGAGGTACAGGTTCATCAGCCTTAAGCAGAGTACTTATAATGAAAGAATAACTAACATACAAGTATCATAGGACATGGCAAGGGAACTGTGTGATGAAAAAGTGGCTGTGGGGAAAGAATTGTAAGGTAGGAGACATGTCCACGTGATTTCAGCGATCCAGAATTACACACAGAAACATATAGCTGTGTATGCACATGCCTACCATCAAATGTCATTTATAACAGCCAAACAAAACCTTAGCAATGGATGTGCCCTTCTTGTTCTTGAGGGAAAAAAACATCATTTTTTAGTCTTATAAATAATTTGTATGATTTATGTTTAAAACATATATACATTTACCATGCGTGTATTACATTGCTGTGGGAAAGACAGGTCCCACATCAAGAGTGAAGGTGAATCTCACTTCTAATTTCATCCTCATGATCTATCAGTCAGCAGTAATTGTCAGTTATGAGAAGGAGGCACACAGCTTCAAATTTGAAAAATCCACAGTAGCTCTCAGGATGGGTGTGTTTTGAGCCTTGTAGTTGTGACTGCTCCTTCACATTTTGTTGAACCTTGTGGATGTTCCTTATCGGCCCTTCCTAAAAGATGAGGGTCCTATTTTTGGTGGCATGCTGGCAAATTCTGTGACAAGAAATGAATATATCTGGTTATCTTCCCTTTTCTCCAGGTGAGATCTCTGCTGTTCTTTTTCTTTTGGAAACCTGTTTCTCATCCAGAGAAAAGTGAAGAGAGACTGGGTGAACAGACACAGGGAAGTGCAGAGGCTTCACAGGAATATTTTTTTTTTCTTTTCTCAGCAAGGTATCATCTGTTCCTCAAAGCACTTTATTTTCTCTTCATCTTGCTTGGAAACATGGTCCAGACAAGGATCAGATGGTTTTTGTCAGCTCCAGGATGGATTATTGAGTTGTGTCACGTCTGAAGCTGAATATGAACATAACATGCAAGTTTTGGCTGTTATAGAAGTTGGCTGTGCACTTGCTAAAGAGTTCAAGCTTGTGCTCACATCTCTCCCTTACTGATTCCCAGAGAGCTTCCAGAAGAACAAAAGGTTCAAGCCTTTGCTACATAGGACACACCAGTTTGTTTTAGGAGCTCTCCTTCTCCTGGTCGGCAGATTTCAAAGCCCAAGGTGAGGTGTGAGAGGTCTGGGGGTCCCTCACTCCTTGCCATTGGGCGCCAGTTGTGTAGCAGGACACCCTCCAGAGAGATCAAGGGAATCATGAGCCTGCCTGGCTGCATGAAGCACTGAAAAAACAGCTTTGAGGAACAGATTTATTTTATGCTTGCATATCAGAAAGTCTTTTTATTCCCATGAGTTCTTCAATCTCAAACACAATTTTGACTTTCTAAATGCCAAAGTGCCAGATACCACAAAGACTACTGCTGTTGTGATTTTATGCTGATGGGGATCTGTCGATGATGGGCAGCAAATGTAAGACTCATCTTAACATTGAACATTGATACCAAGTCTACTTATGTAATCTTCTAGCACTTAATTTTGGTCTCCTGTGGAAACAGGCATTGTAGAGGCACAGAAAAAGGATAGGGAATTGCTATGCTTAAGGATGGGAAACCCTTTTACTCCTCACTTCAAAGCTTAAAGGAAAAACACAGAGAATAAAAGAGCGTCTTCAGAGTCTATCTTCTGGCCTAAGGCAATGGAGCAACCCTATAATAGGTTACTCTTTTTTTTTCAGGCACCCTGGTAACATAAATTACTTCTGTTCTGTCACAAGATCACATTAGGGATGTGTCCTGTAGGATACCACAATCTCAAGGCATGACTCCAAATGGCAATGGAAAACCACATGGTGCCTCACAGAGCTATTAATTCAGCTCGCGTCACACCCAGAAACAGCCAGATAGAGAATGTGCCGTGGCAAATTGCATCCATGAAGAGCTTTGGCAAAAACGCTACTTGACAACTGAGCTCTTTGTCCTAACAATTTCCCTAAAACTACCCATTGAAGATGAACAGACTTGCTTTTTTCTCGTATTGCTACCAGGAGGTTACCCATGAATCTCAGTGGCTGAGTACTTCTTGGTCTTGTGAGTCAGTAGTAGCTACTAAGGGCTACTACACAGAGCCAAGAGAGTCAAGGTTCTGTGGTTTACTCAGTATTTTACCAGGTGTAACAGACTGGTGTGTGACCTGTTTAAACAGTGGTGCCAGCACACCCCTGCTTGAGACACACACATAGGAACTGCTTTAGAGCTGCCCTTGATGGGCCCATGTTGCCATGCTGTCAGTTCGGGTCACCAGCTCTTCTTCCTGACGTGTCACAAACAACATTTGGGATGTCTGCTTCTCTTCCAGTCCTCACTTTTCCTTCAGAGATGCATATGCCCTTGAAACAAGCAGTATGTGGAGGTTTGTGTGGGAGGGGGTGGGGAAGCATTTGGGATGAGTGGGACACCTTCATGGAGTACTGTATGTTAAATAACAGACTGAGAGAGGGAGTGATGAGTCTCTCAAGGAAGCATAAACACTATGTACTCATTAGAAGACTCATTATAAATAAAGTACAGGGAAGGTGCTCTGAGACAAAGCTTTTTCATTGGTATTTATCAGGACAAAGAGCTCCTTTAATAGGGCAACTGAAAAGCACTCTGCTGCAATCATTAATAGGCATTACCACTTTTACTGACTTCTTGGGAACAGTTTTGCCCTTCTCACTGCATCTCCATTAAAGGGACAGGCTCTTTTTTTTCATATTTATTCCAAAAAGTAGAAACCAGGCCAAGACTAGGGGGAAGGAGTGAAAACCCCAACAACTTTTACATGTCAGCCCAGTGGCAAAGTTTGGCTGATGGAGTGAAACACAGCAGGCTGCTGATAGACTTGGATAGGCTCTTCTGCCTGGATTTCCTCTATTTTAGGAGCTCCAACTGGATACCTCAACCCACCAGAGGAAAAATATAGCAAAAAAGGGGAGTAGGAGAGAAAGAGAGGATCTCACGCTCTCAAGTTTCACTATGTATTTTATCACCACTGCCAGACTGGCGCAGAGTTGTCTGCTTTAACTAAGCACTGTGCTTCTAGCTTTCAAACCTCAAGGACGGTTGTAATTTGGCACCTGAAAATGGTAGTCATTTTCTCTGTCAGGTTAAGATACCTTCCTTAAAGCTGTAGAACCTATCAGCCTGTTGGAATACAGCTGTGGTGAGTGCAATGGTTTGCTGTTTATACTTTTTAGGGTGTTTTTCTTCTCCACAGTGGAATTTTGAGGTCTGAGACCACTTTTTTTCTGAGATTTCTTTCTTGCTGGTTGTTGGATTTTACCAGACTGTGCTTGATAAATGTACATGGAAGGCTGAGCACTGCAAAGAATTTGCAATTTTTGCATTATGTGATCTTGAGCCAACACATGTGATGAGCATGTGGAAAGGGAGATATTAAAAACAATTGTAAAGAGAAGGGAACTTTGTTATTTTCCTTTAAAAAACATACACACATGACTTTGAATTGGCTGGTTCTCCTATCTGCACTGGCACATGCACATAGCAGTCCTGCTTTTCAGAAGGAAATTAAACAGTTGACTTTTTTTTGCCGAAGGCCAGTGCCTGCAATTGCAAATGCTGCATCCCATAGTGGGTGTTGCCCCTGCAGGACTGCATAGTCACCCCAGAAGGGTGCAGTTGAGAACTAGACCCAAGCTGAATTGGATATATTGCATCTGAGACAGAGATACTTGCTTCAGGCTGTCCCAAAAATTGGAAGGAGTGGACACATGACAGCCTCTGTCCACAGAGGTCTGTGTCAGGCATTGCCTGAACACTGCTAGACAAGCACTGTGCAGAATGGGAACTTCTGTGCACCACAGCTTTTGCTCCTTGTTATCCCCCAGCTTCTCTTCTGCCAAGGCAAGCATGTCAGCTACCAATCAAACCCTTGAGAAGACTTTCTGTGCAGTTCACCCTCTTGATCCTCTGTGTTTCCATTTCCTCTTTGCTTACTTTCTCCTTCTCTCCTCTAGTTCTGCTTGTGCAGTTCAGCACTGCAAGGTCCTCACAGCCCCAGATGTATGGCAGTGCTGGGTGAGATCAGCAGTACATCCTGCTTTGCATCTTGCTTCTGATGAGAGCCAGAACTGAAGAGTTAAAGAACATGCAAAAATGTGGACAGAAGTAACATCTTTGCCTTTTCATGTAGCATTAGGTTTACTCTGGAGGTAATTGTCTCTATAGAGAATCTTACTTAGAATGATGAAAGTAATCTAGATGAATTGTCTGGTCCATTATTTCTCATTCTTACTGCTGTCACACAAAATAAGCGTGTCTTTCTTAGTTTTCTGTACTATATATTCATTTAGGCAAAGTATTAACCATTCTCCTCCCCAAATAACTTTCCTCAGCTGTCTGTGGTGAAGGTTAACGAGAGAACTGTCAAAATCAGTATTGAGTTGTGAGTTTTGCCTTTGTGAGAAACCTGCAGCCTTTTGGTCAAAGGTTTTTCTTTTAAATTCATGAACTTAAAGAGTGCATAACACTCTTCAGAAAGGCTTAGTTCATTTGAAATCAGGCTTTTATCAATTTAGATTAGACAGACAAGAATCAATGCAAGGTGATATCAATGCCAGCCAATGTTAAACTGAGCTGAGAGTGAACACATTGTGCTTTACACCAGTTTAATCACTGATTTAAAAACGAACTTAGATCGAACTGCTGTGACCACCTTGTAAAGAAAGGACTTTGCTTTACCCCAGTGGGCTTTAGCTGAAACAACGGGACCAACAATGAGCATATCTTAGCTTTCTCCTTCTGCATGTATTTCTCTCAAGATCTTTTCATTTTATAGGATAGAGCCCCCAGGATGTTTTAAGAAGGGCACATGCAGGTGGTACAACACAGCCCCATGTAGCAGCACTTGCTTCAAGCAAAGTAGCTCAGGGACTATATGACATGTGATGCCTCCTGCAGGGATATGTCCAGCGTAAGGAAGCCAGGCTATACCTGACTTAAAAAGGCACAGCTAGGTGGGGCTGTGGGCTGTGTGGCATCCTAGAGGTACATGGCATGAGGAAATGTGGATGAGCATTTAACCCCATTCTTGCTCACCTCCCATTTTCTGCTGCTGACTGCTGGGGTCTGGGTAGGAACTGCAGGATACTTGCTGCTATTCCCTGTAGCACAGGTGGAACTCAAAGCCTCCTGGAGCTAGTGGAAAAATGTCCTCAGAGCTTCTTCCCTAATTCAGACAGATTTCTGGAGGAGGTCTCTTTCTCTTCTGGATGGTATAGAGGGGGCTCAGTGTCTGCTCATTTTAGAAAATGTCTTTGAATTTTAATTTGAAGAGCAAATCTAAAAAGCAAAATGCGGACAGGTATGCCTCTCTTCTCAAAAGGTCCCCAAAAATTTGCAGTCATGGAAGAATTGGGGGAGCTTGAACTGTGTCTGATGTCCCAACTGCCTACAACACTGTTACAATCAACACCATCCTCCCCCTAAACAAACCAAGCGGAAAAAATCCCTACAAAATCCAAACAACCTTCCTTATAGCAGGCCTGTGTTGGGAATTTAACTCCCTCAGAAATTAATCTGGACAACTTCCCAGATAATGTATCTATCCCTCTAATTCCTATCTCAAGGATGAAGTTGATCAGAGAAGAACTGTAGAGGACTGGTTAGTTATTCTCAGTGTTTATCAGGGTAGCACCTGGAGGTGATCTGATCCTCCCGCCTCCTCAAAAAAATAAATCTGTCTTCCCTTGGCTAGCTCACAAATCTGCACTCAAACCCTTCTGTGCCAAACATGTGCAGGTGTACAGTATGTGTGTTACTACTGAGCCATCTGCAGCCTCCCCTGCACGGCAGTTGTTGTACTTTGGAGTTCCTTCCCCAACCAAATGGAGGTCCACAGAACAGTTTCAATAGCACAAATTAAGAAGCTAATACTTTCTCACAGTGAGATCAGCTTTGCCTGAGCTCACGTTGCAGGAACAGATTTTTCTCTCATCCTGCTTGTCTCACTAAAGCAAATATATGACAGGCAAAGGAAGTGATAGTGTAGGATCCACCTTTATCACCCACACAGGGCATTTGCTGTACAGGCAGCGCCAGTGCAGGGAAACAAATGCTAAGATTATTTTTTACCTGAGGGTATTTGGTCAGCTGGTCAAAGCATCAAAGCATCATTGTCTAACAGCACTTAGGATGTGTTCCCCCCTCACCGGGCCCCCTCACCCTCAGCAGAACCACACCTGCTCTCAAGATCACACTGAGCATCCATCATCAGAGGCACAAGGCGTTACTGCTTACCACTGCTCTGCCAAAATGCACTGGCTTCTCTCCTGTCCCTCAGCCCCCTCAGATTGTGACATGCATGGCATTACTCTGAGCAAACAATGCAGCCCCTGTGTTTGTAAGGGAAGGACGGTGGCAATGTGTCCATGAAACCAGAAACTTTACCCTTTCCAGTTCTTGTTCCAGTTGGTGCAACAGAAAACATCAATGTGCCCTCCTGTTTTCTGCAAACCTCAAGGAGCAGCCAGCCAACATGCTGAGCTGGTGAAATTGATGACTGACTAGATGAGCAAAAGTGCACTTTGGGGATCTCCCCATAGTCTGTCATTCACTAATGTTATCCTCCCCTTGACTTCTGTGGGCTTCCTGGGGAGCCAGCTGTTCCCCACACGTAGGGTCGGCAGCTATGTTGTGTTTGTGAGTGTAGGCACAGCTGTGAGTGGTGAACCAGAAACAGGTGAAGAACTTGTCCTAGAGCCAGCAGGAGGTACTATGGATGACATATAATCTGGAGGCTTTCTGAAGCATCTAGGTACTTCTGCCTTATGTGGCTTCAGGCCCTCAAAGCTATGCCCAGCAGGCCACAAATAACATATTCTTTAAAAAAACCAAACAGAAACAGTGACAAAATTTTAGCCCTACTGAGCCCCACTTTTTCAGAAATGTCTTCCCAAGAAAAGGCAAGTAGAAACTTTCCTGTTTATGGTTCTTCCTGTTCCTCTAGCACCACTATTTAAGACAACCTTACTGCAGAAGCACAATCTACCTGTGCACACACCTGTCCATGCCCATAAAGAGAGGTGGAAATAATCACTGTATGAACAAATCAGTGTCTGACTGCTTCAAAAGAAGTGTTACCTGAACATAGTGCATTTCTGCTCCTCACAATTTCAAGAGCTTTTTAAAAATTTGCATATTTTCCATGCCCCTCTCTGGTTCTGTATTTTAGAAGGAAGGACAAAAGAATTGGTTAGCTCATACAATTTGATGACAAAGAAGTTTGGGATGTGGAACACTGTGTATAAGTGGGAGAAACATGTTAGCTCAGATTTTTCTGGACTGAAGTACAAATGTTTACAATTTTAAAGTGAACCGCACAGGAAAGGTGTGCTTTCCCAAAGAGTCGAAAATCTACACCCCAAAAATTACTGAGATCTTCCTCTATGCGTGTTGCACAAATAACCTGGGGAGCACAATATTTAATGTAAGGAGATGAGCTGTTTACATAAGGTTGAGTTACATTGGAGCATGGACTGCACTGATAGAAATAATGCCTGTGTTTGTTGAAACAATAGAGGGATTTTCAGCCAATGCCTCTGCATTGAGTGTGGAGGAATTAGGCCATTGCTTCTCCCAGTGCCTACAAAGTACTGGGTGTCTGCATCTCTTATAAAGTCACCAATGTCTCCAATTCTAAGAAAGTGCTTAAAGTCTCTTCGGTTGTAGTTTGTATTCTCTTTGGTTTTTGTTTTCCTCCCACACTTCCCCTCCCAAGCTTCCTTTTGCATGTTAGTGCCAAAACAGAACAAGAAAAGGGAGAAAAGTGGCTCCAAACCGGCATTCAATTATTTCAGAAACTTTTTGTAAATGCATTTTATAAGTTTTGGTGTGTGTTCCTTCTACTAAAAGATTTACTAATCCCTCTGGAATGAAAATTATTCAAAAAATGTCAGTTGAAAGTTATTCTGAGGAGTAATTAGCAACCTTAGCCAGCTCTTAGAAATATCTGTTTAGGCCAAATCCTTCTGCACAAAACTTTCTTGTGACTTATTGTGTCTGCAGTTCTGACCTTGGATAGATACTCTGTTCACCGGTGGTCTCTATGGGCAGGCAGCCATTAATCTAGTGTAAACATCAATATTTTTGTAAAATATAAGATCCCCTCAAAAAAATTGTGATTCTGTGATTTACAAGGGCTTAAACTTAGCTAAAATCACCACAACATTGTTTATGGCTTAATTACATAGTCATTTCCCTGCATCAATCAGGTGTTATTCACACAGAACTTCTTGGCTGTCCTTGGCTCTGCCTCAAAAGAAAACACACCCTCCATGAGGCAGAGATGCAAGAGTAAACATTTGGCAGGGGTACGTTCCTTTTCGACCTGCTCCCTCTGTGCGCAGTCAAGGATTTTATTTTATCAAAGCTATTGTATTCCTTCCAATGAACCTGAACACTCTGCTGTCTTACTGACATCAATCTGGCAGTTTCTGTGTGAATGATATCAGTGTCATTCCCACCTAGAGGAACTGTCCATAAAAGTGATCAGTGGCATCAGTTTCCAAACCGACTGAAGACAAAGGCTTGTCTCACTTATAAGGCATTTTCCAACATGACAGTTGTCAAAGTGCCTATCTCCCAGCGTCTAGTGTACACTTCCATTTTCATTTTTAAGTAAACTCCAGTCAAAGCATTCATATCCATGCATACTGTATACAAAACTGCCTATGACAATGATCCTTTGCTTCCAGCCTCTCCGGGTTTTGTGGACACTGATCTCAGTTGCATGTACAGAGAAAACCAGGCTAGGATCAAACAAGTTCATCCTTACCCCAGAAATTTCCACTTTTTAAATGCTGAGGGCAGAAATGGCCGTTCTTTTTTTTCTTTTTTTTTTTTATTTTCAGGGCTGCATTGTAGTGTTCTGCAAAAGGCAGGAATTGAGAGTTTAGCTACATTTGGGAAGCCAAAGCATTACTTTAATGGAAGAAGTGATCAAATTAGCCGAAGAAACCTAACTATGACAGATGCCATCTCAACTGAGCAGTTTACAATTTACTACCACAGAAGGAGCGCAGAGGAAGGTGAATACTGACAAAAGAGCATTCTTTTCCAAGCTAACTGCTTTTGAGATGAATGTCAGCTCCTTACTTTATAATGAGACATATCTATAAATCCTTTATGCGAGAGGTTAATAGGAGCTGGCAGTCTCTTGACTCGCGCGGTTCGTTCAGTGCTACAAGGGAAGAACCACGGTCGGCATGTCGACAGAAATGAGCCTAAGTGCCAGGAGTCAAAACTGGTTTCCCCCACAGAGATTAGATGGCACATTTGATATATGCTAGAGCAGGACAACTGACAGATAGCTGTGTGGAGGTGGAAAGCTCTTATATATAGTAACTACTTCAGCTCCTCAGAACTACGCTATCCCAATAGCTGCATATGTTTTTTTAAGAAGCCCTAAAAACCTACAGCCAACCGCTGTAATGAATTCAGGGGGTAGTTTAATGGAAATCTCAAGAAGGAATGTAATTAGATGAAGTCAATTAGGCTGCTTGGGGATTTCTAGCTGCTGTTGTTGCTATCTGGGAACCCTAATAGGACGATTAGGATTAACTGAAATCAGCCTGATTGATTAGGGCATATAAACCTACATATGCCAAATTCCAGGGGGACGGTGTGCTTGAGCTTGAACCCATCTGGAGCTATCAGTCAGGAGCATGAGTTTACTTTGCTGGCCTTGGAGAAAGAGACATATCAAGACTGCATATACACAACAAGCAAAGCCAGGCAGTGACACAAAAAGGCTGCCAGGGAAAGGACTGATTTTATCTGTTATGGCGCTGTATGCGAAGGCCATCCAGTCAATCCTGAGGAAGTGAGACTAATAGTTAGCAAATATTTTCCTTTAAAAAAATATGTGTGCATAACAAAATAAATCTATGTATCCTTTGGACAGCTTTTTAGGCTCAAGCCCTTACTCAGTATGGCTGTGAAATTTTCCAGGAAGTCAGAATTATGTTATTACTGCAGTTCTGTTAATTTCAGAGCCAAATTTGCAAACGTGAATTTAAAAATGCGAGAAAAACTGTCAGTGAGTAAATCCTGATGCTTCTGTGTCATGGGTCAAGCACACAAATGCTTATTTGCATACATTTAAAATCCAATCTCTGCTGTGCAGGGAAACCCCACCTGCAACCTTCTTAGAGGACAGCTGAGTTATCTTGGCTATATTTGTTGCAGAGAAAGATCCTTATGGCCACTAAAGAGTTTCAGGAATAAAGGCTGGGGGAATGAGGGGAGTTGGGGGGAGAAGAGCAGAGAAGAGGAGAGGGGACAGACCAGATCTCTGTTACTCAAAAAAGCTGCTCTAAAGCAAGGTAAAACAGTGCAGGCAGGAGCCTAAGGGATCTGATCCCAGTCATTACCACTCATGCGAGGGAGAGGATATGTCAAGGGTAGGGAACGTCTTGGGGGACCTGCAATATGGTAACTCACTTTCAGCTAAGTGGAGAACAACAGCTTTAGCTGTACAGTTTAATAACAGGCTAGGCCACTTTGTGCACCGGCAGGGCTGTTAATGCACAGTAGTCTGCCTTTCATTGTTAGGAGAGGAACCCCGCAGCTCCCATTTGACAGCCAGGAGTAAAATTATTTTGCTGCTAACATTTCTCTTTGGCATGAGGCAGTGGGGTTGCGCATTGCACTCATCCTGCCTGCAGCTCCCTGCACCTGCAGCTCCCTCCTCACAACACAGGAAGGTTCCCATGGGCTTGGAAGCAAGGGATTTTTGCTTTCCTCCTGTGGCTCTCATGCTATTCAGCTCTATTTGGGTGGCATACCCGCCTGTGTACCATGGCTGCCAGCTGTGGAGTGCTGTGCAGCATCCTGGAGTGCCTCCAATGGTATTTTGAACAATTAGTAACCAGCCCGGCATGATCATATCCTAATGAATTACTGAACTGCTTTCTTCTGGTTGAATACTGGGCTAAATGCTGAAAGAAAGTGGACACCTGCAGATTGTATTGGCCAAGACCTGTCAGTGAGAATTTGCTTGAGTTAGGACCACAGAACTTGCCTCAGACCTTCCCAAATACGTCCCTTATTGACCTTAATATTGTTAATTTCTCTTACTGTTTTAGGAAGCATGTTTCACACAAGCATCCCACAGTAATTCAAAGAAATGGAGGCCCCTATCATAACACCAAATGCCACAACCACTAAATGGTACTTTCCTTAGTTACCTGTTGACCCGTGAAAACATTTCTCTTCCATTAACTGGGCTTTATTAGGAAATGACAGGGAGAATAGGATTTTTCCCAGTACCACCACCTTGCCCATATAATTAATAATCCAGCTCACACACTCACAAATCCAGTGTAAATCTTCCAAGAGAAAAGTCATTAGAAAAAATAGATTACTCAGAGGAAAATGTCTGGATTTATCCAATATTTTTTGTATCTCTTGCTCTAATTTTCAATCTCTTTAACAATACCTTAATTTGAATGGTTATAAAAATGCTACTGGACACTCTTGAATTAATTTTATTCAAAGTACTTGCTTTACTGAAAAATATTTTATAGTATTTCTAGTAAAAACTTTATCATAAAATTTGGTGAATATCATGAAAAGAAATCTCCTTTAAATTCTGCTCAGTAGAACTATTTTGCTATCATCCCCTAACAAGTGAGGAATCTTTTTCCTTTTCATAAATGTTTCGTATCTATGGGTCTGACCTGAAAATAGGTGTAATCATACAGGTAATTCTTTTAGTGAAACAGATCACCTCTGACAGAAGATACCGGTGTATTTTGTCTTCTGCAGCAAATCAGTTATAACTGACTTGGGCAGATGCTAACAGAGATCTTCTTTGTGCTGCCTTTTTGGTATGCTATAATGCTTTTCATAATCTGTTTTCTAAAAAAAATTTTTATTGCACCTGGTTTTCTGGAAGATTTCATCTGTATCAGAAATGGTTTGACTCTTCATTTTTCATTTTAGTTAAAAAACTAAAATCACCATATTTCATGTAGTTGATGTCATTTTTCTTCACAATGAATCCCAGTATCTGAAAATCCTGGATAAGGAAGAGAAACTGCAGCCAGCACTTGCTTCTGTTGCTAGACCATTTCACAGCTTCTTTCATATGCTGTAAGTTTTCACAAGATTCGATGGAAAGTCTGTGAGACTTGGGGGGAAAAATGCAGGATTGTTTTTAACATGGTGGCATTTGACCAAACAGGAAGGAGGAGGAGGGGGAATGTGAAAGTCAAAAGTGTAATAGAGGCTGGAAATTCTTGAACAGATGTAGCAGGTGTAAACATGTTTCCTTATTTTGGTTCCTGGATTTAACATCCTCCTACAAGACTTCAGTGTGCTCAGAAAAAAGGTTATATGTGCAGATGGTAAACTGCTAAAATGCCCAGAAGGTTCAAACTCATCTGTGCTTGTGAAGACAGGGAGAATTTCCCATCGTCTGACTCACAGGTGTTTGGAGCAGTCCAAGTCAGAGGCAGGTTCGGCAGTGCCGAAGCACAGCAGCGCTTTGCTTGAGCAAATGCCTTAGGTCGTGTGTTGGAAATGTGCAGGCTCTTTTCCTTGTGATGTCCAAGTGGCTGAGAACATTAGGAGAGCTCTCTGGAGCAAGGAGGTGGGGAGAGACTTTTTGGCATGTGGTCCACACAGTCATTACAAATTGAGGCTCTGGGCTGTTGCTGTCCCTGGGCTGCTGCTCTCTCTTCCTGACACATTGCACTGCCTCGGGTCACTGCCTCACTGCTTGCCTGCCTATTGTAGTTTTGATCATACATTCCCTTTTGGCACGGGATGATTATTTTCTGCATTCTGCTAGGTCCTCTTCCCGTTTGTCCCTATTAGTCCGTGGCCAGCACAGGAGCGAAAAGAAGCAGGTGTCTTAAACGCTTGGCTGACACGCTGGAATGGGGACGCACGGGGGACAGCTCTGGCTGTGCGAGCAGCGCTCACAGCACGCTCTGACCGGCCGTGCTCAGCACTGACAAACAGCGAGGAAGCAGGGGTCTGCCTCCAAAAGTCTTGCTTGTTATTAATAACAAACACACCTGTCAGGTCGTGTGGAGAGAGGGACGATGACACCACCACAAGGTGGGCAAAGAATGGGCACTGCCTCTGCAGGTTTGCCCTCAACCCAACAGTGCCCTCCATTCAGGTGACCCCAGCTGTCTCCATCACCATGTCCAGCTGAGGCCACCCCACCTCCATATCAGCTGTCCCCATGCCCATGATGGCTGGCTCCCCATCTCCAGCCAGATCCTCGGATAGCATAAATCGATTGTGTCAGCTGAACAGCTGGCCTTGCACACGACGGACAGCCTGTACCAGCATCCCTCCAAATGTGCTGCAGGGTCAAACAGAGCCTGCCAGCATCTCCCTGAGGAGCAGCTGGCTCAGTCCAAATCTAGGTGAGATGCAAGCTGTGCTGATGGAAAGAGGAGACATTGTTGCCCACTACCTCCTCCTCCAGCACCCCTCTAATTTCACCAAGATCTTAAGTAAGTACCAAACCCATCTGCCAGACTCATACACTAGAAAGGGGTTGAACAGCAAGGTGGCAAACTTGTGGGTGACACAACGTTATTTATGGTGGTAAAAACATGACACATGACAAAAACATCGTCTCATGATACTGAGTAATCAGGCGAGGAAAGGCAACATAGAGATGTGTATTGTAATGTCAGTGGGGAAAGCAGACTTTACATACAGAGCTGAGGGTGCTGGACTCACTGTTGGCTCTCAGAGAAGAAATCCTTGAAGAGCTATGAAATCTAGACATATTTATGAAAATGCCAGATCCATTCTCAGCGGTGTTCAAAAAAGTAAATAAAATTTTAGAATTTAGTATGGAAAAAAAAAGCTAAAAACACTGCCGCATCCCGATATAAATACATCGGATGTGCCTAAAGCCTGAAAATGGTCTTGTTCAAGCCTGCTAGCTTCAAAATGGCAACACTGGGGCCAGAGAAAGGTTCAGGCTGTGATATGGCTTCTGTACTAGATTAAGATAGATACTTAATCAAAATAGATTAAGAATACATATCTGAAAAATGAAAACGTGAGGGAGGACATGAGAGAAATCTGTAAAATCATGAATGGCACCGAGAAGGCAAATAGGGAATGATTGTAATTGACTCTCTCACCACAAGAACTAGGAGCATCAGATGAAATTATTAGGTGTCCTGTTCAAAACAAACAAAATAAGGGCTCTTCTTTAAACCCTGCTTTGTTGGAGAGTGCCACTAATTGTCACAGGATGCAGCAATGTCAAAAATTGATATGGGTTCAAAAAGCAATTACACAAATTCATGGAAGCAAAAATCCATCAAGGGCTATTAAATTTAAAGATACCACATCTGTCTCAGGGAAGTCCCTGAGCCACAGCTTGCTGGAGTTTGGGACAGCATGCCAGGGAACTATCATTGTGTGCTTACCCCTCTCTTATGCTGTTCCCCAGGCATCAGCTGTTGTTTATGTTTGAGACAGGCTATTGGGCTGGATGGACTTGTCTCAACCAGCATGGCTGTTCTTATGTTTGGATGCCAGGAAATTAATTTTTCCACATCCAGTCTGTCGGAAATGATGCCCTTTCTTTCATACAAGGACTTGGGTAGGGTGATTTGGGAATTTGTTAACTCTAGATTATTTTAATCACCTGTAATGGGATTTGAAGACTGAGGAACACAGACACTGCTCTGAGCAGGATTTGGTAGCACATCTCCAAAGCATGAGAAAAAGCAGGGGGTACAGGTTTCACTGCTCTTAGACTCCCTCCACACATTAATTCCAGACCTAGTGCCCACTCTTCAAAGCCTGAGTAGCCAGGGCTTCACTAATAACCAGAAATTCATCAATCAGAGATCTCTGAGATACATTTGGAGGTCTCACTTCTGTGGGACTGAAGCAAACCGCAGAGGCTTATGACAGCCTAAACCCTCACCATCAGCCTGTGCCAGACAATGGAAGCTTTCCTCCTTATTTATTTATAATACAGATACATTCTAAAATGAAGCCTAGACTTTTCTTTAGCTTTACACCACCCACCAACGCATCTAGCTGTGACCTATTCCTATGGCCAGCCACTCCATGATTCTGCTTAACACGCGAAAAAGGGATTGCAGATCCTTTTTTCCGTCATGGCACACATCTCCTTTGCAGGGTGCTGGCTGAGGTCAGGCTGGAGGGGCAGTGGTAATGCTTCCAGTGCTGGACGAGCCACCACGGCGCACACACCAGGAGACTGGCCTTTCCTGTCCATTACCTTCAACAGCAGCGTGGCCGCAGAGCCCCGATCCTGCAATCCTGCACGTCACAGGCGCCCAAAGCTCACGCAGATCCGATTTTGCCTGCAGGAGGACGGTATTGATCAACTTTCCGGGGGTCAAGTCGTGTGGGGAGACAACTGGCCCTGTCTGGCAGCTATCACTATTCCAGAGCCTATGACACAATTACTGGTGAATTCCGTAAAATAACAATAATAACAATAATAACAATAATAACAATAATAACAATAATAACAATAACAACAACAACAACAACAACAACAACAACAATAATAATAATAATAATAATAATAATAATAATAATAATAATAATAATAATAATAATAGTATTGCTTTGTTGGTTTAATTTTTATTATTATTACTACCACTCCAGCTGCCGAGCCAGGGAGGGCCCCGGCCCCGCCGCCCCAGGCCCGGCGCTCTCCCGGCGCTGCCGCCCCCGCCGCCTCCAGGGGGAGCCCGGCGGCCGCGCCTCCGCCGCCTGAGGGGCCGGGGCCGGGGGCGGCGAAGGCCGCGCCGAGCGGGGCGGGCAGGATCCCTCCCTTTCTTCTTTTAAAAGAATACCTCCCTCCCTGTTAAAAAAAAAGCTCCTTCCTTTCCTCAAGGCCTGAGGAGAAAGCTCCGCTTCAGCCTCCTTGCCCCAAGCGCCCGACCCCGCCCAAGCACCCCTCATTACCCCGAACGCCCCCCTTGCACCCAACACCCCCCTCGTTGCCAGCGATCTCGAGTACGCGCCAGAGCAGTTCTCACTCGGGGTGTTTTTGCCGGAATCTTGACGTGTTGAAGAGGTGTTTGTTATCAGGGGGAGGAAGGGTGAGGCTGGGGAAGGGGCGGGTCTCTTCAGCTTTCTGAGGTGGTGTGGGTTATCCTCTCCCGCACCCCATCACCGAAAAGAGGTTACGGGCTCGACATCGGATGTCTTTTTTTTCCTTTTTTTTCCAGGCAGTTTTTGGCACATCATTGTGGCTAAATATTGTAGGGAGAATAAGTTGTTAAGTATTAGTATCTCAGAGTACTGAGAATGGACTGAGTAAGGACATGGACCTGTTCAAAGGAGTTCAAAAGGGGGGCCAGCAAGATGATCAGAGGGCTGGAGCACCTCTCGTGCGAGGAAGGGCTGAGAGAGTTGGGCTTGTTCAGCCTGGAAAAGAGAAGGCTCCAAGGAAACTTAACAGCATCTTCCTTTATAGTACCTTTATAACACCTTTAGTGCCTAAAGGGGGACTGCAAGAAAACTGGATAGGGACTTTTGACACCGGCATGTAGAGATGCAACAAGGGGGAATTGCTCTAAACTAAAGGATGATGGGTTTAGATTGGCTATTAGGAGGAAAATGTGTACTGTGAGGGTGGTGGTGCACTGGAACAGGTTGCCCAGAGAAAGTGTGGATGCCCTGTCCCTGGAAGTGTTCAAGGCCAGGTAGGATGGGACTTTGAGCAACCTGGTCTAGTGAAAGGTGTCCCTGTCCGTGGCAGAGAGGTTGGAATGAGATGATCCATTCTATGATTCTATGAAATAAGTAAAAGTAAAACAACAGAATGAGTATTAGGAGATAATTAGGTTTGCTCAGGTGTCTGATACAGGGTATTGGGGCCTGTTTTACCACTGGGGAAGCTGGGGTGGTAATAGGTGAGTTCTGTGATCTTAGTGGTCTTTTCCAACCTTTACAATTCTATGATTGTGTGATTTGCTCAAGGTCATGGAGGGAGCCCTGGCAGGTCCTTGCCTGGAGCCAGCAGTTGTCTGATCCCTTTCCTCTGTGTTTGAGGGCTGAGCTTTTCTCATAAATGTATTGCCTGTGTGGTTTGTTGTGGGTACAGCCTGGGTGGGCAAAAGTACATGCTGGCAATGACTCAGAAGCTATATAGCCAGGACAACCCCAGCACAGAAATGAAAAGTGATTTAAAAGAGAGTGTATTTTATTCTTACATGACCGCACAGCAGTGCTTGGCTCTGGGGAGAATGGAATAAGTGGGGCTTCTTAAAAAAAAAAGGTAATCTGTCAATTTATGTTTTCTCAGAGGTCAGCTCTTAGTGCCAAATCTTGTGTTTGGCACATTCAAGGACAAGGAGGTATTCTGGAAATGGAGATGGGAGGTGCAGTCTCAGGACAGCTACAAATAAAGGCTCTAGTTCACTGTAGCACAAGTGTTTCAATGCTCCTGCTTGACTCTGGTGCCTCTGCCTATAGTCTGTATTGGGAAAGGGTTTTTTCCCATGGATGATAGACATCCCAAAGAGTCTCAAAGGGCAAAGCATGCATACAGAGCAGCTCTGGAGTGCCATTATGAAAACTAGAGGCAAAGAATTCCCTCCTCCAGCTATTTCACTTTCCCGCAAGAAACTTTAGCATGCAGATGTGACGGCTGTGTTGACGTTTTGATGTGCCTGTGCTGCTTCAGCCTGTTCCTGCATCTCACCATGGCTGTCTTGATCTGGCTCCCTTATCAAGGAGCACATCTCGCTGGCTGCAGGGCTGTTTGTGGGAGATGCTCAGGCCCTGGCAGGGTGTGCAACAAGGCACATGTGTAGGCCGTCCAGGAAGCTGTGCCCCTGCAAGGAGGCATCTTCCACTAAACATGGGAGTGCCTCAAACACGTGCCACTACTGACGAAATGGCAAACCAAAACAAGTTATCTGGGACTGCCACTGGTGGTTTCTTGATTCAGCAGGTGGGATTATGTAACCTGGAGAGCAATATTTAGCTGAGGGGGGACTGTATCTTCTACCTGAAAGATGGTATTTTCTTAAAGGTGCTGATTTGATTAAGCGTACCCTTGCCTTAACCCTGAGGAAAAGCAGTCCCTCCCGCACTGCTGCATTCTTTCTGGCATACCTTTATTCATCTGGCACACAGCTCCAGGTACAGTGACAGTGAAGAGATAGGAACATTCCCTACCTTTGGCAAAGGGAGCCAAGGATGATTGCGTTAGTGTTCTTTCACAACAAACTCCAATCATTGGCAGGCAACTTACAATCAAGGTTTTCTTTCCATCCTCAGCCCCACTGCTGGTTTGAGTAGTGTATCATTAGGATGATTGGATAACAGATTCATGCACAGTGCTGAAATTAAACTTGACCTGTCTAATCACATCGTAAATAGCAATTGGAGGTTGGGGGGTTTTTCTGCCATCAACCACAGATCTTATAAAAAATGTGTTGGCATTGGGGAAACAGTTGTAGGTGGTGAGAGAAGGAAATATTAGCAGAAAAGGTGTGCAAAACATCAAGATACACAAGCAAGTTATCTTGCACCCATCTGGTGTGCTTGCTTAGGAAAATGCCGTGGGGAAAAAAACTCTGGTGTATTTGGCAACTGGGAGGCTGAAGATGAGTGCTTCATATTGGAGTGTTTCTGTAGTTGGTTTGGCATAGCTTTACAAAATGTTAGCTGGCCAGGGCTGCCCTTGTCAGTGTTTGTCAACAGTCACAACAGAGCTGAAGCAGAATTCCCCCTTCTAAACACAGAATAAGATACAGCTGTCCCTTCCCACACCACCCTTGAGTGCTGAGTATCACACAAGGTCAAACAACCAAGAAAAGACATGAAAGTTCAATGGTTTAATAAAGCATCAGAATAAATAACATAAGTAACTTATACACTGCATAAAAGTGTAATAGCAGCCAAAACACGAAACAACTTCTCATCTTCTTCTAAAACTTACCCGAACTGTCTGGCATGGAGTGTGATAGAACTGATCCATACTGGTGCTTTGGAAAGGAATTCACCAGAGCTCTATTGTTAAAGTCTTTGTCCAGTAATTTAGGTGTGAAAAAAGTGAGAAGACAAGAGAGAGTTCACCATATTGCTGTGTTTTAAGGTGATACTTTTAATGTAAGTCATTAAAAAAAGGGAAGATTGAATGAAATAGATAGGAGACTGCAAAATCTGTCCCAGTTTTATGATGGATAGTATTCCCAAAACACCTGTGACCTAGCATAAGTGCATAATGCTTAATAAAAGCAGAATTTGACCTGGCATGTCATTCAAAAAGGAAGTACTTAGAATGTAAGTTATTATTTGTGGTACCACCAAGAAAACCTCCAAGCACAAAATTGTTTGGTTACAAGACCAGCAACATGCTACTGAAAGTCTTTATTGTCTTTGTTGCTGGGGAAAGTTTAGATTTTATATTTCACTGGAAATAGTTAAAGTGGTTTTTGCTTTTTTTTTTTTTTTAATTTAGGAAAAAGCAGAAATTACAACCATTTTGAAAGTCCAGTTCAGAGATGAGGATTTTTTTTCATTTAACTTATTATACATTTTTTAGAAGTGTTCTTTTAAAAAAATATTCAGTAATTAGTAACAGATAAATTAGTGACAGATAAAGATAATGATATCCATTTAGTATAACTGTCTTCTTTCTTAGTACAGAGTGCTTCCTGTTTGTGTTGTAATGCTCAGGCTGTCAATATTATTTCATTACAAAACAGATAGGAGATTTATGAGTATTGCAATTATTTTGGTACCAGATAGCAGGAATGCTTAGTGATATGCCAGTAAAATTAAACCATTTTACAACCGCCCTTTTACCACATAAGTAACAACACTGTACACAGCACCAACTAGTTACGAATATGTGAAGACATAGTGTGAGAAGATCTGGATAAAACTTAGCCATTAATATAATATTTCAAAACAACATTCAGATTTTTAAAATGCATCTAGTATTTGCAATTAGAAATAGGAAGTTTTCTGAAAAATTAACTATTTCTCTCCTCCCTGTCCTGAACTATATTGCCAGCGATCTGATAAAAAGAGAATTGCCAGCAAATTTTGATAAAAAGAGACCCCACTACTTTTTGTCATGCCTGGTTTTTAATGGGACTGGGTGTTCTGCCTGACTTTTCAGGCTTCCCCTCTAAGCAGGCCCCAGGTGAAATGTGGCTAAACGAGTGCTGTGTCTCATCAATTGTCCCAGCAAACAGGTTTCCATTTCCATACTTGCTGGTGCATCTGTGGAAGAAGACTGAGGAAAAGAAAAATGACTAACACAGATTTCAGACTTCTGGACATCAGGTAAATCTTGGTGAGCCATAGGAAAGAATCCGTGGATTGCTCTTAATTGATCACCTCTTCTGTATGCCCAAGTTCAAACACTGCCCTGCAGAACCAAAAAACCAGGCCCTACCTGTGCCTACCATTTTTACTTGATGTTTTTGCTCAAGATCCTTGTTCAGTGCTTTCAATCACTTTCTGTCTTTGGTTATTTGGCAGGAAAAACAAAAAAATATTTCAAAGTTTAAAACTATGACTTCCACAAAGACAGGGTGTGCAGTCTTTCAAGTAGTGGTTTTCCACCTTAGTTTTTTTGTTTTTGTTTTTGTTTTCGATTTTGGTTTTTGGTTTTGGTTTTTTGTTTGTTTGTTTGTTTTGTGGGTTTTTTTGTGGTTTTTTTTGGTTTTTGGGTTTTTTGGTTTGTTTTTTTTTTGGGTTTTTTGGGTTTTTTTGGTTTTGTTTTTTTGTTTTTCTTTTTTTTTTCTTTTTTCTTTTTTTCTTTTTTGTTTTTTCTTTTTTCTTTTTTTTTGTTTTTTTGGTTTTTGGTTTTTGTTTTTTGCTTTTTGCTTTTTGCTTTTTGAATTGTGACTGGAGCAAATATTAATTGTGTGTCCAGTTTACACCCAGAGGCTGACGTTAGGCTTGCTTGTCTGGTTACCTTTCACTGACCTTCCTTTGAAGTAAGCCATAGAGCAGGATTCTGCCAACCAAAGGTAGAAAAAAAAGCCTCACTGTAATGACAAATTACTGGAGACAGAAGATACGCAGGGGTCCACATCTTAAACCAAGAAAAACTACATTGCTGGCAAGCTACATTTAGCAAAAGACTTACTTCATCTGCCAATAACTATTTAGAGTACATGCTCACTTTTCACATAGATATGCAGAGATCCAAACTAAACAGAGCTTCATTTGCCAGGGCCTCCGAGTAGTGCCACGATGCCAATGTTAAGGAGAAGTAACAAGGCTCTGATGACAACTGGTTTCCCATTTGCTGGATACAGATATTCAGACATTCTATTCCCAGTGAACACACTGGGCACAAAACAGAGCAAACAATGAGCCTGGATTTGTTAGGTGTGTAATGAAAGGGAGCAATACACTGAAAAGGATGAATTTCAAGCGCAACCAATAAAAACAATCTCTACATGAAAGTATTTTAAAAAGGTTTGATGCTAGCAAGATGAGAAATCAGAGAAATCAAAAACTAGCCATTGCAGAATGAAACCTGCTGCATTCAGAGGAATTGTAATTTTATAGCCAACACTGAATTCAGTTCCAGGAAAAATGTACATGAAACATAGCTGTCTTGACAACCCCATTCAACGAACTACTCAAGATGGAAGCTGTGTGAACAAAAAGCCTTCTGAAACCATAAAAGCAGTACTCAGAAGCTAAGGTGGAAAAGCTCTAAAATTATGGGAGGGTGTCACAACCTGTCAATTTATTAGCAGATGCTTCTAAATCAGTATTAGGAGCAAAATATCAAACCGTTCAAAAGTGGCATAATGGAACTGTTCTGAAAGAGGAGAGAAAACACATGCCACAGGACTGGGGTGTCTGGGACTTTTGCTGAACGGTCTTTGGAAGATTTTAGACAACAAAGCAGGGCACAAGCAGCTGATGTCAGTTTTTCAAAACAGTAATAATTTTAAGCATATGGGACTACAAAAAGCCTTTACAGTGACTTTTTGAGCAAACATTTTTAGTGAGGAATAATAGCTAAGCAAAAGAACAAAGGGCTGATTTTCCTCTACCTCGCTTTTTGTTTAGAAAATGTGAAATGCTGTCATCAAGTCAGAATTTTCTTTTCCCACAGGGGTGTGTTAATATTTTACTTCTAAAGATAGGCATTGCTATAGCTAGTGACTACAGATAGTCTGTTCAGTCTAACCTAATGTTCAGGGGTCACAGCCTTTGATTGAGGAGGCATTTGGCCTGTGGCGTTAAACAAGTGGTGGCTTTAACTAAGTGTTGAGAGTACTGATATTCATCAAAAAGCTGCTTATGATCAGCAAGAGCGAAACTGAGACTATGTCACTGAATAGAAACCTGGAACTAGATCACTCCTAACAAAACTGAGGGTAGGATTGCTTTTGTGGGATGATGGCAAGTTCCTGGTCCGTTTGCTGATAATAACTGCTCAAACATTAGTTTAGCAGCAAATGGTGCTCCTGATGGAAAGGGAGGAGGGTGTAAGGATGAATGAAGGAATAACCTACCTATCTGGCCTGTTTAAACGTGGAGCTTTAAACTAATCCTGACAACTTGTTTGCTGGTGCCACAAAGGAGGTGCTGACCTGATACATGAATTTTCTCAGTCAGGTACTACCAGGATAGAGGAAAACTGCCTGCCAAGGTACCTGGCAGCCTTAAGCCAGGTGCCATAAACAGAAGAAAACAGTTATGGTGGAAGGATGCAGGCAGGGTGCAGGACATGGGCAGGAGGGTGCAGTGAGCTGTTTGGAACCTCACTGTGGGGTTGCTGCACTAGCCCAGAGCCACGGAGCTCTTACAGCTTGCACTGGAAAAGAGTGGGATACACACATGGTGGCTGGGTGAGAAAGGACAGGATGAGACTGAACCCTTCTCCCTCATGGCCAGTGGTCTCAGCTAGAGCAGGGGAATGGGGATATCAATTACCTCAAATGTTCTGTCTGTCCTCCTCCAAAAATGTGTGGCTAAGCAGCCAGTGAGTACTGTGGGGCTGGAGGTGTCTTGTTGCTCCTGTTGATGCTGTTCTACTTTACTCAGGTGCCTCAGTCTGTGCTGGAACCCATGTGTTTGCCCTCTCCAGCAAGTGCCCTGAACCCTTCACTGAAAAGTTAGTCTCAGAGTCTCTGACTCTGTGAATGTGAAAGCGTTGTGGGCAGAGTGGAACACATCCAAAAAGAGAGATTGAAGCAAAATGGCCTCATATGGTAATCTCCTTACATTTAAAACAGGCTTCTGAGGCTGTGGCTCAGTGCTTTAAGTCCAGTTCCAGTGCTCGCTCCTCCTATGCCATCAAACATATCTCAGCTAGACTTGTATTGCAAGTGCTGACACTGGGTCTGCATTGGTTCCAAAAATGTTGATGGGTTATCTTCAACACCCAGCTTTATGCTGACTGAGACTGACTGTTGTCTTGTAGCCAGCAAAAGGTCAGTGTAAGGATACAACAGCATAAAGACCAGTCACATGTGATACCTGATGGATTTTTTCTGCTTTTCTTCTTAATATTTCTTACACTGTTCCCTATATTCACAAGTATTAGCATGCATACTTGTGATGCTTTAGGTGATAGTTTAGCCTGGTTTCCTGGTGTTTAGTAGGCCGGTAGACTAAACACCCCTGAAACCACGTAGAGTTAGAAGACCAAACACCCTGTTTTCGTGAGCCCTCAAGGTCTCCTAGTAGGACAGATTCTGTAAACTAGAAGTTAGCCCACCCAGGCCCCTTATGGGACCCTCCTGGTAGATATGCTAATGTGTAGAGTCTTTAATTGTATACTTGACTGGGGGGACGGGGGCTTTTGCGGCGTGTTCTACCTGGACGGCAGAAGCCATCGAATGGGATCCTATTAAAATACCGAGGTAAACAACCCCCAACCCTCTAACCGTGTCTGAGCCTTTATTTCCTAAGACCAGAAAAAGGCATCACATGGCGGGTTCAAGAGAAATAAGCTTGAATTCTCCCCTCTGGCCTGGATCAGACTGGGATGTGTACCAACTTGTACAAATCTAGGATTCAGCCACAGATTCAGGGCTGAGTTACGAGTTCTCAAATCTGAGAGTATGACAGAATAATTATTGTCGAGTGGACTGTTAAAGATACTTGCTTGAGAGGGGAGATTTTTTCCTAGGACTCTGACCTAGTGACTATCAATTTATTGAAAATGTAAGAAATTAATAACTTGTAAACCTGAGAATACCTAATGCCTCTTTTAGCAATCTCATTGTGACAGTCTTACTAGAGCTCATTGTACTGTTTCCTTCAAAGTTTTATAGTGAGAATTAATTACTTCTCCTCCCCCCTGCTCTCCAAATCCATTTTCCTACTGTTCACAATACCTGTGTTCAGAAGACATGAGTATTCCAAACTCCATCTTCTGCTGAGAGCTCAGCAGAATCATTCCCTTTCGTTTATGTGCAATACACCCATAACTGGATGCTTCATGCAAAGAGGTGCTTACCCTCTACACTGCTTTAAGATAACTCATCCCCTTTCTCAAAGGCTAAACCAAATATCTACTGTTCACTGTCTATTAATTAAGAAATAATGGTCTCAGCAAAGGGCATTTCCTAGGGATTAAGGACTGGCTGCATGAGTGGATGGCCTGAGATTTTTAATTAAAGGTGCAAGCTCCCTCTCTTCTGGCATATGAAATTCCGTTTAAATGAGGTTCTGTTGAATTCAGAGGTTTTTCATGGCATGAAGTTCACCAGTGCTGACAGGTCCATGCCCATCCCAGTTTAAGAGGTGGAAACACAGTCTAGAAAGACAACTTTTGACTGTCTCATCAGTGCCTAAGTATTATATTACTGATGTGAATATGGCCAAAGACATCATTTGTGATGCTGGGGCCTTCAGAAAATTACAGCTGGTTCATCTGTGGTAGTGAAGGAGTTGTTTCCAAAGTTGTAGGTCTGTGACATCATACCAGAGGATCTTTTCCATTTAGAGTCTACACTGAACTCCACCACAGACGATCACCTACATAAATATGAAGGTGGGAAGTTGATAGGGTTTATGGAAGAAATGATAAAAAGAAAGTATATGAAAACTAGAGATATGTCATGCTTGAGAAAACTAGGAGCAGTTTTCTTATGTGACGAATGGGCCATGTTAATAGCTCTTGCATAAACATGAGATAAATTAAAATTGCTGGTGTCTGTTTCTCTAAAAGCAAAAGAAAATGCAACTATTATGAGTTTTTGCTGTTCAAAATCAAGGACCTTTCCCTGTCTGAGTGGAGATTATGCTATATGCAATCTTTGTTGCAATCAAAGAGCCCCAAGGGCCAGCAGCAGAGCTACTGCTAGAGGCAGTGTCTGTGTATCTCAGTCAGGCCTGGGCAGGAGGTCCGGCAAAGATGGGTCTAACCCAGATCAGGAATGCTGAAGTTACCTCTATTGGCCATAAAAATGTCCCAACAGCTTGATCCCACACCTTTCTTTTGTTGCTGAGCTGGGCCATTATTTCTGTCTTTAGTTTCTCTGAAAAAATCATGCATTATCTCCCTCTAGTACTCATTAGCAAAAGAAAAGCAGGATCAGGCCCTAAATTTATGGAAATTAAATGCTGTCAAATCTGTTTAACTCCTGTAGGACTTTTTCACAACTTTATTATAGTTGCATCAGAGACTGTTTTGTTAGGAAATAGTAACATATTTTCTGCTCCCCCACCTTATAGCACTACTGTAGAGAAACTGATCTGACAGGGAGCAAAAATACACTGTTGGAAATAAATTCGGTGTTATGCTGAAAGCCAGCCATGAAACCTCGAGGAAGATGGTGGGTGAGAAAGCTTCCTTTCCCTAGGAAAAGAACTGCCTTCTTTTTGGGACATCCTCATTGAGACTCCAGGAGCGGTACCATAACATTCCGCTCCCTACGTACTGAGGCACACATGCCTGCAGTGCTGAACTGTGGGGGCTGAGGCGCTTCTCCAGGATCCAACTGCAAAGGCTGGGGACAAGGTGGCATATGATGAAATGGAGCAACTCACAAAGTGACAGCAGAAACATCAGAGAAGCAGACATAGCAAGTAGCAAGGACATACCAGAGCCAGCGAGGAAAACCCTTGTAGCCTGACCTTGAGAGAAATCTAAGAGAGAGATAACTTGAGTTGTGGCTCAAAAGAAGCTTGAAAGTGTGAAAAGAGAAAACAGTGACTATTGTTTTGACTCCCGCTGTGCCCAGAGTAACAGGACATTGTGTACATTCTTTCTAAACAAACAGAAGCACATTAAAAAGCTCAATTCACTCCCTCATCCGTTTGTTCTCCAAACAGAAACAACCTGTAGGGACCCTGGCTATTGGTCAACTACCTGGGTCAAAGAGGGTAACAATAAGTATTTTAGTAGAGGGAACTTTCTTCTCAGAACTGATTTTGTCTTTTCTTGTCTCTAGTAAAAGATTTTAGTCCTTGTCTATGGTGATATTGTCATTAGCATTGTCATAGCAACTGATAAACAAGGAGAAAGCGATGTGCAACAACTTTTTTTTTTTAAAGGCAGTCCAAATACCTTACTAACAAATAATTTGGTGACAGAATTTAGCAAAGTGGCTGCACAGTAAATGGGTTTATCTTTAAGCATAATGCTCTTTTCCATTTTAACTGAGCATAAAATCGTATCTTTAAAGGATCGGCTTTATGCCTCTCAAGTAGTTCCATGTGACATATGGTCTTTCCAAGCAATAGTTTTATTGGCTGCGCACAGTAGCAGCAGATTTGAGCTAATGTTCCTGTGAAAACAAGTAAGGGTTTATCCAAAAACTGAGGAAAGGGAGGAGAAAGGCACCTTTGCCCTGCTGTACAGAAAAAACAAATCGTGTGTTACGTCAAACTTACGACATCCCTCTATAAATATAGCTGCTACTGGTAGTGACTAACTTCAGCACATGCACTGGGTGGGTTGAAGAGGACTCCATGACCTGTTTGATTCCCTGCCCACTAGTGATGTTCCCAGGAGAGTTTCAGCCCTGTGCTGCCCTGAAGCCTTGAATGGAGCAGGATGGTTCTTGGGAACAGATGGGACATCCCTGCCCAGAGGGGCTTAGCTCCAACTTTTCCTATGTAGCCTCATCTCCAGTTCCCAACATAGATGGTTATAATCAGCATCAGGCACTGGCGAACAGCACAGCTTGCTTGTTGATAGATGTATCTCATGGGGTGCTGAAGAGCACCCTGTCTCCATGCTCTCCAACATCCTGCTTCACTCTAGGATTGTGGCTGGGGACTGTTCACTTAGCAGCTGGGCAGTGGTGCAGGGCAGGATGAGCCTCATACACAAATACATGTGACCTGTGTTTGTTTTAGCACACAACTCTGCCTAAATATTGGTCTAAAATTATTTCTGAGCTCACTGCCGCTTCAGCCGAGGGCCGCGGCACTAGAAATAGTCCCTGTAAGCTAATTGGTGCTGGCATAACAAGTGCAGGAAGAAGGCAAAAATTAACGGATTGCAAAACATTTCTGCGTCTGAAGAATTCTGCTAGAGTAGTTGTACACACACACAGAGGATGAAAATAAATAAACATATGCTCATATGGTTATATTCTTGCATACACACATGCACATGTACACATATTTATACTTTCATTTATATATGTATATGTAGGATGAGCTTAAATAACAGGTAACACAGTAGGGAAATTTGAAAAAAAAAGTCCTGTAGCTGAAAAACTTACCAGAAGGCATGTTTTCAGAAAAGCTTTCAATGTGCTTGAATGGCCCTGTGATGCTTTTGTAGTAATGAGTGATTTTTTTCTCATTCTTACAACAAAGCAATAATTTTTAGGTTGAGTTCCTCAAGGCCTTCTCATCAGTAAGAATGAATTCCCTGCATTCGGAAGTCTTTCACAAGCACCTTTCTCTCCCCTGCTGTCTGTGCCACTCTCGTATCCCCAACCATAAGTGTCAATTTTGCTCCTATCTGAAGTTCAGTGAGATATTTTTCTGGTGGGTAGCTGAGATCTCTTTGTAGCAGCTACACAAGTTTTTCAGAATTGGCATGAGGTGTCACAATTGTGGCAATGTTGCATCTGCCCTGGGGGATATGGAAAAAGATATTGGTTCAGGGGAACATCTGAATCAGGACTGAGACATTAAGAGTCCAACCTGTGGATTGTCTCAAGTCCCAAAACTGTAGGGGAAACAGATATATCTTTGATTTGAGACCTACCACTGCACTTAGAAATAGCATCTGCCTATCATAAAACAGCACAGTGTAGAGTAGGAAATTACTCTTTTGCATTATACATAGATTACTGGAGGAGTAGGCAGAGGCACAAAAGAAATATTCACCATTGGTGATAGTGAAAGGTGGATGGCATTACAAAATAGGAGGAAAATGCAGCTCCTGAAAGTGGTTTGCCATGTCTGAATTTCTCTTGGGACCATGGCACCATGCAGAGTTGCTAGCCCTGGGATAGGAATACCAGACCTTATATATGGCATGCTTACAAAGGACACTGGGGTACACACACTGCAGACAAACTACTCTGCTACAAAGAAAGGCTTTGTGCTGACTCAACAGAACTAGGTAACAAATGCAGCTTTAAAAATGACTTTCTCAATAAAGGGTAATCAGTTCTTGCCTTTTCTTATTGTGAGATACTCTATAGACTTTATTCATTAGAGAACACTCTGCAAAGTTGAAGTAAGAAATGGGAAAAATGAGGATGGCAATAGAGTTGTAAATTCAGCTTGTATGTCAAGGAAATTACAATAAACTGATACACTTTCTATAAAAACCACTGACTGATGGTACCAGTCCTAGAATAAAAGCAACAAACATTCAGTATGCCAATACCTTCAAGATACAGACAAAGATGGGGCTGTCACAGAATCACAGAATGGCTGAGGTGGGAAAGGACCTCTGGAGATCATCTACTCCAACTCCCCTTCTCAAAGCAATGTGAACTAGAACTCAGTCCTCTGGGCTGTGTCCACTGACGCTTTCAATGTCTCCAAGGAGGGGAACTCCACATCCTCTCTGGGCAATTTATTCAACTGTTCAATTACCTTCACAGTGAAAAAGTGTCTGGCCTCCAGCTGGACACTTCAGCCACATCACAAGCCTTTGAGCCCAGTAGTTCTGCCAGTTTACAGTTCACATGTAAATTGACAGTCCACTGTCCATTTCTTTACTGTGTAGTTCATCAGTTTGCTGAATGTTGTGCAAGTGGTGTTAAGGGAGACAATGCTGAAGGTCCTGCCAAAGCTGAGAGAAATCACATCCATCTCTCCTAACATGCCAAGCCTGTCACCTTGTCATTGAAGTTTATAATTTTGGCCAGTCATGCAATAACTGCAGCGTAGACCTTGCTGGCTTGATAGGAAAAAGCTGAATGACTTCTAAGGAATAATTTATTTAATGATGTCTGACTTCCTGATCACAAAATAGCCCTGAGTAGGCCACACAGAGCTTCCCTATGTCCCTTTGTGTGTCCCCCCAGTATATTACACATCCTGAGACTGGAGTCACTCTTGGTTTGCATGTCATTCACCTGGTTTATTATATCTTGACCTAATGTTCAAAACTTAGCCAATCTGAGTGGCCATTTATTCATGTAACATGCTTTGGTTCTCTCATTAATTCTTAGAATGAGGTTCCAAGTACATCTTGAAAGTCAAAATTGGCTTTCAGCAAGTATTGATATGCTGTGAAAAATCATTGTATTTCATGTGCGTCACTACTTTTTTACAGGAAAATTTGGGGAAACTTAGACATGAACTGAAGACATTGAGTTAAAGTGAGAGTTAATGTCACCCAAAAAATACTGGCATTTTAATGGAGGACAATTACTTAAGAAAAACACTTGCTTTGCTGTTCTTAGAGTCAAATTTGTAAAGATATTGTGTAAATCTTGGGGATAGTCTTTCATGTTTATTCCTTTAGTGGGTTCTCAGCTCCTGGGTTCCTGGTAGAAGAGGAAACAAAAAATAATTAGTGGACCCCAGTCTCATGAGCTTCCCTGTCTTGTTCCAGTCTAGTGGGCCTTGCTGGAGTGGGCAGAAAAGCTGGACTTAAGGACAGGATTTAAACTACTGCTCTTCTTGCTTTTCAACCTTTTCTTGAACAGAATATCAAATTCTTTAGGCTGAATTAGACAGGGAGGAGTAGAAACATCTTCTGCATCTCCTTTAATTCTTGATGTCTTCGCAGCGGCTGTCAGCTTTAGTTTGTTCATCGATCATTCAGTTGAGCAAGAGCAAGAAGATGAAGGACCATTCACCCCTTGATGCTGTTAACAAGCCTGTCAGGCTTTGACAACTTAAATGAGAGACATTTCATAAAATTATGAGTGAAATTTTAAATGTCTCATTGAGGCATACCACAAAATCCCTTGCTGTCAAATGAGCACTTGCAGTAAGTTGGGTTTTTTCCCTGACTCAACACTCTGCTCACGTCAGACCCATCAGGTTTTTGGAAACATCTCCTTTTTATAGGGGGCATGCTCAGAAACATTAACACAAGCATTAACACTCAATTTACCTGCTGACATTACTGTTGCACATCAGTACTGTCATTTATGTGCACTCAGCAGAAAGGCAGGATAGTTTAATGAAGACTCTTTAAATGGACGAAGCTTCTCTGTTTCCCTATGAAGTACCACTATCTGATTTAAACTGACAGTATTTCACAACCAATTCAATGTTCTTTTTCTCCCCTGCCACTGCCTGAGTGGTCCACATAGTTTTAAGGTGATGCTTTAGTTCCACAACAAGAAATATATGTGGTTTTAAATGAATTTTTACTGCAGTCGTGTCCTGACTGTGTGCATATTGCAAAGGGTATCTATTTGGCCCTTGGCCCAAACAAAAGCTCCGTGCCATGGCCAGAGCCACCAGGGCTCTTAAGAATGGCTGTGGCTTAGCTCTGTGGCACAATAGCTGCAGATGCCCTAAAATCTACCATGCTTGAGCAAGCCCATCACCCAAAGCACAGGGCCAAAGGTTTGTCTGTCTGCCTTTCATCAGAACAAATGCATCCCAGCAGTCTCTGTGAGAGCTTCCCAAATTTTGCTCTTCAAGGTACAGCAAAATGGGGTAGTTTCTTTCAGCACAGGTTTCAGCTAAGGAAAGCATAAGCAGCCTTTGCTCAGTTGACTGCAAACTCCATTTGAACAGAAATTTTTTTTTCACAACATCCACATGTGAGGTACCAGAAAAATCTATTACATTACTTGAATAACAGTTATTGTAAGCTTGCTTCAAACAGAATAGGTATCTGGTTTTGAGCCAGTAGCCCAAACCAGAAGCAACCATGCAATTTATAGCTAACTAGGTAATCCATCAGAACTTAGGCTCCAGCTTGGAAAAATATTTTGAGTACCAGCTTAACTTGAAGTATATGGATATATACATTGATTTCAGTAGGGCAAACATGTATGCCTGGAGCTATGTGTGATAAAATGCATCACTGAAAGAGTGTCATTAGAAAAAATCCTAAATTTTAGCTGTATGAATTTGTCTAAAGATAAATATAAGATCAACTGTACCCTAGCTCTGTTTCTTTTTTGGTGTAGTACAATGTAAGCAAGATCCTATTACTCTGCAATATATATGGCATACCTTCACGCATAGGTGATAACACATTCTCAGCATATTATAAAATTTAAAACTGATCTTTTCCACTGCTGGAATGTTTGGATTTTTTTACCCAGTTTTACTCCCCAGAATCTTTTAGAAACAATAATATTGATCCTGTGTGTTCAGACTATACAAATAAGACAGTTGCCTAATTTCTTTGTTTTTCTTTGCTGTCCTTTGTTGCCTGTACTTTTTCCATGCTCAGGAGTGAATATACTTTCTGTCAGAGTTTCAGCATATTTTCCTGTCACACATTCTCCAGCTTTGAGCTCTTTTGTTCTAATACTCTTGACATTTAAGCTGGGCTCTTTAAAGGTTCTTTCTCTTTACTTTATTCTATGATTTATTGATTACTTCCAGCTTCTGTTTCCCTAAGCCTATTTCCTTTCAAGTTTTCTCACCCTTCCAACCTGTTATTTCATCCCTTGATACAAATAATGCTTCACAGTCCCAGTTTTAAAGCCACAACCATGGCACAATTTTTTCTCCCATTGGCTTGGCGTAGCAGCATTTCTTTTACACACGGAGGCCCAAAGACATTGTAAATGATTACAGAGGTCATTGTTACTGATGAATGTGTCACAGCCACACATTTACAAAGGGTCTGCTGAGCTGCACTGTCCTTTGCAAGTGGTTCCTGAAGAAGTCATGGGCATTACTCACAGATCAAGGGACTGCTCTGTGTGGGAAAGTGACACTCTGCACTGGGACACAAGTCGTCATTGTACGGGGAGAAGCCCCCTTCCCAAAGGCTGGGCAGTGCTGGCTGTGTGAGCCTGACTGAAAACCAGAACAGTAGGAGATGCTGGATGAGGGGGCTTGCCAGCAGTTAAGGCTTATTGTGCCTACATATTATGGTGCACATATTCTGTGCTAATTGCTACCTGGTGGGAGCCACGCAGTCAGTGGCAGAGTATGGCTGCGTGTGTGCTCCCTTCTGCATTTCTGTAAGGCATGGTTTTGTTCCGGTGTTGTTCCTATAAAAGGAGACTTCCATTCACCAGAAAGACCAGTTCCAGCATAAGAAACACAGCAGGAGCTGTATTAGGTATGGGTCTCAGTGTGAGTCTTGGACTGAAGTTACCTAATTTGGCTGTGTCCCCAATTCCCTGCCATGACGTTGGCATAATATTTGTGTCTGCCTTGGCATCTTCCAGTGACTCAAGCTATACAAATAGTTTTGGAATCATCAGATGGCAGAGCCTAGAATGAAGCAAGGCATTACTACCTATGCAAGGCTTTGAACAGCCTTCCTTCTCTGTTTCCTGCTCTGTTATGGCAAAGGACTGGAAAGGACCCTTATGTTTCTCATGTCTGTGTTCCCATCTCAGACTGAGTGACACCCTGGGCCCTTTAATTTCCCCTCAGTGCCCAAAGTAGTGCAATGATTTGCTGCTGTACATAGGCATCAGGAAAGCACAGTAATTCACCTGGATCCAACTAAGAATTTGTATATTAGGCAATAAGGGGTAGATTGCTCAAGGTGGCAGCCAGATTCTGTGCAGTAGTGCTGTGTTCAGAGGGACGTTCTTGCTCACTTCCAACTCAGATGCAAGGGGGTTGTGAAGCAGACTGTAACCAACGCTCACACATAAAGTGTGCTCTAGTCAATTAGCTAGTGATTTTTCTGTCAGCCAGGATTCTGTGCAAATGAAGGGATATCAAAGATGTAGAAATTGATTGAACTCAGCTGAAAATTTACCTCCTGCTTGGGCTCCAAAGTAAATAAAGACCTTTTGCAAGAAAAAAAAAGGAGTGTTGTTTTTTACATTTTACTGTTTCAATATAGATGAAAAATTAAATTGCCAATAAAATTTTATGAGAAAGGAAATTCTTGTTAGAAATTTTATCTCAGAGTATTGATTTTGTTACTGTGAACAAAATTTCCCTCTAAAAGTTAATACGTAAAAGCAAACAAGGATAGACTTTTAATTGCTTTAATTTAAAATCTTCTAACATATACAGTATTGGTAACATCATATTTTAAAAGAAAGATGTAACTTTTCTACATTTTCCTACATGGTTTTCCTACATTTAAATGTCAGTTAGAAAATTTTAAATGGTGAAAAGTTGGTCTTCGGTATGTATAAGTCTGTGAACACGACTCCTTATTAATGTGTGAATATAGATGACTGAATCCTTGGCCTCTGGTTTGTCTGTCAGAATATCTGATGCACATACCAGCAGGATGTTACTCTGGTTCATTTTACATGCAGCACACCAAAGTGGTATGTTGTCCTAGAGGCTTAAATTGTGTTTTACTTTATGGTAAAAAGTCAGCCCAAATGATACAGCCAAGACTGAGAGACCAATAAATTGTAATAAGAGTGCTTTTATTAACACTGGAAAATTGGAAGTCATGCTTCTGGTAAGAAAATTGATTTTACCAAAACCAACTATTAGTATGAAATTCTTTTGTTGTGGTTTTGTACATTTGTATGTGTGTATCCACATAAGCACATGTACATTATACACATGAACTTGCCTTTCCTTTAGGCAACCACACAGTGACATTTTCCAAGGAATAAGAAGCTGAATGAGCAACTAAGACAAAGCTGTGGTTTTTTCATTTTCAGCAGCTGAAATAATGTTAATCAACTATGTGGCTAGAAATTTTTGGAGAGAGCCTTCAGCAAGTTCCCACTGATTTTCTCATTTAAGAATCTCCACAAAAGACAACAAAAAGTAGTCAAGATATTTCAAGATAACATATTCTTATTGTAAAGAAGGAATTTTCTTTTTTTTTTCAGAGAAGCTTTTGGTTTATTTCTTCTGGGTTGCCTGAGAATTGCCTCAAAGCAACGAGGCATGTTCCCCTTCCTTAGGGCTTTAATATGATCCATGGGACCCCTGTGCTCTGCCAGCTCCAGAAGCACAGGACAAATGTGGGGTTCTGGGTTGGAACCCCGTGTGTCAGAGTGATTATCTTACATGGGTTTTAAGTGTGTTATCCTCAGATGCATTGGAGTGAGGCACGCTCAGGAGCTGACAAGCACAGATAAATCTCCAAGTGAATGACCTGGTAGTTTGTGTCTCTCCTTATTTCCTATTTAATTTTGTTTTGGGAGTGGCTACTGTTTTGTGCTGTTGTGGCTTTGTTTTCTAATCTCACAGATGTCTGCCAGCTGCTGGATACTCAGAAGAAGACAGTCACTTGGGCTCTTTCCCGTAAGCCATGTCCCCAAGTAAGTTCTCACACACAGAAAAGAAATTCAGAGCAACAAAGAGGTATCAGTGAAAAGGTTCTTTTAGAGTAAAAATTTGGTGGAGATTAAAATAGGGCAAAAGTTCAAATGAGAACAAGCCACTGCCAAGCAAGCAAGAATCTTGGCAAAAAAGGAGGAAAAGAAACATTGGTTTAAAAGGCAAGTAACCATGGCGAGGCAACAGCTCAATGCTAGAATCTGGTTAAGAACTAATATCACACAGAGCTGTGATTGTTTATTCAAGGCTAGCCCATGGGAGAACAGTTGTCTCCAATGAGTGTTCTCACAGCTTGGATCCAAAATTATAACTGCATTTTTTTAAGCATCCAGCACTTCAACACTACCCATTTACTGTTAGACAAAAGAAAAAGAAAGTACGGAGTTTTTTTCTTCGTGTCCCTTGTGTGTTTAAGGCAGAGCTTTACATATGGAAAGGCATTTCATGTCAGCTGTTGAACCAGTAACATGCTATTCTGCAGCAGTTGCCAATGGAAACTGTTGATACATTTTCAGTGCCTCTCCCAAGTTTTGGAAGAAACTGGAAGCAGTGTATGGTTTAGAGATGTTTTGTTTGTGTGGGTTTTTGGAGGGTGAGAGAAGAGGTCTTGCACCCCTGAGTTGCATTACTGCAGTTGTGACACAAAACAGCTAATGGAGTGTGGGAGCTAACAGCTGTGGAATTAAGTTTAAGCATGAAATAAAAATAATGGCAGCTTTGATACAAGTAATAATTTACTGAAGATGTTTTGTGGCTATCAGCAAACTCACAACATATGCACACATCCATGCACCTGCTTAAGTTGTGCACCTGTTGTCCTACAAATACATCAAAAGGGAAAAATGGAAGCTTCCAATGTTCTGCTATAAATAAAAGATGATTAATACCATTATAGTGACAAACAGGTATTGGCAGCACACAGAAAGAATGGAAGATTGTCATCTAATTTGTGCTTTTGTTTCAATGTCTAGATGAGCTTGGAACACATACACAGTGCTAGAGGGCACAGCTGCAGCCCAGCAGATGAGAAAGAGAGAGCAGGTCAAATTCATCTCTCACTGTAAGTCAAAAGTAGCTCAACCAAAGCATGAATTATCATGGAAATGAACACGTGATTTCTCTACAATCTGGAGGATTTTGTCACACAAATTTATTGCTTGGAGCTTCTCGGCCTAAGCTACGACACAGTGGTCTGTACTGGGTCTGCAGGTCTCGACACTTTTGGGAGCCTGATTTTGCAGCTGTTCTTCAGAGACCTATACATCAGCGTGGAAGGTCTCTTTTTGAAATTAGTATGCACAGCCTTAAAAAGATCTCTTAGGCTAAGACCTAAATCCCCACATTTGCACTTTGTGGAATCGTTTACACATCTGCAGGGGGCAGCTTCGAATATAGCTGGAGTTGTTGGTCTCTTCAAGTCAACAGGGCACATGGAAATTGCTGTGTAGACAACTTCAAAGCTCCCATTTACCCACAGACTAATTAAAATTTAGGCAATAGAAGCACAATTTCTTTGAACTTTTCTGCTTCAGAGCTGGCTACACTGGCTGTCAAGGTGATTAAAAAAAGTTTTTTCTTAAAGGTTGGATTTTAAAGGGTAAAGCTAAATTCTTTCCCTCGCTTCTGTCCTGTCCTCCTCCACCTCCCCACCCCACACCTTTGGATGCATGGCATTCCCCTCCACCAAGGCAGCTGCTGCCTGTGGAATTGCTTCTCCTGGATTCAGACTCTCAGGTAGGCTGAGAATGGCAGGTGGGCAAGTCACTCTAGGTGAGCGCCATTCGTTGTTTTACGAGGCAAGGCACCTATTCTAAGATACAATTTATTTCAGTGTGTTAATGGCATCTGGTGTGTTTGCCCATTCTTGAGTAAATGTAGCATATATTAGAGTTAGAGAGACAGGGAACTCCGTGTCTGATATGACTGCATTTTCCCCATGCCTTCACAGTTCTGAAGAGGATCTCCCAAAAGTCACAGCTGTATCAAGCCAAACTGCTACAGCACGTTAGAGAGAGATGCACAGTCTTCTATGCATCTTTTTTCTTTACCTGTCATCTAAAGTGAAATCACTTAGAGCAGGAGCACCTCCTCAGTCTTTCTGTATGGAAAAATCATAACCTTGTCCTTTTGTGGTGCTCTGCATCCCACCTGCACTGTGCTGATCTCCTAATGTCAGACTGTATCCCTGGGACATCAATGGAGCTGCGCAGGAAGAGCAGAATTTGGCACCTTGGTTTCATCTATATAGGAGCTCAGAGCGCTCCAGGAGCACAGAGGCTTTACATTTATTTTTATTATTATGTATACTTTGCTGGGAGCAGAACAGGAATGCCCACATTTGATGCCAGGCTCATGTGCAGGGCAAAATGTGCTTTCAGAGTCTTTCTGTGTATTTCTGATCTGTGATGAAGATTTCTGTAGTGTCTTTCATATTCACAGCCTGATCCATGGGATGCTGGGTCCCTCTCTGCATAGATACATCCCTGCTATAAACAGGTGCTTGCCTGGAAATCAAGAGGCAATCCAAAGCATATGTAAAAGCGAACTCGGCCCACTTTTAGGGCATAACTTAATTCTGCTAAACAGGAGTATATGTTCCACTTTTGTGTTATTGTTTTTTCCTAGGTTGATAATGAGAGCCTTTGGATTCTGCAGTATGGACTGAGGACACACTGTCACTCTTCCTTGATGATTTTTTCCTTCTTCACCATTGTCAGGAATTCACAATCTGAATGACTCAACGGTATGTGAGCAAATATTGCCTTAGTTTGAATTATTTTATTTTTGTTGCAATCACCTTTGAGTATTACTATAGTAATATCTCTGGTTTTTCCTGTCAACGAACTGTCACAGACAATTTCATAAACCTTTTATGCAACAACAGTGTGTAGAAAATGATGCATATATTTTATTATTGTGCTTTTCTGTAAATAATAAGGATATTTTAAATACATATAATTGCATCATTAGGAAAGAATACAAAGATGCCAGAATAAAGCAGGTTAAAAATGAGAAAATGTTGAGACTGAGGTTAATATGCTTAACTTTTGCCCAGAACTCTGCCTCATCCCATTCATGCCTTTTTATCTGGGCATGAACAGTTCTAGAAATTGGAACTGAAAAAAATTCCCTAGCTTTGTGCTCCATTGTCAGTAGCACACTGTACTTCAGCCACTGTAAGGAAGGACTAGGCTGTATTGCTGGCTGGAACACGCCAAGTCACCTGATAACAAGACCATATAATTTGGTCTCTAGGCGTGAGAGGATGAAGTGTCCTCATTGAAAGGGTCTGAAAGTGGGATTCTTCAGATACTTCAGTTGCTAAGCTTCAAAAAGTCTTCTCCAGCCACAGGCATATGGTGATTTTCAATTTATATATGTATATATATGCATAGAATTTGCCGCATTTGAGAAAAATGTCCACTAAAATGGCAAACAAGCATATGCACAGTAACATCCTGAAAGCAGATACTCAGTTTCAAACAGCACAGGGCATCTGAGCAAAGACTGTATCCTTTTTCTTTTCCCAAGCAAGTAACTTCCCTTGATTTCAATCTCAACTTCATAGAAAACCCAAAAAACTGAAATATTTTGATTTTCTCCCAAATCTGTAGCTTTGGATGGGCAACAAGGAAAGAAAAGTATTCAGTATAATGATTTAAAAATTAAATGTTTAAACAACTTTACCTGGCAAAGTTCTGAGAACATAAGAGCAGAATGTTGCAATGGGAAGATATTCAGGGGAGAAATTGGGACCTGTGTGTTCTCTAAAGCACAGAGGGAAACTGGAAAATGTGTGTCCACTGATGTTTACATACATCTGTCTCCCGTCACCCACAACATTCCATACTGAGCAGTTTGCCTGGCATTCCCATGTGTGTGGCTTGGTGCATCATCTTACATTGCTTATCCAAGTGTGGCTTTTCCTGAAATTTCAGAGTTGGCTCAAAGCACCTGAGAAGGGATTGATTTGTGAGCTCTTCTCCACAGATTGACATGTGTGCAGTGAGCAGACATAGACCCAAAGAGACAATTCCACGTTCCTGCAGTGTCTGGCAGGAATTCCTCTTTCTCCTCATCTCTGCCTGCCTTGAGCTTTCTGCTGCCAGTTCTCCTCATTGTCAGAATGGAAGCGCCAATACTTAAGATGTCAGAGGGTGCAGGAGAAGCTGCTGGCTGCTGCTGTTTGGGCAAAAATAGCCAAATGTCCAAGTTTGTGATTCAGCAACAGTATCTGGCCAAAAAATAAAAAATGAGCACAGGTTTTCTCTGAGCCTGAGATGAACAAGAGAATCAACCTAGGAAGAGCGTAATCTCAGCAGAGCCTCAGTAAGCATAAAGAAGTCCAGTCTTGCCCTAGGAAAGTGACCTCTTTTTCCAGTGAGTAAGATTTGTCCACTGAAACAATTCCTGAGCAAATTATTGTCTCTTTAAAAAAGGTTGAAAACACAGACCCAACTAGGAGAAGAAAGAGTATTCCCCATGTTGAGAGAGGTTACCATGGCAGAGTCCCACTGCTAGAGTCACAATTTTCTGCTGCTGTACCATATGCTTCCCAGAGAGGCCTGTTATTTAAGTTTCCTTATATATCTCCCAGAAAAGGGTGCTGTTAGGTAACAAAAATCTGTCAATTTCTTTATGCCTAGATCAGTGGAAGGCTGAAGACAAGGATTATTGCATGGATGGATTTTTTTTCAGGGCAAAACTTCTGTTTATTTCCTTGGCCAAAAGTAGGCCTTCATGCTTTATAGAACAAGCAAAGCTGTCTCTGGTAGCATCTCTTATGCCAGGTCACTGAACTCTTCTCCTTCAGATGCATGCTGCCTTTCCTAGGGTGCAGGAGGAGGGTGATTGGAAGCATTTTGTCAAAGTCACTTTCAATGGGACAAAATTCCAAGACCTAGGGCTAAGAGTCCAATCTGAAGCACTTTGTACACTTGAACAGTTTAACCTCAACTTTTTTTTTTTTTTTTTTTTTTTTTTTTTTTTTTTTTTTTTTTTTTTTTTTAGTAAAAATATGTTTGCAAAGTGTTTCACTTAGCAGCTCAGAACTGAGGCCATATTCAAGCTATCTGCAGGGATGTATTTGCAGAGGTTTCATCACTAGCAAACTATACTTGGTAGGTTCACAACATAAAATAAAGACGTATTATTTCCCATCTGTTTTGCCTTTTAGCATTTGTCCATCATATGCTGACACTTCAAGCTGGCTTGCTGTGATTAGCTTAGTGTGGCAGAGAGATTGCTCACATCATCAGTCAGAGCTCATACTCACAGTCCTGGACTGAAGCTGAAAGTCCAATCCACGCTACTTGAGTTGTTATAACAGCCTAATGGCCATTGGAAAATTCTTTCCTTTTTCTTTCTTTTGGGATTAGAAAGTTTTTGGTGAACAAGGTCTAGGAACGAGAGTGAGGTGTGGGGGTGAGGAAGCAGCTGTAGCAGGGGGTAGAGCAGAAGAGGCAGGTTGTTTCATATACAAATGTGCTGTGCATATGTCATGACTCACCAGGACGTGAATCTGCAGTGGAAATTAGAGAGTGAAGGGGAAAGCCAGAGTACGTTTTTCACTTGGAGTAACACTGACTTTTCTAATGAAGTCTTTCTGGTCTTGTCTTCCCACATTGATGGGACTGGTCAAGGCATTTTTAATTAAGCAGTGGTTCCACCTGCAGCTGTTTAGCAGTGAGAGGGCTGGCTGGCTTTGGGGAGCAGTGGTCAGTCCGTCAAGCCACCAGCTGCAATGTGCTCGGCCTTGTACAGTATCAATTCTGACTGAATGTTGCTTGCTGTGGTGACTATGAGTTGGGAGATCTTGGCTCAGTTTTCCTTGGCCACAGGTCCTTATCGTATAAAGGAAGGAAGCACAAGCTCTCATTTAAGAATTTCCGTGGAAGTTTCTGCAGAGACCATGAAAGCACAGACATGATGGAGAAAATCCTTCAAAGTGTACAACGTGTCATTCAGAAGAAGGCAAGCCCATCACACACCTGTCACAGATAGGAAAGAATTTTCTGTGCAGGATCATTGGGCACCTCCTGGTGAAGAGGTAGAAAATGCCTAACTTTGTGTTACTGCCTGACTGCCACAGGAGTTCCTTTGAGCTGTAAGAAATCACAATAACAAAGTGCAGTGATCATATCACTTTAATTTATGCAACCAGCAAAGATGTAGAATTACGAGGCAAATATGTAGAAAAAACCAACCCATCTCCCTCAGGAAAAGTTGCACATAGAGACCTACAGCAAAATGTGATTTCCAGAATGATAACAGCTCACCTTTATAAGAAAAAGATAATATCTAGGTGGCTGGTTGCTCCTTCCACCTCTCCCCATCATTAAATACTGTCTGTATTTAGCCTAAAGCTCCTTTAATCAGGGGCTAGTCTTGGTTCCACAGATGAATATTCCCATTCAGTTGATAGATCCGGAATCAAGACCTGAGGTAATTTAAGTTTTTTTTTAAATTTAGTAGTTTCCACTGAATTGAGAATTGATGACCTTTTTTTCCACTACAGTAAATGGAAGGTGCTGTTGCCAAATACCTGCTACTCTGTGAGCATGGAAAACCTGATGGTTTCTTAAGGTGTATTAAGGAGCTACAGACCTTTGAAATACAAGTTGCAAGAAAATGAATTAACACATAAGGCACATACCATGTGAGAAACAAGGGAGGTATTATGAGATGGATAAACTTATCCTCTTGGACTGTGGTGCGTCAATAGGAGATCAAGGCCACTGCAGGCACTCTCACAGATCAAATAGGGCTGCCTCTACCCTTGTTTTGAGCCACAAGTGCCAACCAAAGGCCATATGACCATCTGTGGCTGCTTGTTTAAGGGAACAGGGCTGCACGTTAAGTTGTCCTTTTAGTGCTTTTCAGCACACAGACTGTATATCTAGGTGCATTACTCTGTGCCTGAGTTCCCTGTTGCAACAGGGCTTCAGAGGCTTCATTTATTCACCTTTTATATAACACCTCTAAGATCACAGAATCACAGAAAGATGGAGGTTGGCAAGGGCATCTGGAGATCATCTTGTTCAAAGAGGGGCACAGCTCAGATGCTCAGATGCTGGACACCATACAGTAAGCTAAATTGGCTCTAGCTAATCACTGTTTTCAAACAGAAAATAATTTCAGGTTTGAGGCTCATTGTTCTTGAAATGCAGATGAACACATGCCATTCCCTCCCCCTCCCGCCTCCTCTCAGACCCAAAACTGGTATCAAAACTGGCAACTGTCTTTACATTTTTTTTTCATTCTTCATTCATGAGCAACACAGCAAACAGTGACTTTGAGATAGAAAAGATGTGAAAACAGTAAATATCGCATTTCATCAGATGAACCCTCTCTACCTTTGCATTTTAAAGTACTCTGGACCGGTTTCACTAGAAGGGGTTAATCCTTGAGTCCAGAGACCAAAAGTTAAGTCACACCCACTCACTATCCCCATCCACTGAGGAGAGGCACTGCAGATGCCAAGGGTGCAGGTTGCCCAGGAGGAGCATCCCAAGCTCTGTCTCATCCCAAATAGTGCCCACGTGCCATGGCAGCCATCTCTCCTGGGCCATGCTCAGCTCCATCCAGCTGGGGAGGAAACTGGCATTGCAGCAGCTTGGGCAGAAGTGCTCATGCTTCCCATGGTACCATTCAGGACACCCAAATGCCACAAACCCTGCTTTCCAAGGAAGCTCATCACCTCCTGAAGAAACCTCCTCCAGGTTCTGACAGACTCTCTCGAGCCATGAGTTGCATGGTGGAGGCCAGGCTGGTGGGACCATTCTGGCCCTGTGCCTTGTCCTCATGCTGGCAGCAGGAGTGCCTTGACCACATTGGGCTTCTGCACTGGGTCACAGAGCACCTCAGATCACCCACATCCTAAACCATTCAAGGCTGATTCTCTCCCTCTCACACAGTAACTAGATTGATAGATTGAGATTTAATTAAAAATGATCAGCTACTGCAAGGATAGGCTTTTTTTTTTTTTTCCCCAGGCACTTGGTTTGCATGTTTACTGTGCTAAAAACAGTTACGAGCAATCTGGATAGCCCTCTGTTAGCTGTGATGAAAACATTCTCCAGTATATCTGACAGTGCCTGCCATTGAAGAGGCCCAAGAAATACTCCAGCTCGAAGGGGAGTAATTCTAGCTTTCTACAAACAACATGCTGAAGACCTGATGCTGCCTTTCACCTGGGGTCAGTGCTGTGGCATCATCCCTGGTGGGGATTTGGGCTTGTTCCTGGTTCTGACAGCCAGGACACAGGTACTGATACCTGTGGGCTGCAGTAGGATACACCCTGAGCTCATCTTCCCTCCAGCACACCACACTGCTCACAGAACTATGGTGGACATGGGTGTGGGTGGCAAGGAGCTCACTGCCAGGGCCTGATGGTCTGGGGGTGACTGCCACGTTCAGCAGGGAAAATAACAAAACTCTTTACAATCCCTGGCCTCTAGTGGGCTCAAGCACCAAAAAACTAGCTTATACCCAAAATCTTTTCAGAAATATTAGCCTGACAGAAGACTGGGGTAGGACACAGTAGCAGCTCAGAATTCTCAAGCCAGATGTACCCTCTGCCTTGGAAATGCCTGACCATTGCATCCCCTTATGGGGCGTAGCTGAGGAGTACTGCCCACTCAGCAGCAATGTGGTGTTGTGGCCATGGCCACCTCTCCTTCATCTCACTTCAGTCTACCTTGTGGCATCTTTTTCCAGCAGCAGTTATACAAGCCCTTTCCCTGGCTGCAAAGGTGTTTCCTGCTCCTGCATGCCACTGTTCATTTCCCCAGTTCACCACCCTCCCCTTGTGCCAGTCTGGGGCCATTTCTGTGCTGGGGCAGTGTTAAGAAATCCTCAGTACTGAGTTGCACTGAGCTCAGTGCAAGCAGGGCTGGCAAAAAAAGGGAAAGGGTCATCTCTCCCTTTTAGTTATAAGGAATCCATTCATTACCAACTCAGTGCTCCCAGAAGTCCTTCTGGTTTGCTTACAGACTTCTACTGATAATGAAAAAAATTGTCCTTCCTTTCCACCTCACACACAAACACAAACATTTGGTTAATCTCATGGTTAGGATTATTATTTTTGTAGGTGCTAGTGAGATGTAGCGAGTCAGAGCGTCCCCAAAGCAAAGCTGCTTTATTACCAATTTTGAGAATGCCTCTGTCCATCATTATCAAATATCCTAAATACCCATGTTCAGCAGCATTCTGCTGGTACTTACATGATGAGTCACTGGGTAATTTAGCCCTGTGAGTGAGATTGTAAAGTGTTCTCCCCCTGCCTTGTCCAAGAGGAGATGCCAGTGGGGGACCTTCATTAATATTCACTGTAACACACATCTGTTTGCCCCCTCTGCCGCTGCATGAAAATACACAAGGAGAGGGGGAAGAGCAGAGGGACAGCTTCAAAATGTTTGTAGCTAAGGCAGGAGCCAGGGATGCACCCTGTGCTGTGTCTGTCAGTCTGACAAGGACAGCAAGCATTTGCCATCTCTATGAGCCATTCTTTGTGGCTTTATAAGCATTGAAGCATTTGAAGTAAGAAAGGCACTGCTCTGGCTGAGGAATAATAGCAGAGCTCAGGTTGATAATGCTGCTCAACAGCTCAGTGCTAGGGCTGGATCTTGGGTGTGGATGCAAGTGACCCACTTAAGGTTTTTTGTTACTGTTGTTCAGAAAACCTCACCATCTACCTTCTGTCCCATTGAGACTCAGCGACGACAGAGTCATACTTCATATTCATCTATAGGAACATCTGGCCCATGTCTAACATTTAATTTCCACACCATTAGAGTCAAACAATACGTGTACATCAGTAGATAATGTAATGCATTATCACGCAAGGCAGAGAGCAGCAATTTATTAGCCTAATTTAAAATAGCCTTCAGCAAAAAATAGTGCATCTTAATTCATGGATCTGAAAGGAATGACGTATTTTCCTGTAAAATGCAAAGGTATGAACTGTGACATGCTTTTCCACAGTGGTGCATATATTATTTCCTTTTCTTGTAAATCTTTTAAAAGATGAAATATCAGTTCTCTGTCCAAAAAGAAGAAAAAAAGAAAAAAGAGGGGAAAAAAGAGAAAAAAGGAAAAGTTCAAAACCAAGGTACATCCATAATAATACAAAAGGAGAGATCTTACCAAGGGGACAAAAGAGAAAAAGCTGCCCCAGAATACAAGCAAAAGTGACCTTTCTTTTACAGTGAAGTTGTGATCTGAATGTGAAGATCACTCAGACTTTCCAAGCTCATATTTCAACAAATCTGGGCACCTCAAGTGCACATCAAGCATTTCCTCCTCTTTTTTTATCTATTTCTTTAATCTGTCTTTTCCAATAAGAGACATTCTCTGGATAGGACCAGAAATATCAAAACAAATTAGAAACCTTTGCCAATCTAGCAAAATGAGTCACTTTTCACAAGCCTTTGATTAAAGGCCGTAACTTCCTTCTAGGGAGAAATTAACTTCCCAAATGGCAGAGCAACACCAGGCTTACGTGACACCCAAAGTTCACTTCAGTTCTCTGAAGCGGGATAAATTTTCTCGCTTTTGGTTAATAAATACATCACAGACTCTGACAACACTGCTCAGCTCCGATCTCTAATGTACCCAAGGTTTACAGCTGTCTGAAGCTGAGATATGTATTTGGCAGCTTTTCTGGCTATCCTTTTTTTATTTGACATCAAAATGTCATTGAGAAACTACATAGCCTTGGAGCAAAGTCTAACCAAATAAATCCTGCATTGTTTTTCCCACAGTGGAACAACTGTGCTAGGAGAACCAGGGGGTTGCCATGCCCTACGTGGGATACAGCCTGGAGGTGAGAGAGTGCCCACTCCCTCAGCAGCATTTCAAAAGAAAGCAGTATTATGTGGGCAGCTCAATCCTGCTGGCATGTGTCAGGTACTCTGAGAGCTCCTTGGAAGACTTAGGTAAAATAACCCATAGTTCTGGATCTGATCAGTTTGAGCCCTGCCAAAACTGAAACCGTGCAACAATTGAAGCAGAACTTTTAGATGACTGGAAAAGTTTTAAAGTAAAAAAAAAAAAAAAGGCTTATCTCAAATATCTGTGTCAGTGCCACCCTTGTTTGGCAGCACCTGAATGGGGATTACCAAAATCTCAGCTGTGGTCTTTGCCCCAGACAACATATAAATGAAAATCCTGAACAAAAGAAGCCTTAAGGTTAGTTATTCTTTTGGCATTAAAGACAGTGATCTCCTTTCCATCCCGATGAAGTGCTCCTTTCAGTGGGCTTGCACGGAATAGCATAGGGATGATTGGTCATGGGGAATTATAAACATAAAAACACAGAGAAGAAAGAGGGAAATGACAGCAATCCCAGGTTCTTGTGGGAGCTCTTCTGGTCAGCCAGGTGCAGGACCTGCCTGCAGACCATCTACAGTGTTACAATTGTACTGAGGCCAAGGGGATCGGCTGGGAGGGAAAGGGCGAGGTTGTATGAGCACACTTCATGTGACAAGGACATTGAAACTGGAGATGCAGCCCCATGCAGAGAATCCCACAGCAAAACTGTGGCAAGTCATGCTTATCAGCAGTGGCAAGGGGAATTCTGGAGCTGAGGCTGAAAAACTGATACATTTGACCAAATTAAACCAGTATTTAATCAGAGAGACAGTTTCCCTGCTTGGAGAAGGACTCGTATTCACGGGCTTAGAAAAATACACTGCTACTGACTTAAAACATGAACAGAGACAGCAACAAGGAAGATTCAAAATCCAGGAAGGTGACCCAGCTCAGCAGTCAAATAGATCACTGATATTCTGATAAGTACTGTAAAAGCAGAAGGTCTCAGAGGTTTAGGAGGAGTCACACCTGATACATGTCCACTTGACACATGTCAACAGAAGGAGAAAATCAGTAAATCTTACACCAAACAAAATTCCTCTCATCCAAATGGCTGGTGTGCTGGAAGGTTTCATCAGGACATTTCACTGACTGGCTGTAATACAGCACCATGGCTTGGGATGGGGGTGAGGGGTGTGCAGCGTGTGAAACAAGTGAATAGTGACACATTAGCAAAAGATGTTGGCTTTTTCATCTCAGCTGGGAAAGAAGGGGAGGGCCTTCTGTCTACCATACCCCATGATATATAAAGCGACCTGGAATAAAACTGGTGTCTCTTACCTGACCTTCTCTTTACCATCCCCTTAATAAAAGGCATTGGCACATATTCTCCTGGCACAGCTGCCACCCTTGCAAGGATGCAGCTCTTGCTGAGGTACCTGTGTCTCTCTAGGAAGGAAATAAGACAAAGAAAAGGTGCTTGCATTAATGCTGCCTCAGGGCACCAGCAAGTTACGGGTTGGTGGGTTTTACAAGACTACTTACTATGCTATTCAATTAAAAAAAAGAGCAGTTACCATAGCAACACCCACATCTAATGGCTCTTATGCTACCTCTGAGATACAAAGCACCTTCTTACAGAGATACATTGACCAATACAGCATGTCGTGGGAAGTTTTATGCTTCAAGCAATGGTTTAAGGGGGAGAATGTGCGTTCCAATAACCAGACATATTTATATCCCCAGGTTGTAATATTAATTTATAACAAATTGTTTTCATTCCTTGATATCTCTTTTCTTCTCATTATCATTTCTTTTCTAATAGCACTTCCATTTTTTTCTTTTCCTCGCCTCCCCGGATGGATGGTATTTGATTAAGTACAGGATGAGATTTGCATATGGAAGCTCTGGGATATGTCTCACAGTTAGGTGGGTCATATCTGTCTGTAGATCTCATAGCTAGGAAATGCTACCACCTTATCATAGCTGAGCACTCATGGTGGCCAAAGGAAAGCCAGGGGCGAGAAGGTGTTTGTGGAATGCAGTCTGGCACTATTGGTGGTAAAAGATGGGTTTGCTGTCCTGAAAAGGGATGGAGGGCAGCAATTTTTATTTCCTTTGCCCTGCAGGATAAAGTGGGAAAGTTAGGTAGTGGTGCATCTCCCCCAGAGGTGTGGAACGGGGTGCAGAAGTCTCTTTCTTGTCCTTTGTTACAGACATGGTTCAATGGGAGAGAAGTTACATGGCCCCTTGAACATGGCAAGAGTCAAATTAACACCCTCCCAGACATGCTGGAACTGGAGAGCCACAGTCAGAAACATGAGGAAGAAAGAAGGCACAGCTGGGCCTCAGGATGTCCTCCTCACTCCTTGGCCCCCTCTACGGACATTTTATTTCTCTGCAATAAGTCACAGAGGCAGAGCAAGACGCTGCAGGATTCTGCATCCCCTGTCCCCAACTGCTGCTTTAAATATACCCCTACCAAGTGGCACATTGCTGGGCCACGGTCATTTAGGCAGGCAGGACTGGCTTCCCTGGGGACCTTGGAGGGACGAGGGGCGATGCAAGAGTCCCAGAACTGCTTACCTTTCCCTGGACATAGCCCAGCTTGGGCACTCTGGGTCTCACAGCTGGTGTGCCACTTGAGCTCCCACTGTGCCTCTGAAATGTGGGGTCAAAGCTGACAATTAGTTTCCAGAAACAAAAAAAGGAAAGTGAATCTTCAGTAACCTCTGATTTTGAGTCTTCTAATTATCTAGCCAGCTCAGTAGGAGAGGAACAACATGTTTGTCCTTCCTACACCAAATATTCCTTGTAAATCTAAACAAAAAAATTTTTAAAACCTCCACTAATGATCTAAAGAAAAAGAAATATGATTAATCACAGTAATTATTATATAGATATAAATTATCTTCATAAACACAGGACACTGCTATTTTGTTACTACAGCATCACTGAAAAATGCCTTTCATTCAAATTGCAAGATTGAGCATCACTTCCATGTTATTTCTCTGGGAACATAGGGCTCCATGTATTATTTGTGATGTTCCTAATTTTTAATTACTCCAAATTAAAACAATGGAATGATATATGATGAATGAAACCAAGCATATGTTAAAAATGTCTAAACAGTTTTACCTGGCAAAATGAACAGAAACATAAATTGCTTGTAGTGCATATTTAAAAATTCAATAGCAAGCTAAAATTATCATTTGCATTAATGTATTCTGAAATATGAATTATTAAGTGATTCACATTGGTGCAACAAAAGTCAGTTTGGAGTACCTAGCTTTAGCCTGCAGCATTCCCCAGCAGCCTTATCTTTCCAGTCCCCTCTAAATAGTGCTAAATATATAAAGGAGATTCTTCTAATTGGAAAAATGTATAGAGAACACCTGCATGAAAAAAAGAAAGCCCTTTACATTTCCAAGCAGCCTTAAAAAAAAAAAACCTCTCAAACAAAAGAAATTCAAATATTCAATGCTATTCAAGTCTCCCATCTCTTTTTCTCTCTTTCCTTTTTTTAACCCCCTTTGTACTTTGCAGTCCTGTAATTTTTTTCTTTGCTTCAATCCCAGCCATCACATAGTTTTTTCTTTTATTTTTTCTTTTTCTTTTTTTTTTTTTCTTTTTTTCTTTTTTTTGTCGCTCCATTCTTTGCACAAAGTTTCATTGTTTAGAGGTCAAGGCAACGACCTGCCAGAGGGAAGCGTGGCAGACGCCTCTGCCTGCGATGCTGTGCAGGAGCTGGGGACAGCTGTGGCAGCATCCCGGAGGAGCACTGGGCACTGGGACAAGGAGGCTTCCCCACCTGTGGGGCAGGAGGGCTGCCTTTCTCCTCTAGACAGCGTCAGGGGGGCACGAGGGATTGTGAAGGATAAAGTCAGACTGAAACATTACCCAGTGCTTCATCCAGTGAAATCTTAGTTCACTGAGTAATACTTCCTCCTCTGCATTGTGTAAAAAGGGAGAAATCTGTCTGTGAGGACTTCTGGGTCTGGGGCTTGGGCTTCATAATTCATAATCCCTTTATATGACATTTTTTCCCCCTTGCCTTTTTATTTTTGGCTGAGGAAATAAGATTCTAATGCATAGCAAGAAAAACAAGTGCTAGTTAAAGAAGAACAGCTCAATGATGGAAAAGCAGACCCAGGTCACTCTTGGGCTCCTGTCCTGTTGTGCTGAAGGTCTAGCAACATGTTTGTGAAAGAGCCAAATTTTCCAGCCTATATTCCCAGCACTCTGCTTTCACTGTACAGACTCAATTTCCCAGAACACTTCCTTAGTGCCTGCTAACTTCAGTGAGAGGACAGTTGCAAAATATCTTTGTCTACTCACGGCTGAGATGCTGCTGCTTCTCAAAACAGTTTGTCAGTCATGAATGCCAGATCTGTGATGTGCATCGTTCGTGCAGCCCAAGTTTACAGACTTCCTTCTGCACCGAGACACAAAGCTCAGCATTTTGGAAATTGAACTTCTCTTCATGCCATGTGATTACAGATATATTCTGGCTCACTATTTCCATTTCTCCTATGTATTAGTAAAGAGGAAAAAATGGTTGGAAAATATTATCTCTGTAGCATTATTTCTATAAAAATTCATTTCATATGCAAAGTGTTACTCTGCTCTGGGAAAAGTGACACCAAAGGACTTATGTGTAATTATGTCTATGTGTTGTGCATATACAAACACACAGACACAGAGCCTGATGAGCTGTGCTAATAAAGAAACAAAAAGCGGATGTGGCATTTACCCAATACAATAAACATAGGTCAAAAAATAAATTGCCACAGGATCATTAGGAGCACAGTTATGCATGAATAGCTTTACATGGCCAGCAGTCTTGCTACTCCAGCATCTTGTCACCACACAAGCATCCTTAGGAGCCCTTTTTCCCTGTAATATTTTAGTCCTGGTTTCCACTCATTAGAAATGAGTTTAAACCTAGAAGTGTTTCTTCTGCTTTTGTCAAATTTATTAACCTGACTGGATATTTTTTTTACATCATTAGGTATCAGGTCCTTGAAAAGAAAATCCACTATGTTCTTGGCCCCTGAGATTTCCTGGAGCAGAGAAGAGATTAATTACATGCATGCAGGCAGAAGAAATAATCTGTCTTTCATTAGATTTGAATTTTCCAGTTTTCTGCATCTATGAATTTCCCCATGTTCTGGTACCAGAGTCCATTATGCTCACTGGGAGAGGAGCAGGGAGGGCAGGACCTGCAGAACAAGTTCCTGCTCATATAAAGCTCCCATATTTCTGCCCAAGAGATCCCAGTCCAAAGTGCATCTCTCAAGCTTGCCCAGTGAGTCCATGCTCTGTGCATGCCCTATGTTGGTTGACCCAGGAAGACTGAGCATCACTCAGATTTTGTGGAGATGAAAGTATGTGGAGATAAGCTCCACATGAACTTCCAGGTGGCCAGGACATGCTGACAGATGAACTGCAAGAGAAGTGTCTACTCTGGCCCACTTTGCCCACACTTTAGACATCCTGAAGTTTCACACTTCACAGTTTTTCATGGGATGTGTTCTCTAGTCTGAAGCAAACATGGGTAAAATGGCTGGGCTTCACTTACCCATGAAGATGCACTTCCAGGTAAACCCCTGGCTCGTGAAGGGATGCTTCCAGCCACTGGTGGTCTAGAGCAGCTAGATCCCTTCCAGTTCTCCACATGGGACAGAACCAAGGCTAACAGTTTCCCCAAGTCATCCCGTGCCCTCGTTGTTTCCTCGTTGATCAAACCATGTCTGGGGAAGGGGGTACCTCTCCAGCCTGCTTCGCATTCCTTTTGGCAAGATTTCTAATCTCTTACTGGCCCAGTGAGGGTAGGGTGGGAAGAGTTCCTTTGGGGCATCTCATAGCTGGGTTCCAGGAACTCTCCCCTTGTGTCTATCTGCTGAACCTCAGGAACTGGGGCAGCAATTACTGCTTGGGCCCCTTCTTGGAGACAGCTTGCTCCCACCTGCCGAGCATAGCCGGGCAGCGGTGAGTCAGGGGCCATGCTTGCCCATTTCTCCACATTGTTTCACGTTCAGTTAAAAACAAAGCTGTCAGTAATTAACAAAACATGAGATATTTGAGAAACCAGATTTGCCAAGCTGCTATTTTAGCAAATCATAACGGTGTCGCTGCCAAAATCATCACTTCTCTACTCCCCTTTGCCCCCCCTCCTCCAGAATCAGTTGTGCACTGTGAAATTGAAAAACTCTGTGTGAAGGAAGAAAGTGAGGTTCAAAGAGAGCTGTGGTTTTTCAGTTTGTTACACTACCAATGCAAAACATGCCATAGACAAAATTAATGGCACTGTCTAAAAAATTCTCGCTTCTTTGAATTTTTCTTGCTGTCTGAGTAATAACAAGCGAGCTGGTCCTAATCAAAAAAGCAATCACCTACCATAGAGCTTTGTGAAAAAAATAGCATTCTCTCCCTTTAAACAGAGGGAAATTCAGGCTGGCAGAATTGTAGTAATTCATACGATGTAGTTTGTAGGCCAGGAGTGAAGTATGCAGCTGCAAGGGCCCAGTCCAGCACTTTGACTGCTGAACTGCAGTGGTGTCCCTTCCTGTTGCAGGGTGGGCTCCCAAAATCAGAAGTTATTGTAGACCCCAGTTTGCACCACGCTTACTGTTTTAAGATGTGCATGACTCTTATATCTCACAAACTTTAACTGGAACAGAAAGCTCTCACTCTCTTACCAGAGAGAGTGAGAGCTTACTATTAACCAAAACCTAATGCATCACATGATCTACAAAACTTTATTTTTTTAGACGTGTATTTGTTTAAAGAAGCTCAATATTCACCAGTCTCTAGGCTTTGTTCTGAGTTCAACCATGCTGGCAAGCTATCTTGACATTTCTAAGAAATCAGGCTCAAATCAGGTACCAGACAGAATGACATTCCCTAGGATTTTTGTTACAGGAACAAAGCTGGATGAGGTCAGGCATTAAATAGGGTGGAAAAAGCCATATTAAAAGCCTGAGACAAGACATGCATGAGTCATCAGAAATTTTCTGTCTGACTTCTGTGGACCCTGGATGAGGCTGTGAAAGAACATTATGATTTCACATGTCAGTATTCAAACTTCAGGATGTCAAATTTAGGATATTTACACTGCCCTAGGCATTTGGATTTGGTAGCACTATTTTTCATATAACCCAGTCTTATAGGAGACAACTTCTTTTAGAAACCATATAATAAACATTGAAGAATAATTTAATACTGGGATGCTAATGTTAAACTCACTGATGTAATTGATTAGCACATCTTTGTTGACTCATGGTGACATTTTCTGAAGTGCTTAAACAGCTGAAGAATACAAACTAATTAAAATGAATTTACATCCCTTTGAAAAAAAAAGGAGGCATTTTCAAAGGTGTCCAATTAGGATACCCTTTTCCCACTAGAAATGAGAGAGAATTGAGTGCCAACTTTCTAAAACTAGTTTTGAAAATCTCACCTTTCATTCTTTCTCTGAACCATATTTTAGTATTTTTCCATCCCAATACATTTATGCAAGCACTGTCACTCCATCTTGCTCTTCTAACAGGTACTTTCACCAAAGACAGCAATACTGAAATACTCGTGTAACCAAGATAACTCTTCCAGCACTACAGCATCACACTTCTCAACATGTGAGACAACGTCTATCCAGGGATTTGATGGAATTTCCTGGAGTGCTTTAGCTCCTATCTAGTTTCCCACTCTTCTCTTGCCGGTTGCCTCCTTTCACAGACAGTCCCTTAAAGCTAAAATAGGCTGCCACCGGCTGTGAGTGCATATGTAGACATGAAGTTGCCTTATTATTCCTAGCAGTGACCCATCCTGGCTGAGAACTTTGCTGAGGGTTTCTATTCTGTTGTGCTCCTTCATGGGAGCTGCACACACACAGTGCACCTGAAGTGCTGTTAATATGGGCATTAGCTTTTACGATTACCCTGACCTCTTCCTAGAGGCATTTGCATAATTATTTCATGCTAAATAGAACGGCTCCATGTCTCGAGGAAGCTTCTTTGCACCATTTTCAACAGTGCATGTGGGAGCACTAGGTTCTGGCTTTCCTTCAAAACTGGGTCTCTCATATCTGAAGATATGGGTACAGAGTCTTTTCTCCACTTCCCTCTTCCCAGCACTGGCCCTCAAGTGGAATTTAGGTGTGCTCTGGGAGCCCCTGTTTTGTTGGGCTTTAATACCAGCTATTGAACACAGGGGAAACCGAAAGCTTGAGAAACCCACCAAACCTCTGATGTGAGGTGGGTTTCTGTTGAACAGCTCTACAGTTACATGGCTTAAAGGATTTTGTAGGTCAGCACAGGCAGAAGGGAGGCCAGTGGAGGGCTGTAGGTACCTCCACAGTCAGCAGGCAATTAGGCTTTGTAAGGAGAAAGTCCATGGTGTTCCAACAATGAAGTAAGACTGCTCAGGGATGCTTTTTAGGCTGCTGCTGATCCACATCAAGATACTGCCTCTCCTAGCCCAGCCTGAGGCATGACTGCTGGCTACCATGCCCATAGCACATCTCCAGAATTATACCTGACCCAGTTAAGGCAAACTGTGCTTGTTTATCCTTAACACTTTTGATAGGAACTTTTTTTTTGTAATTTGACCATTTTGGCCAGACGGGGAATGACGATGATATTGGCAGCAGACCTGAACTCAAGGGAAGAGGGAGGCAAGTGCCTATAAGGAAGATAACTGATGAAAATGGGCTGTGTTTGATAATCTCTTAGTTCATATCAGCTGCAGCCAAAAGAGCTGGTTTACATCTGATTATAACCTTTGCCTTCTAGAGAGCTCTAGGTCCCTTGGTGGATCTTAGCAGTTTCAATAAATTATCTGCTATCTGCATATCCTACATTGCTTAGGTATACAAGCAAGATATTCCTTACAGGCCCTCCCTCAGACACTCTGGAGACACGAGACAGATGATTCCAGTCTGGATCCATTCCACTACAATTATCCACTGTTTTTTTGCAACATATTTTTTATTTAAATAAATCTAGAGGTTCCATTTAGCACATTGCGTTTGTCTTGGCATACACTTCACACATGCAGAAACTCTATATTAAGGCTCTCATACAGCCGTTAGCAAAAGAATCAGCCAAATGCATCCCTGGTGTGTAACTGTACTGACTTCAGTGAAGTTTCACCAGGGTATCCCTGTTCTGTTGATTTGTCCCCCTCATTCTCATTCCCAAAGACAAAACAGAGGAAAATGTATGTTTGTATTTAGTTAATGCAATATATTGCCCATATGAGATGCATGTAATCCCCTGTACTTCATTGTCTTCTACACTTCTTGCTGCTTTATAGGACTGATTTTCACATTTATCTATCATTTTGGTTTTATGACAGCTGCTATAACAACACAGAGGTTGCAAGAATAGGCAGTATGAAGTCAGGAAACATTAAAGTAACCATTTGCCCATGACCATAAGCTAGCAACCTTGAAGTGAGCCTGTTGGCACCAGCAAACATAAGAGCAGCAGGAGTCACTTAGTCTTGAGTGCCAGTCACCAAGGACCAGTTCTTGGCCCTAATTCACTCTGAGTGTTCAAGGAGCAACATTAAAAAGGTAAGAAGAACCAGATCCATACGTGTTGGTCTGGTCTGAGAGGTGGACAGGACTTCACCTGGCTTGCAGTGCAGTGGTTGCAGTGCGTGTCATGGCTCCAGGTCTGCTTCAACAATTGTCAAGGTAAGCAGAGCTCTGCCTGTCATGAGAGTCAGTTCAGAAAAGTTAAAGCAGAGTGACACCAGTCAAGGAAGTGAGACTTGGGTGAACTACCCTAAAAATTAATTATTAGCACTTCGCTATCAAACACATCAATGACATGGATGCAAACATAACTGCATTAAAACCATAGAATCACAGAGTCCTTACATTTGGAAAAGAACTCTACCATGATCAAATGCTACAGGCTGGGGACAGAGTGGCTGGAAAGCTGCCCAGTGGAAAAGGACCTGGAGGTGCTGTTTGACAGTGGATTAAAATGAGCCAGAGTGTGCCCAGGTGGCCAAGAAGGCCAGTGGCATCCTGGCCTGTATGAGGAACAGTGTGGCCAGCAGAACCAGGGCAATGATTGTCCCCCTGTACTCAGCACTGGTGAGGCTACACCTCAGGTGCTGTGTTCAGTTTTGTGCCCCTCACCACAGGAAAGGCATTGAGGAGCTGGGGAAGGGTTTGGAGCACAAGTCTGATGAGCAACATCTGAGGGAGCTGGAAGTGTTCAGCCTGGAGAAAAGGAGGCTCAGGGGGGACCTTTATCACTCTCTTCAACTCCCTGAAAGGAAGGTGCAGCTAGGTGGAGGTCAGTCTCTTCTCTCAGGTAACAAGTGGCAGGATGAAATGGCCTTAATTTGTGCCAGGGGAGGTTCAGTTTAGATACTAGGAAATTATTTTTTTTTGTGGAAAAAGTTGCCAAGCATTAGAATAGGTTGCCCAGGGAAGTGGTTTTAGTCACCATCCCTGAAAGTGTAAAAAACCCAAGCATATTGGGCATTTGAGGACATGGTTTAATGGTGAACATGGTGTTGATGCTGGGTTGACAGTTGGACTTGATGCTCTTACAGGTCTTTTCCAACCTTAATGATTCTATGACACTATGGACAGGAAACACTGTTTCTCCTGCCACTCATGCACCTTCCCTGTGTTTTGCAGTGGCATGATGTCTGAAATACTGTTTCAGGATGCTGAAGCACTGATAAGCATTCAGAAAGTATCCATTCGGGATAATGATGGGCTTAGGGCACATGGCTAGGGTACAGACTGAAGGGCACAGTGTGGTTAGCACGTCAAGAAGAAGGCGAAACACTTACTTAATCACCATTCAAACAGGGTGCAGAAACCTGATAATATGTGGTCTTTTCAATTTGGCAGATATTTAACAACATTCTGTGGCTGGAAGTTGAAACCAGTCACAATCAGAATAAAACTGGCATGCATATTTTTAACATTCAGGATAATGAAAGTGGAATTATTTCCCAAGGGCTATAATAGAGTATACATCACTGGAAAACTTTTCAATCAAAAGAGAATGAGGCTGGATTTTTGTTTTCTAAACAGATATGCTCTGATTCAAGGAGGAATTAATTGAGGCCAGTACTGCAGTCTGCACAATAAAGCAGATCACATTAAATGTAACCCTTGATGTTTTGAGCATCTTTTACTGGCATAGAGGCCCAAAAGCAGGATTGTCCATATATAAAAATAGTGTTATTTATTGGTAACACACACAGCAGTGGGCCAGGACTAACATTATTAGGCTAAGCATTCATATGCTCAGCATCCATGGGGCAGCCACCTTGCGAGTCTCTGCTGGCCAAGGTGCTGTCAATCAAGCAGAGAAGTGTCAACCTTTGTTTCTCCTTAGAACATGCAGATGCTCAGTCCTGTTGATCTACTGCCTGCCTCTTCTTTGCCTCCTCTCATAAGGTTTTTAGATCTTGACAGGTCAGTGATGGTTTTCTGCTTTTTTTCCCCTGCTGAATCTCTGATGATTTTACTTCTCTGCTTCCAGCCATTACTAACTGTTACTGATCTAACAAGCTCACCTCTGTGGTCCCTCTTTGTTTCTGCCTTCTTGCCTATCAAAATCTCTCACCTCTGTCTTAAAGTGGGAGTGACAGCAGCAGTTCATCTCTGTTAGAAATGAACCCTGAGTCACATAAATGGTTCCAGTGGTACAGTTTGTTTTTACAGTCAGCAAACACACAGGGGCCCATATCTGCTCCAAGGCTTCCCCTCATGGATTGCATCCCATGTGGACATATCTCTTAATGAAGAGCATCTGCTCAGCCTTCTTATGCATGAGGGCTTCAAGCATATCCAAAGAGAGAGAAGGAATGGTTCCCACCTTCCTTACCCCCTGTGCAATGTGAGCCATGGCTATGGAAAGCTGGAAAATCACTAATTAAAAAGGAATTTTGCTTTTGCACAAATACTGAGGGTTATATGTGAGGGCACATGATTAGGATCTCGTAGAGATAGGTGACACCATTGGATAAATAGTACTAGGTACTGCTTTGCTCTTATATTTCACATTTAATATCTCTCTTGATAACTTTAACTACGCAGAAAACCCAAAGTCATGGCTGTGGCTGGGGACAATATATGTGCCATAGTTCAAAGAGCTACACCAATTCTCTAAGGTGTTAAAACTGCCTGAAAAACAAACTAGAAAGAGTGCATTTCCCCCCACCCCATTTTCTAAATTCATACCTTAATTACAAAACAAAATTCGGCAAATTCACTCTGAGTCCTTCAAGGGATATGTAATATTTTGGACGAAATGTCAACAGAATTATGAACATTCTGCAAATGCCCTGTAGAATTACACTATTTTAATTATGGGAATCTCCAGGATGGAAAACAAAGGATTTTCTAGCAGTGATAACAAGTGGTGCCATAGTCATTTCTTAGTATCCTGCTTTACAAGCCTCTGTACTGTGCCACTGTACACAGAGGCGAGCTACACAGAACTTGTGCATGCATCCCTCTAAGCACTGCTATGGCAAGCAGGGGGCAAAAAACCTCCTTCAGCTTTAGTGCAAGACTTCCTTGGTGGATAGGCAAGTAGTGTTTGTTCTGGCTTAAGATCTCTTTTAAAGGTTACATATTGCTGTGCCTGGGAACTGTGTGTGTGTGTGTGTGTGTGTGTGTGTGTGTGAAATTGTGACAGATGGATTATAGAGATTGATTACACTGGACATTTTTATGTACTTGCAACCCGATCAAAAATATTTCATTTTTATAACCATGGATACTTCAATGAGTAAAATAACAGCAAAACCCCTCCACAAACAACCCCCAGACCCACAACACCCTGGCCCCAACCAACAAAACCAAAACACTAGCAGAGATGCAAAAGAATATGATAGGACAATGACATTATTTATACAAGCACCTACATCACCTCAAAATAATATTCAAGTGAGTTACACCCGTAAGAGTTCTCCAAAACCTCCCCATGTGAAGCTTCTGCAGGGGAATCTGACATGCTTTCAGTCTGGCTCAGAAGAAAGAGCCCACGTGGTTAATTTGGCTAAAGTTAAAACTCACTAGCTGAATGCCACTTCACATCTCTGTGAAGTGAGATGAGTACCTCTTTTTCCTTCAGCCTGTGGGAAAGAAATGCGACTCTTCTCTTCTTACCTGTTTCCTCACCCAAGGAAAATCAGCATCAGCAAAATTCTCAGAAATTTGTACACGTTGTTTTTCTCCCTTTTTCAAAGAGTCAGGAAGATCATGGGGTAACTGTTCTTCAAGCATTAGGCCACTTCTGCTTCTAGCAGAAAAAAAAACCAGGGCAGATCCCTGCAAACAATTCTTTGCTTTTGTTTTGAATTAAAGCACTTCCACTCTCAGAGAGACTGTTTTGATCTGGATGTTGAGGCAACATTTTGGCTGTTTCTTATTTAAAAGTGCTCCTCCATACTCAGTCACAGCAGAGACTGAGCACAGCATTACTTAGGTGTCTGCCTGGGGTGTATATGTGTGCATGGATGTATCCTATTTTTGAGCTATTTTAACTTATGCTTCATATTCTAGTGCTTTCTGATAAGTAGAGTTTATGTCAGAATAATTGGCCTGAGGATTTTTCTTTCCAGTCCAGTACATTTCTGAGGTACAGCTACATGGGAGATAATGGAAATGCCTCTGGAGTATCTGTCTGACAAGGGAAATAGCAAGAGTAAGGAGTGAACACAAAACAGGGACCTTGTCAAAGAGTGTGCAAGTGAATCAGTCCAATCACTCACTGTGGGTGACGTATCTGAACAAATTGAAGCTGACACAATGGTCAATTTGACTGAGGAAAGTATAATTTTGGATTAGGGTGAACACCTTTAATCTGTCAATTGTGGCAGTCTTAAACCTGTAATTGAAAGAGCACAGCACTGCTTTACTTCAGATGTCAGTCAAACCCATTCACCCTCCTCTGATCACTGATCAGTTTGCAGTCTCTTTGCATTTACTGATTAGGTTCCTAAATATGTCCTCTTTTAGACAAGATTCTTTGCTTCACCTAAAGAAAATACCAATCTAATAAGAGCAGCCCTTCAGAATAACACTTTGATTCACCTGATTTTCAAGCAGATGGTATTCAGGGCACAGGAAACAACAAAACAGAGCATCACCATGTGTTTAATTTTAGCTTTCACTCCCTGAATTGCTGTTTGAGCTATAAAGCACTACCTTACTTTTAATGTGCTTGTGTGCCCTGCCTTTCCAGAATTGAAGTCATGCCTCTCTAGTGTAATACAGAATAGGGTGATTTCTGCCCTGGGAGCACCACTCCCAGAAGATGATTGAGTTTCCAGCCCACCTTACTTGTCTGGGTCAGGTAAGTGAATGATTTCCGTAGGCATCTTACCCTCAAACCTCTCTGTGAAATTACAGACCCAGGATACTGACTCATGAGAAGTAAGGATATATTAACAGCTTCAGGAGAAGAATTACTCCATCCCTGCCCACTTGCATGCAGATGGTTCTATGATTTATCAAGAGAAATGGTCCATATGCTGCTCACAGTCTCCTGAGACTTTTACCCTAACATCACCTCTTCCAATGTTTTGATTAAAGAACATGAAATGGAGAATAAAATTAGCTTGACCTTGCAGTAAGCAAGGAGTTATCAGAATGACTTGATCCATGAGAGGCTCTCCACTTCTCTGCAGCATCTCAGGGAAATTCAAGACCAGAATCACAGAATTTTCTGAGTTGGAAGAGACCAACAAGGATCATAGAGCCTGGAGTTTCCTTATCTTAGCTCAATCTGCAGGTGAGCCATGCCCCACACTAATATCCTTCTCTGAATACTGAACCTGACAGTCTCTACAGCAGTTTGAATTCTAGCCTCTTTAATTTTATGGTCATCACTGATAAAATTATTTTAAATGTTTGCTGCCATTGCAGCTCTAGAGGCAAAAGGAGAGAGGAGCCTCTTGTCATTCTTAACAGCAGCTTTGTCTTTGTGAGGCAGGCCACAAGGAAGTACTGAAGAGAGAAGCAGATTCCCATTTCCTGGCAGGAGAAAATGAAGCAAAATATTAAAGTAGCTAAGCAAACTCATTTCTTCAGCATGTGAGGTTGAAATAAACAGGCAAAGAAGCATCCCACCCTCCAGAGCTTCTCAAGAGTAAATCATCCAAACTATTAGTTATCCATGCTCTACTCTGTCATTATTCTCTGCCTGTCAGCTCCTTGTAAGGGCTGCCTGTTCCACCCCTCTTGTGTTATTATGGTTGCCATGTCCTCCTCTCACCAGCTCCTATCAGTTATAATGACATAGTGAGGGGAAAAAACCCACACTCAGGCTTCCAAATTACCAGGAATTAGAGGAACAATAAAATTGCTTTAAAAAAAAAAAAAAAAAAAACCAACCAAAAAAATCCCCCAACAAACAGGATAAAATAACCAAAATGAGAGAGAGAATTTTGCAATCTGTAGATGATTTCTGCTTCTGGGATTGCATACGTCATTAAGATTTATAGGTCAGTCCAGAGCTTAAAGAGCAGATGTTTTCTCATTATTTATCTTCCTAACTAAGGCAGAAGATTCCTTTTTAAGGAAATCTGCGTAACACATGCAATGGAAATAGATCAGGTCCTACGATCAGCCTTTTTAACCAGCTCATAAAGGGTGAGCTGAGACACCCATCAAAGAGAAGTTTCATTTTACCTTCCACAACAGAAAGAAATGTGCTCACTGGTGTCTGATACTGAAAATGTCAAATAACAGGACTGAATTTTACCTCTTATCTGGCTGTCCTCTGACTATAGCTGTGAACATTCTAAGAGTATCTTGTATGAACAGTCAACTGGCTAGCAGGCTTTAGCTTCTGCACTTCATTCCAAGACCTGGATTTTAGACCTTTAATCAAAAGGTTACTTTAATCAAAGTACTATTCTGAATAATATCACTGCTATACGCCCTTTTTGTAAAGCACAACCTGTTAGTGTTATGCTGCAGTCCCCCAGACTGATCAGAGCCATGTCACCTCCACAGGCATCTGTCCTCATCAGAGCCCTTCTGGACCTTTTTACTGAAGTAGCCACATAAATGAAGCAGCTTTCAAGGACACATTTTCCAGCCATTGCACCCCTTTGTGGTGCAATCACTGGGCATTTAGGGGGCAATTTGCACCAGTCATCTTCTGTTGTGAAGGTGGAAAGGAAAAATCACAATACGACATATGCAAACAAAACATAACTTGAATTCTGAATTTTCTTCTTGCATCCCTTCTATCAGAAAGACCTGATTCAGAGCTACAGAATATTCTTCCCATCTCGTATAATTCTTCCCAAATATATGAGTTCTACATATTTAAAACCTCCATAAATTTTTGCATATACTCTTTGGTCTTTTTTGTCAGTGTAATTGGTCTGAATAAGGATCTCACATATTCCCAAGGCAGCTGGGACTGTGTCTGACCTTTGAAGTGTTTCTAACTCCAGGATCACAGAATGGCTTGTCTGTGAAAATCATCTTTCTGACTGCTCTTCCCTTGAAGAAATGCCTCTGCAATCCTCCTGCTCCAGGCCTTAAAAGCACTGCTGAGACAGCTCATGCCTGAAGAACCTACTCAAGGCCACACACCTCCAGGGTGATAGATTCACTTTAGAATCAAAAGTAATTAAGAGAAAAAGGAACACAGGCTTGCATAGAGGCCTCACTATCAAACAGCACAAGCTGTAAAGCTCTTCAAGTAAATCATCAAAAGCCTTCATAATACTCTGCAGAGCCAATGCCCTGTGCTTGGGACTCTATGGGCTCTCCTTTCCTCTGCAGATGTTAAGGCATGGAATGAAAGAAACCTTGTTCCTTTTCCTGAGATCCCAGTTTCTTACAGCAGACACCCTGCTTCTCAGCATCTTCAGGAAGTTAAAGCTCTAAAGACATTGCTGATGAACTGGAACATCCAGTTCCCTGGAGCCTGCCTGCCCCCTTTAGCAAATCTTTTTCTCTGAGAAACACCACCACTGACACCCAGAGCGGCTGTGGTGGTGAGGTGCTGTGTGAGATTTTAACTCTAAGCAGGGATCTGGCCAAGCTGGATGAACAGGCCAAGGCCAGTTTTATGAGGTTCAAGAAGGAGAAGTGTCATGTCCTGCACTTTGGCCATAAGAACCCATCAGGTTCAAAGTAGACAGGACCAAAGACACAAGTGAAAAAAGAACCCCAAATCATACATCTAAGAGAGCTATCCAGAAAAGAAGCCACCTACAGCATAGGTCTGAAGTCAACTAAGGAGAAAGCTCCAGGGTCAGCATTAGACACAGGCACACCTGTTTGTTTCCTACTGTATTTCTCATTGGTGTGGCCTCACCTTGAGCACTGTGGACACTTCTGGGCCCCACAATTTAAGATAGATGTGAAGGTCCTTGAATGTGCCCAGAGGAGGGCACCAAAGCTGGAGAAGGGGCTGAAAGGCATATCCTGGGAGGAGCAGCTGAGGACTTTGTGCTTTTCTACCTTTCAGATAATTAGTTTAAGGGGCAACCTCACTGCTCCCTATAGCTTCCTGAGGAGAGGAAGTGTAGACAGAGGTGCTGAGCTCTCCTTCCTGGGATCTGAGGACAGGGCATGTGGGAATGTTATAAAGCTGCGTCAGGATAAGTTTGGACTTCACATTGTGAAACAGTTATTTACCAAGAGGGTGGTCAAACCTGGAACAGGCTTCCTGGAGAGATGGTTGGTGTCCTGAGCCTGTCAGTGTTTAAGAGGCATTTGGACAATGCCCTTAGTAGAGTGCTTTAACTTTTGGTCAGCCCTGAAGTGGTCAGGAGTCGGAATCAGTGATCAACACAGCTCAAACAGAGATGGAGGCCTAGGCCTGAGCTGAGATGGGGCTCTTGGGTCCATGAGAAGGGGTGTGAGTGGAGGCCACAAGTTAGGCTAGTCGTGAACATTAAGGACCATTTGTGCCCTCAGGGCTCTGACATCCATCATGGGTGTTGATCTGTCCACCTTTAGGTAACCCAGTGAGGTAGCTCAACCAGCCTGACCTCTCAATATCACCCATGGCAGACATTTGGATTCACTTTTACAACACATAGCTGGAATTTGCTTAGATTTGCTGGATGGTGTGACTGTCCACTGCAGATCTCACTACCTGTCTCTATCTTGGGGAGTATGATAGTGTACTTGGGACCCTCATGCTCTGCTGGATTTTCCTCTGGGTAGACTGCACTCTCTCTTTAGTCCCACAAATTCCAAAGTTTTCTTCAGTCATTCCCAGAGCAAATTACCCTCTTATTCTTGTCTTTAACCTTTTTGCTATGTATTTGCATAGCAGCTCAATGAGCCATCTGTAGTGCCAGTCTATCCCTGCTCTGTTCTACTATGTCATGAGGAGGTAAAGAAAATGCATTAAAAAGCTGTAGTCAGTGCTGTGTGCCAGCTGCTAGTGTCCCTTGGAAAATATTTGCACTGTTTGTTACTGACATGAAAGTTCTCTTGGTAATTGGAGTGCTGCTTATAGTTTTTCAGGATTCCTTCCCTCTTTGGCTATCCCAGAGAAATGTGCTGTACGGGCCAATATGAGCATTCAGCTGAGCTGATCCAGTCCAGTACTTTTCTGTATTAGGCAAAAATGTTGTTTTCATTACCAATCTTTAACTCTTGAAAAAAAGAAAAAAAAAATCCCTGCAACTGTAACTGTTTCTCATAAAGTCCACATTGCATAAAGAGTTGCCCCAGGTCCTGGGAACAACGGGCCGTTCACACATGGACTGCACCACAAAAGCAATAGCTCACAGTGGTCAGGCCAGGGCAGAACAAGGACGTGCTCTCTGTAAGGGACAGATGGTATCTATTTAGCTAAACATTCTTCCACTAAGGCTGTTTTAACGCCCAGATAATTTTTATCAGCTTCTTATCACATTTGGGAGCCCAGCATGCTTCTGATAGAGGCTGTGTAAGTGCTTCCCAGAGAGTGCTGTAGTTTCAGGGTTCAAGGCAGCATATCAGCATGAAGAGGAGGTGTGCGGATACGGAGGGGTGGAATAAAAACAACCCCATGCCATGTTTGCTGATTTTGAAATGTTCTTGGATGAATTTCCAGGTAGAATATAGATGCAAGAACGTGGGAGGCCTCTTTCATCCATACTCAGTTTTGCTATACATTCAGGGCCAGACTGCAAGCCTTTAACTCATCTGTGTCTGTGTGCTGTTTTTTAGGCTGACACGAAGGAGGTCTGCCAGGGCTCTGAGCAACTCAGAGATGCCTCACTGGCATCTGTAGCATGGTATTAAGCCCAAGCTATCCTGGCTCACATCTGACTGCAAAATTCAGTGTAGACATGCAACATAGCCTGGCACCCACTCCTAGGAATGCTTCCCTTCCCAGATACTGCTGTTGTGAGGACAAGGTGTTACTCATCCTCACTACGCGTATCACAGGGTGCCTTAGTGTTAGACTGTCAGGCAGAGCTGTCATCTGAAAGCCCCAGTGCAGTGAGGCGACGCAGCCCTGTGTCAGCCCTCTTGAACTGTGACAGTACCACATGCGACACGAGGAGCGCGACATCTGCTCAGTGTAGCATGCACCACAGCACCTCGGTGTAAAGAGCAGTTGGGTGTTCAGAGAGAGAAGAGAGGAAAGTATGGGACACTTATGAAAGGCAAAGAGAACTCTGTCTCTCCTTTTCTTTCTTCACCAGGGAACTGGCTCACACAGTACTACAATAACAAGAACTGGCAGGCTGCCCAGCATCGCTGTACTTTGGTTGTAAGTGAACTATGAGGCTCAAGCAATCTTCTGGGAAAAGTTCACACCAAATGTATTGTATGTTATGTTTTCCCCTCATTGTATTTTTTTCCAAAACAGTCTATTATATTCCTTCCCTGTTGCATTGTGGATTTCTTTAAGATCCCCAGGAGCCACCCTTTTTAAAACTAAACATTTGGGTAATCGAACAGATCTGTTTTTTGAAGTAACAGAGATAAACTAGTAATCCTCCTCTCAGAGCCAGCCTTCAGAATAAAACCAGAGCAAAACTCATTGAATAGTGGGGGTTTCTGTTGTTGGAAATTCATTTGCTTGGTGGTTTTTTCTCAGTTAAAGCAGAAAAGTTAAATAAAAGTGTGCCATTGAAACACTGTCATTATCTATATGATGTACATCTTCCATGGAGTGCAAGCCAAAGCAGAGGGGACTTTACAACAGTAGTGCAGTAAAAGGAAAAAAGTTCCAAAAATCATGTTCTCCGTTTCACTTGAAGCTTTCAAAAAAAGTCAGATGTGGTTTTACTTGATAGTCCTGGATACCTCAGAGATGACAGCTGTAAGGTGCCTTCATATATTTTTTTCCTGTTTCTCAATATGGCTTTTGCAGGGGCATAAAAAGACACTTTTTTAAAGTTCACAGAAACTATGAACACATTGAACACAATTTATCTGGCAAATCAGACCACGGACAGTCAGTTTGAAACTGGGTAACAAAAGTATGCCATAACCAGCCCAAGGACATATTCTCCATTGCCCTGCAAGTACAGATGCTGTGAATTTATAATTTACTGTTGTTTTTACTAATTAATTTTACTGTATTATTGCCTAGAGGCCTTTGCTAAGCTCTGCATGGCATTGTGTGAGGTGTTGCACCAATGCATAGGAAGTTTCTTCCTCAGAAGATTTAGGAGGTTAGCTTAGGGTCTTTTTGCAGTTGTGCTGGCACAGTACACAAAACAAACAGTGAATATGAAACAGTTAATTCAGCTTAAATTAGCAGTGGTACCAAGTACCTGTAATTCCAGGAGACCTTGGTAGGAGTTTTGGGTGTTCAGCACTTTTGAAAGCCAGACTGAAGTTCCTTGCCATGCTTCTGACAAAAAGTCCTTAGAAATTAAAGACAGAAAAGAATTATTAGGTTATCAGTCCACATTCATCCCAGAAGAAAACCGATTGAAGTCAATGAAATTTCACTGGGGATGGATTTACCATAGCAAGATTGATCCCTATAGTATATTTAGAAGTGCTTTGTCCTATACAGTTTTAATTAGTTCTACATTAGTCAAGGTACTGTTACCATTGTTTTAATCAGCTACCCTAGCAGAGAACTGTCTCTAGCTCTCCTTGTCTGCATTTCCCCTCTCACCCTCATCCCTTCTCACCCCCTCATTGTTTTATCTCTAATTTGGCTAATGAATTTCTCAGACAGAGCCTTCTTTCATGTTTGAGAAGGACCTTGCTTGTACTGAGGCTAAAGAAAGAAAACCTAAACCACATCGAAGAAAAAAGAAAAAGAAAGGGCAAATTTTTCTACTGAGAAAAGCAAAGGTATCTATGAAGCTTTAACCTGTTCTTTGTCACTCCATCAATCCACATATAGGTAGGTTACAGTTTTTTACCCCATATTCTGTATTAAGGTGGGCATGAGTAGTTTAGACTTGACTTTCCAGTTTCAACACTGACTCACTGCATTGTCAGAGCAAGTGGCTCATTTCAAAACTCTGCTTTACCCCTGTTACAAAAGCCATAGTCATGCATGTGTACATGCAAAGAATTTCTCAAGTTGCTTCATAGAAATCAGGAAAGCCTTTTAAGTTCTCTAGTGGAAAAGTACGTGTAATACAAGGCAAAATACTGTTGCCATCAGTGCCACTCTTTTTTTGTAATCATTCTAATGCAAACATTAATCTTTTCCCTGAGTTTGCCAATTATTTTTTTACCTTCTCTAATGAAAGTTCTAACAAGATTATAGGGAATTTGTAGTCTCTGTATGCTGTCAGTCATATAATTACAACTAAAACAACTGTGTCGAGAATAACTGCAGAAACTGTGGGTTCAGTGCTGCCTTCTGCCAAAGAAAAAAAATATCCACAACGACGGAAAAAAAACCCTAAAACCACATTGAGCAAGTTTCTAAATCCCATCTACGTAAACACGTGTGTGTTCATTTCTGAGTCACTGCATCATTTGACCATGCAAGAAACTAGACAGTTTGCTTGAAGAATGTCAGGAAGACCAGAATATAATTTTTAAAAATGCCATGTTTTCTTAACGCTCTTCTAAAATAGGCAGACACTCACTTTAAAATTAACCACAGAGCTTAATTAAGCTTCTTCTGATTGTGCTGGGAGGGTTCCATGTTGTCTTCCTGTGGTCATTTCATCAGCCAGCGCTTTTCATGTAAGAATGTGCTGCATCCATGTCACAGCATGGGGTCTCATCACAGACACCTGCTCTCAGCCTGTGAACACAGATTTTAATCCCCTTCCCTGCAAAAATGGTGACAGAAGGACATGTTATTTAATTACTCATGCATGCTCTCCAAGACAGGGTCCACAGCTCCACTTGTTTCATATGGCTCATGCTATTTTTGGTGGGTGATGAAATTGGATAGTTGTTAAAAAGGAGAAAGCTTCACAATAGACTTCTCTTTGCTGTTTGATGAGAACAATATATTAAAAGATTGACAGGATAAGAACAGAGTGGGAACTGAAGAAAATCTAGGTATGGTAAATATAGCCATAAAATTATTTGTGACTTCTGCTCTCACTGTGAAGATATGTAAGCAAAGATGTACTGTGTAACTTCACTCTCCTCCTCTACAAGGTCATGGATCCAGCAGAACTTAACTGTGATAGCCACCTCTAACATACTGAAGAAGATGAAACCAACGTAAATTTACTAAAGCCTTTATCTAAGTAAGATCTGCAGTAGTGGTTATATTTCCCTCAGGTGCTAGAAGAGGAAAAAACAGGAGGAAGATGAAAGAAGAAGTATAAATTTTTAGTTCTGCTTAAACAATGCATTTGCTAAATAACTCCAGTCAAAATCATTCAGCAATTCCTACAAAATCCTATCATGGACCAAAGCAAAGCAGAGCTAAATGAAACGTTATATATTGTATCCGGCAAGCAATCACTGTACTTGCATTCTCATTGCCCTCAGCAGCACCTGCATTCTTTGATCACAGTCCTTTTATGTGCTGCACTGTATACAAAAGACTGAGCCAGCAATTAGCCATTCTAGCACTGGGTCCTGAAATCTCTGCAAATGCTTCAGCTCTTTAATGAATTCCTAAATAGAAGGAAGTTGCAAACAAAGTTCAGCTTGTGTATTTTATGCCAGGTTCCCACAGCACTGTAGGTTTTTAGAGCTTAATTAATGACACTTGCATCCTGTATGCCTTCCAGAGTTTTAGTGGAACTTTTACTGGTCACTTCAAACTTTGACATCTTTTGGACAATTGTCCTCAGAATATTGGGCAACCTCCCCAGTCTTTGGAAGGAAAAAACAAGACATTGCTGCCAATCATGACTCATCTGTATTAACGGGATGAACAAAAACTGGAGGGACAAAACGTGCATCATTTCAAGTAAACTACTCATCAGAAATCCTATGCATCGTATAGGAACCAAAATGGGTGATGAAAATTAAAACCACAGCCTAATATACCAGCATTTGGGAACTCTGCCAATGCCCCTAATTAAAATTTTGAACTAATCTCTTCAGGGAATCCAAGAAATTCTTTCAGCAAATGGAACATTCTTCTATGCACATCCAACTACTTATCCTGTAAAAGGGAATATAAAGGAGATTGTATACGATCAGACAGAGGTCAGTCGAGTGGAAAGGACAGTGTGAAAGCTACAGGAAATGAGCCATCTATGAATGAAAATACTGGAATTCCTTCTTGAACTCTGACTCACATAATGTAAGATTTTGCTGGTCCTCATCAAAGGATCATTACATCAATGGAAAGTATTAATTACTTTTGGTGTGATTTAATCAGTTCCCAAAACAGGAGAATACAAAAAAATAGGTGTTTACAATATCAAGGTATGCCAACATGACCTTTCTCTTCTTTTCTACCATCGTTAGAGAGTTTGGCAAGAGTGATTTGAGATAAATGAGAATTGTAGAGGCTGGACTGGAGAAAGTCTTAGCCCCTGACACTGGCTTATAGACAATGAACAGATCCAGTACTGTTAGAGATGCAATTAGACATGAAAGGATGGAAAGGGTTGGCAATTGGCTGGTAAGTGTAGAGAGAAAGGATGTTGATAAGTATTTCTTAGGAGGGAAGGCCCAAATCTCCTTTATTCTTAATAAAAAGAAAGCCAGAGTAAGATTTTAAGAAGAAAAATATGATGATAGGCAGGTGTGAAGAAGAGGGGAATAAGGTAACTAGTGCAAGTGTTCAAGGCTAGGAAAAAGAGACAAGATAAGTAGGAGTTACAAGGAAAGAAGTTACAGGCAGGGAAACTGCATCATACTAAGTAAGTTTTGTCTTTGGAGAAACCAGCAGGGTGCTATAAAGAAAAATAAGTGAAGGCAGTAGGAGAGAACTACCAAAGATTAATCTAGACTGGCTCAGCTATGAGTAAATCTGTTTAGGTATGCAACTGAGCCTCATAAATCAAGCAATCCTATCCTGAGCTCAAATTATTCAGATCTATGGCTTTTGTTTGGCCAATGTAGAACTACAGGGTTTAATCTGTATGTTACACTTCCCAGGGCCCCTGACACTCAGGCAGACTGGCTGACTTTAGGGAAATAGATGCAAAAGCCTCCCTTTGCATGGCTGTAAATGACTACAAGCAAAGCAAGGCTGTGAGGGCTCAGTTCTCTCAGCAAATTCTCCAAATTGAACCCAAACACAACTTTAGCTCTGATATGCTTGTCATTTGCAGAGCTTTTCCTCTTCCCTCTGGCTTGGAAACAAACAGAACTCTGCTACCTTTTTCTAAAGGATCTTTCTGTGACTAAGCCATTTATATGTCTATATTACATGTAATTCTCTGATGCCAGGTGAGATAAGAGAGATAATCCTCATAAAGGATTTGTGGCATTATAGATTACAGCTTCCTTTCATATGTTGCATGCATTGCCTTTAAGAGGCCTTGAGTGATGCTATAGGATCTCTGTGTTCAGATTACAAGATGCTTGCGTTCAGCACTGCCTTATTATAGGTTTAGAAATGCCAACAACCCAACTAAGTGGCCAGCTGTTCAGATCCTGCTGTTCTCCTAACCCATGCAAAGGTAAAGTACTATTGTTGTCAGTGGGATCCTTGCCAGGGTAACAAGATTGAAACCATTTTCCTTGTATTTATTCAACTGCCACTTCACTATAAAGTGGTAAAGTAAATAATAATAAAGTGATTGTGTAGCAGACAGAACAAATTATTCCAGGAAGAAGTCATCTGTGCTTCAATCATAGTTTGTCCAAGCCAGAAAGGTACTTAGTTACTCTACTTTTTAAAAAAATTTTATTATTAATATCCAAACTCCTGTTGACACAACCAGCTGGAATCTTTAAATTGGATACTTCTTATAATTTAAGGGTCTACCTAGTGTTTAAAGACTTTTGTAGATCTACCTGAAGGTGCATCTCTCAGAAAAAAAAGCTGAAAACCAGCTAAACTGCTGCTCTGGAACTCAGTTTCTCCATCAGAGTGAATATGGCATTAGTTCTTACGGGGGCAATAATCACTAGGAAGATCTTTAGTTGTGTTTCCTGCTGTGCAACGTGCTCTTCGGATAAAGGAACTGAATAATTTTGGGAAACACAGAGGAGCTATGTTCAGCAACTTCACAATATGACTGTTCTGATACAAGGCCAACTCTGGCTTCTAAGCCTGGAAAACAATAAAGCCAATCTCTGTGATACTGTATGGTGTGAACAATTCACACAATGGTATATCCTGCTTAGCACATGTGAGATATCTCTAGGAGGAACATGGTTGATGATAAATTCACATGACATTAACACAAATGTCATTTACAGTGCTCATTTGCCTAATTAATAGTGTATTTATGTTTCTTGAACATTGCAGTGATCATTTTTTAATTTCCTCTCCGGTGAGAGCATTTAGTAGAGTGAGGGAATTTATGCTTGCTCTCCAATGATGGTACGTTAATCTCTATGGCAAAAAATGTGCACTTTCTAGTCTCACCTACACTGACATTTTGCTTGCTCCTGAGTTGATCAGCAACATTCCACTAACAATAACCATTTGCAGTGTGGGACAGTGATCTACATCTTAAAAGAAGCCTTCACACCTCTTGATTTCTACTGCCCAGAAAGAGAAAGTGAAATACGTAGCATAATTCTGCTACATACGAGCAGGCAAACGTCTAATGGAAATACACTTTTAGTGCCTTGTGTCTGCATGATTTAGGATGTCACAGATCTCAGCTGTTTGCTGTCTTTCTGACTCCCCTGGCTGTGTTGAAATCACCACAGTGACAGCCAAGATGAAGTAGCTGACTATGTGAGCATTCCTTGTCCTTTCCAATACACAGCAAAGCTACTTAGCTTAAATCACCACTGACGGGAACTAACTTCTTAAACAGGTTTGAACTTGATCCTTGTTGAGCACATCTGACTGTGCCCCAGATTGCCTAGTTCAGCTCCACGCCAGCACATGTACCCTATTATCAGCAGCAGCAGCTCTACATCAGTCAGCAGCTGGCAGACGGGCCCTTGGGGACTTTTCTAGCTGAGGCTAGTGCAGCCCTATGGCTGCTTCAATATATTCTCTGTGCACAAAAGGGGACATATCTCTGTGCAAATGTTGTTATTGCACAATGGGTGTCGTTGATAGCAGGAAAGAGACAATGCTTGGGAGCTGGACATGTTGTTCAAACATCATTCCAGTCTTTTTATATACTCTGATTAAGGCCCTTTACTTAGAACTGCCATCATGATGTTACCGGCTGCTTTGGGTGCACAAAGAATATCTGAAATCCCTTTTCACCCTCTTTTAAAGAGCCAATTGAACTGTATATCAGTGCCCAAAATTCTGCAGTTTGTGACTTAAAGTAGATTCTGGCTTATCTATGTAAGATACACAAACATAGTACCCATCCATAGTACCCATCTTTTCCAGCACTATAAATATTTTCACTATTAGCCAATTCCTTTTCTCCACTGCATTTCCAGGTCATAACCCCACTGTTGTCAGCATTACTTAGCCCTTTTCACCCTAGCAGTATTTCCTCAGTTGTGGCAGACAGGGCTCTTAGGCAACCAGGAAATCTAAAACAAAGAAAAACTGTTACAAGGAGAATACTGGACAGACAGAGGAACAAGTGGAACTAACAGAATAAAGGCCCAAGGGAAAGAAATTAGGTTGAGGCTGGGAATAAGGGCAGCAACATTTCAGAGGATTTGCTCCCAGGGCAGGCAGCAGAAGCAACTGCCAGTTCTGCCAGGGACAGTGTCAGACAGATCAGCCAGGAATTCACCTGTTTTCAAAGTACAGCACCAGCATAGGGTAAAGTTATTAGCATCCCATGTTTAAAAGGATACAAAACTAAGCACAGGGACAGAACATACGACTAACTGAAGGGATTAATTTTCTAAACCTAGATGTCTCTTTTAGATTCCTAAGTCTGTCCCAGGGGGCCTGTGATGCATCTACTGTCCCTGTGCCAGTGTTTCAGATAGATCATTACATTTAGCCTACTGAATACTAAACACCATGTCCTTTTCAGGCTTGAGAAAATGAATGGGGACCAACGTCAACCAACTTGAGACAGAGCAGCTCTGATGGCCCAGGTGGTACCTGCAGTTCCCTGATGATCTAATCTAGGGTAGTGGGCCTGGCTCAAGCACTTGGCAATCTCTAAAACCTTACAGAAACCCATGCTCCCTGTCACACATGCTGAATGCAAACTGTGCAGCTGAGCACTGTCATTTCCCACAACACAGCTGTAGAACTGGGAAGAAACAGTGTAATCAAACTCCAGGCATCTCCCACCACTGCACCCATGAGACTGAAGCCTTGCCACAATGCAGCCTTTTCCCCCTGCCCATCCCGCCTGCTTTTACCTGGTCTCTGTCAGTCGTTGCCATTCCTCCCTGAAGCTCTCAAGTGGCTGTGACAGGAATGTCTAAGGAGATGAGATAGAGGTGCCTACAGCAAATAAATAAATAAATGAAAAAAGCACTAAAAAGACCAGGCTGGAGAACAAGGGGGACATGAGCTGTTCTGAGGCTCGAAGGCCAGCCCATAGAGTCACTCAGTCTAGACTCCAGATGTGAACGCAGAGCCTCAGTGAGTGCAATACGGGACTGCGTAAATATCTCAGCCAGATGTCTCAGGGCCCAAGCTACAAATCCTCACAAATGGTGACAGAGTTGGCTGTTGCTGTTTGTACAGCTCTGCTTCCAAGAGAATCAGTGGTCATTCAGTCAGCAGCACTTCATTTTTGCTGCCAGATGGGAGGGAAAACCAGGCTCAGAGTTGCAGTTAGTCTCATAGCAAACTCAGCAGTCGGTGGATGGGTCATGGAGCCCTCTGTGGGTACTGAGGTTAGCTCAAAATAGCAATCTGGGGAGAGAGCTGAAAAGATTATAGTAAACATAAAAGCACATGATACTAAAATCCCAAATAGGCTAAGTAACAGGCTGCCATGTCAGGCACTTGAATTAAAATTTAGGTCTTCCAGACCCCTCCCATTTGGTCAACTAAGCTTACAGATGCTTAACATTATGCGATGGAATTACCTTACGTTTCAGTTGCTGGAGACATGTGATACACTGGCTCTAAGGAGCTTGATGTTTGTATTTGCACTTTCAAACTGAGCATTCCTCTGGCCCACATTCATGTTCCCAGAAATTGTCTTCTAGGTGGGTGCCTCACAAAAACCACCTGGAGGAAACCTGACCACCTTCCCGTCTGTTTGTTGTTGGATCTGTCCCTGGGGAGGCTGGAGATTAGTTTCAGCTCCCTCTTCTGTCTGACTTGGACCAGAGAACTGAGCCTGTCTCTCCCAGGAAATGTTACCACTAATCTATAGTGTATTTCAAACCAAAGCTTTCCCAGTCTCCTGGATTTCTCTCACACTCCATAAAAAAATTAAGTATTTATTGCAGCAGGGTATAGGACCTGGGGATCTGCAGAACAAGTCCTTTTCTAATCTACCCTGTCACTGGCCCAATTTAGGATATATCAATTTATGACCTAGATTCTCTTCAGCAAGTCACCAAAATTGGAACTGGCTGAATAATTTATGAGAAGATTTTTAAGCAAAAGTCCTGAGTTGGGATACTCTGATTCATGGGGATAATATTATTTATGATTTCTTGTTCAGGCATGAACATGTTTCAGGATGGCAAATAATTGTCACAAGATTTGCAAGAGGATGGTTTTCATTCTCCTGTTTTAGAGTACCAATAGAAAGGTGACTCATACAGTATAAAAGATGAGCTTTTGAATCAGCTCAGAAAAACTTGTCAAAGAGACATGTGCCAGCCAAATAAATCAAACAGCCCAGAAAAACTTGACAAAGAGATGTGTGCTACCATATCAATGTCCTGTTTCTGTAGGCCCAGTTACAGCCTAAAGTTGCACCTCCTGGAGAAATATTTTAAAAGGTCATTGTCCCTTTCTTCAGACCTAGGCTCACAGAGATAACTTGGAGTCAAAAATGCTTAGGATAAACTGCAGTACTTCATGCTCACTGCAGGCTAAGAACTCACATATGAGCAGTAGCTGATGCAGGGTGACTCCTTTATCTTCCATGGCAAAGGCTTGGGACTGTGAGCCCCAACTCATAGACACTTTTTTCTCATTCCCAAGGTCCTAATGGAGGTCATGCCAAAAGATGTTTTGAACAACACCAGGTACCCATAGCACTACATTCCCCATAAAGGTTGCGAGGGCTTACTCTGTTTTATACCTCAGTCACTTCTGACCCTCAAACCATTGCTGGAATCCACTTAGTTCTAATAAAAATGTTTTCTGAGCTGCCACATTCAGTCCTGGGTTTAAATCAGATTTATCTGAACTGACAGGTGTATGCTTTTGAAGTTTAATTAATTTCTCTTCCTATCCTGAATAACTTAATCCCAAAAAACATAGTATAGAGAGACCTGTGATAGACACAGACATCCTTTTCCTTGTTATTCTTCACTTTCTAAAGAGGAAAGACATTGAGTGTAGTAACTTTAAATGACAGTTGACTCCATGGTCTGAAACAAGTACGCAGAACAATTTTTTCAAGCACATCGTGCTGTTCTTCCACCTCCTTGGTAATGGATGCACAGCATCACCGTGGCTGAAAGTTAAAGGGGACATTTCTTCTGGCAGTGCCCTCTGGGTCCATTAGGCTGGCTTATCCAGCAATTGTGTTGGCAGCTTGGAGGTTTTCCCAGGATCTTCTATGGCCAGGGATGCTACAGGCCATTTTATTAAATGTCAATGCCCATTGCAGATTAATTTTTAGTGGGGGAGGGATCAACCTTAGAATGTTTTCCTTCTGCTTCACATCAAAAACTCATCTATTTAAAAGTCTTTTTGGAGACAGTCCTTTCTTTTGAAATGAAAGAGTCATACTTGCAATCCTACTGTGTAGCACTGACTTTTCCATATTGGGAGATAGAACATTTTCCCTGTCTTGCCCTTGAATCTGTAGTTGTAACCCCTCTTCCAGCACAGGCTCAGAACACACCTCTGACTCATAAATGCCAGTTCCAGTGGATAAGCTGCAAGTAGACAAAAACATGAGATAAGTGAAACCTTTCCTCTTGCAATGCAGAGGGAGGTGGAACTCATGTAGACCAGTAAAAAAGTAGGTGTTGAAATAGTGTTGGAGGAGGATGCAGAAATTCCATAATCCTTATCTCTCTCCCTGAAAAAATCAGTCTCGCCAACCACAGACCGCAGCAAGTTCCTATCTGTGGAAAATCAGATTTATTTTGCCATTCATGCAAGTGCAGTTGCCATCTGAGAGCCTCAAAGCTGCATTCCTCTATGCCTGTGGCCATATCAAATTTTTGGGAAGCCATGAAGAACCATTATCAGGAAAATGGTGCTTCATTTACTCTTTGACTCTCAAAGAATGTTTTGTCTTCCTCTCTGTTTTGTGAAGTGCTGTCAACACTTACAGTGAAGTTTATTGTAAATACACAATAATAACAACTGTGCACATTCATCTCTGATTCAATTCCTATGTAAATTTATGTTAATGTGTATGCAGATTAGGTCTGCCCCCCTTGGTCCTGGAAAGTTGTCAGAATGACACATGGGTTCTGAAGAGGTTGTGTGCTACTGATCTGCAGTTTTTCTACAGTATTCAATAACTGGCAAGCCAGCAACAAGAGACTGTGAATATTTGTCTTCACTTTTGCTGGATAAATCAATAGAGACTTCTAGAATCTGACTACCCTAACAAGGACTTTTCTAGAGTCTAGCTAGAATTAAAAAGAAGTCTCTAAAACCCATTTCTAAAACCATGACCTGCTATTTTTATTTCTATTTCTCAATAGAACAAATACACATTGGATCTTTTGAGAAATAGGGTAGTACAAGGGAGCCTAATAAGCTTTCAAGATGTGATATGCCATTTATGAGACAGAAAAACATATTTTCTCCCTAATATTTAGTAATCACTAAACCAATGCCTGGAGTTTATGAGTAGTCCTCCTCATTTTTTTGTTGACTAAGTCAGTACACTTTTTAAGAGAGCTCCAATAGGTAATTTATTTTATTCTTTCCTTCTCAACCTTCCTTTTCTCTGTTTTAACATGAACAAACACTGATCTTCTACCTGTTTGTGCAGCCAGAGGCATTTTGAGCACTCAGGTCAGACCATAGGGGAGGCAGCTCCAGGAGTGCTACAGCTGGCTGTTCTTTGCTCTCCTGACACTGGTGTTTTGCTATGACACTTTCTATTCCTTTGCAGTAAATAGAAACTAATCTTTAGCTCATCCCATGACTGTGTCCCTACAAGGCTCCCAGACACTCCTTAAATAATCACAACGGGACATAAATTGGGACTGCAAGAGATACATGTGCTCTTTGCACAGGGATGAATTTCTGGTAATCCAAAAGGGGTTGGGGAAATTGCTGTCAGAAACAGCAGGCGCCACAATTGTTGGCTGGGAAGACGTATCAGACAACAAAAGTCCAATTGCCAGAAAGTATTTATACTCCTGCAGCTCACAGCTGTGGACTTGGTCCTGACCTTTGACAGACAAAACAAATTTGTTCTTCAGTTTGAATCTTGGTTGTGCTTGGAGGGTAAGATTGTGCCCAGAGCTGATAAAGGTGGGAGCTGAGTCATGAGTTTAGAACGAACAGTCTCCTGACCAAAATCACCTCCAATCCTAATAATAATTCATGGACGGAGGTGACCAGTGGTTTTTGGGGAAAAAAACCAAACAAACCAGGAATTAACAAAACAACAAATTAGAACAGAACTGTACCTCGTAGACTGATGAGAAACTTCAGTCACCATTTATTTCCAGCCCTTCAGCTGATTTAAAGAGTGATGCTGAGAAAATCTCTTTCTCCTCCAAGTTCTTCTCACTTGAATCTGGTTCAGAGTGTTATTTCACTCTACTTTTTTAGTCTCATTTTATTGAAGGCAATGTTAGCCCCAAGAGCAAAACAAGCAAAATAAAAACAATTAGAGCCTGGAAGGAATCTGTATTTTTTCTTTGAAATAGGGCCCCATGTCAGACAGCTTTCCACGTACCTTGTTCAGTGTAGGTTACATTATGGCATCCCATCAGGCCCATTCAAAGCAGGTTGCAAAGGTTTTGTGGCTGGGATCCAACACTGCTTTCCCTGCCCATGGTAGCTGTTGGTGCTGATTTCACCTTAATCATTTTCTCTCTTTCCACCTCTCATGCAGCTGCCTTCCTGTCTTGATAGGACCAAAGTGCAGCTCGTGGAATCTATATGATAATCACAAAAATAGTTATATCTGTTGAAAAATGGATTTAATTCCCCCCCTAAACCTTTGTGTATTGCCAACTGGGGGTGTGAAACCAGCTGGCAAAAGATGCATTCATTTCGATTTCATGACTTTCATACACTGCAGCTTCCCGACTTTAAATGGTTCCTCTCCTCTCTAATGAGAGCACCAGGCCTTGATTAACAGCCCTCACTTTAAACAAAGTTTTGGAGTTTCTTTTCATGGCAACTTCTCCAGGGATGTCTGCCAGCCTGCTCAATCCAGGGCAGCGGAATGCCTCTTCTTTCACAGCAAGAGCGTTTGTCAGAGGCACTAAGAGTCAGGCTTGGTGAGCATTTCTATCCCTGAGTAGTCTGCAAGTAACTTGCACAACAGCGTGGGAAGCAGGCTTAAAAGTAGTGCTGGTAAAACTGCGAAAAACTCATTTCACCAATGTTTTCAAAATGTAGAGGCTTGGAATGGATGATGTTTTACTTTTTTAAACTCTTTTATCCCTATTCTTATAAAATACGTTTTTGTTTACTGAAAATCTTGTCTTCAGTACATTGTTTGCAAATTTTCAGTCTAAATAGAATTTTAGAGAAATGACTAGACAGTTTGAGAGAAAAGCCTGGTATGTTTTTTCCCAGTTGATCACAGAGAAGGGAAAGACTATTTATTGGGAAAGACTCCTTCAAGACAGGTAGAACCATCCAGATCAGAGCCTTGAATCAGGACTTAGAGGGCATGACTGAGCCCTCTTGGGTTTTTGTTTAACATTTAGATGAAGTTTTGTTTTGGTTCTGCTTGACAGTCAGAAAGTTCCACTTACTTTCAGCCAAAGCATGAAAAGAAATACTGGGATCTTGGGGGATGGAGGGAAAATGGAGACAGAGGAGAAAATCAACCCTAAATAAAAGCTCCCATGAAGTTGGTAGACAAACAAAAAAAAAAAAAAAAAAAAAAAGAAAACACCAGACAAACAAAGCAAAAGAAAAAATAAAAAAGAGTGAAAAATTTCAGTCACAGAAGTCAAAAGCTGCAGCTCTCTTACAGGGAAGGAATACATTGCATCTCATTTCTGCTATTCCTACTGATACCATCTACAGAAAATCTATCACCAGTTGAAAGAGGGTTATATTCCATGTCAATGCATTCCACCACGTTGGTGTCTCAACGTTCAAGAGTTTATTAAATGCTCAGTCATGGAATTTTCTTTGAAGCAGAAAGACAATAGTAGCTCCTTTATTTTGCCTCATAGAACCATTAATAACTCCATTTATTTATGTATTAATTTCCCCCCATTTATTGCTTCAGCTATCAGCAACACAATAAATTTACCTTAAAGCAAATTGTGGCATATATTTCTCTATATATTCCCCCCATCCATGTATGTACACCACCCACACACAAATATGCATATACATACAGATAAAACCTGACAGTGAATAGCAGAATTTACTGAAAGGCAAGAAAAAACCTGGCATATTCAGAAACAGGAGAAAATTAACACTGAATTACAAATAATACAGCTTAGTTATTAGACATATTTTACATGTCTTCTTCCTGTCATAATTCTGTTTCTATGATTATGACATTTTCTTCTTGCCTACCTATCTTTCAGGAAGATAGCTCCTCTGGAAGATCCCATTGAACTGGGATACTCACAGAGGAAGATCTGACCAGTTTGTTTAGAGGGAAAGGACAAAACCGGAGTCAAGAGACTGCAAAAGGGCATGCTAAGAATACAGCACAGTCAGTGGAGAGTGGTAACAGCTATGGAGCCTTTGTCTTTGAGCAGGAGCTGAAAAGCACAAATAGATTCAAGCTAACGGTGCCAGACTGGCAACTCAGTGAAGTCATTGTACACGTCCCCACCAGCTACAAAGAGCTTTGGTCCAACATTAGTATGTGTTACTGTGCAATACTTTCTTGTACTTTCTAATACTTTATTGCCATGCAATACCTGCCTCCATAAATATTTGTTTCTAATAGCAATATGAATGTGAACTTCACTCAAGGGAGACAGAACTGTGAGAGCAGAGCATGCTTGAAATGTGGTTTAACAGGAATCTACCAGACTTAGTATCAGCTCTTCTGTCCATAAAATTTAGGAAAACAGTAGGTTTCTGAGCATCTTAGAAAACTGTTCTGTCTTGATTTGAATTTAGAAATATCTACAAGAATTGTAACAGTACAGTCTAATTTTCACCCAGGGAGTTCCAAGCACAATGAATGAAAAATGAAGGAAGTCGCCTGCAAGTAATTGCAGTACCTCATAAGCAGAGCACAGAATTGTTAGACTCATTAAAGGTCATAAAAGCAGGACCCTTCATCTGAAGAACCTGTGAAATCACTGCTTGTGAAGCATTTAGTCCTTATCCTCAGCCAAAAATGATGGGAAGCAAAGCTGCTCTGCTGTACCTCTTCACTGAATTCAGAGCTTTCAGCCATTAATACAACACAGACCAGTCAGCACTGCACTAATGGACTTCGCTGCTGGCAGGAATGACATGAGTCCATACCTGGATCAATACCATGTTGTAGAACACTGTTGATGCATCTGTTAGTGGGAATACTCTAATCTCAAGTTCCAGACCCAAGGCTGTACACACTTAGTACTTCATGATGTACAAGACAGGACTGTTATATAAACCAGTAAAGATGTACATATCCCCACCCCGACAACAAGGAAGACATGCAAGTCCCACATCTAATTCAGATTTAAACATTACGCAATGTGGCAGGCATCCCAGTGTCTTAAATCACAAAATGAGCATTTTCAGAACTTTCACCAGGAAACAAAAGAAAGAAAAAAAGGAAATTAAATACTACCTCAACATCTTGAAAGGAGGCAGTCACCTCTCCAGGATTTCTTCCTCAATTAGGCAGGGCTTCTTGCCTTGGTTGGATAACAAATGCACATTCATAAGTCCACATGTGCTCAGACATTTGTAACACGACACCGTTTATTCCATAGCTAAAAGACATTCTTACTTTCCCTATTTGTCCTGTGAGGGGACAGCTCAAGGTTGTGTAACTCACCTTTTGTCCCTCAGTAGACAATTCTAATATTACAACGGAGGCAACATATAACTACTGGGAAAGGAGGAAAGGTTTATATTTATCACTTCTGTAACCGTTCAGAGAATCTCAATAAAACAGTGTTTTATTCATGTGTTGGTGCAACTGTCTCCCCAAAAAAATCGGTGTCTTTTGCATTGAAAATAGACTTGTTTTGATTGCCATGTCCTAAGTAGAACACTATAAAAGTGATACAATGTAGGATCCTCCTCAGAAACATCATTTTGCGCCAGAGGATCTCTGAGCCTAAACATTTCCTATCAGACACTTTATTCCCAGAGGAGCCTGGCTTTCTGCAAGAGCCCTTTGTAGTCCAGCTGGATGTCATTACATAATTAAGCCTGTGAGCCAGGAGGTAGTCTTGAGCATGGCAATTTTACAATGTAAGATCAAAATGTTATTCTTTCTTTCAAAAGACCTAGTGCCATTTGTTGTAGTGCCTTTATGCAAAGGATCAAATACAGTATTGATTATTCATTATTACCTTTAAAGAGGTCAGGAAGCTTCTGGAATTCAGAAGATTTCTGGGGATCTGAAGTGATATAAGGCCTCAGGGCTTGATGACTCTTCTTGACCTGAAGCTTTGAAATATCACCTGCTGTCTGGATTGTTCCTACTTGCTGCCTGGGATTTCAAAGCCTCTCTCTTTCCCTTTTTTCCCCCCAAGGCATCAGTCTTACAGACATTGCCAGATCAAGAGAAGCAAAGAATGCAAAAGAAAGTGAAAGTGAGAAGACCAGGAGCTGGAAGCCCAGCTGGCATACATCTGCTTTGCTAAGCTTGAATTGAAAATGAGTGCCATTATTCTTGTTCTGCTGCATCCTACTGTGTTTGGTTATTGCATCACACAGAAGAGGCAATGGGCACATCCTGTGGCCAGCTCCATTGCCTTTAACATGCGTTAACCAACTGTCCAATATCCCAACACAGGGAGTTTTTAAACCTTTCTGTGCCAGTTTGATGTTCAGGCACATTCAAATAGAAGAATGCTTAGAGGAGACTGGGAGTGTCATAATGTGGAGACCTGGACAAAACATAAAACACTACCTTCATCTTTGAAGAAAAAAAAATCAACATCGTATTAATCTAAACACTATATTAAAAGTTTCCATTTTCAACAACAGTGCCTTTATGTTGTAGAATAAACCTCTAAGAGTGCTTTTTGGCAGATGGTTAAATATTTGAGTAGTTGGCCACAGATTTTAAAAAATTGAGATAATTAGAATACTTGAAGCAGTTAATATTTATTAGTCATGAAGAGTTTGACAGATTAGATGTTTTCCTACCCACACATTCCCTGGCAGAAAAAAAAAACCCAACAAACCCCCTTATCTTTCATTCTATGGATAGCAAACTTTGATATGAGGCAGAAGTAGAAGGCATGGACTTCCAGGTTACTCAGTATGAGACACTGAGAGTAGCTGCTGTCACTTAACTCAAGAAAAGGCCAGAAAAAAACCCGATGGGAACAGCAAGATCTCTGTGGAAATGCACAGAGTTCACCCTGGACAGTGCCCAAGATTAAAGCCTGAAGACTGAATCTTCTGCACCACTTCAGCTTTCACTCTAAATCATAGCATCCCTAGCAAGGTTGCAGGGCGACTCCAGTCACTGGGGATCATGAGACAACCTGTTTCTTATTAACCTTTTTCCTTCTGTTGGCCTTCCTTGCAGGACAGGAGATGCATGGAACAAAGGCAGACCAGTTCTGAGGCACTCTAGAACTGCATCAGAGAAGACACCAAGACACAGTGGAGTCTTGGCCTCTTGTCCTTAAAATGGGAGACAGGAGGCCAAGAACTGACAGATACTGAGGCTGCTCAGGCCAGTTTCACCCAACATGTCCTCTTCCATCTGTCCAGAAATCTGGCTGAAAATAAGGATTGCTGGCTGTCCCACAGGCTGTCAACACCTGTAAATGTTCAAACAGTATCTGGGCATAGACAAAGCAAGGAATATATATGTTACTAAGGTATAATAGAGCAGCCGCATGAAATTCCTAGTAAGCAATTCATGCAAAATATGGAAGTACCCTCAGTGTTACACTATGTAGCTGGCTGGCTGGAAAGAGACCCACCTCCTTTGTATCTTACCTCTCCTTTTCTAATAGCACCACTGAATGGTCACTACGTGCCCCTATATGAAGTCCCTTGGGCTCCTTTACGCTCAAAGGCAATAAGGTACCTGAGTAATGACATTTGCATGTTTCCACATGCAGGGTTAAAAGGAATGAATGTATAGGAATAACTGTGGCAGGCAGGGGGATGATTGGAAAGGATTTTCATTGGTGTCTACACAGCAAGGCCAAGGGTAGACAGGAGTAGATTTTACACCTGCTCTTACCTGGTGCAAACGAGTAGGGCAGGACCAACGGCCCTGTCAGGCTGTACACAGCCCTGATCTGGAGTCACCTCAGCATTGCCCTCAAGGAAATCAAGAGACAGATTTGAAAGTAACCTTTGCTACCACCCTATGCTGGTGCCAGTTTGCTTTCTTAAGGGGATAGTAGCTGGAGCAGAACAATCTCTCAGCTACACCCTCCCTTCCTGTGATCAGCAGAGATGAACTGCTGAAATCACTGAGGAGATTTTTCTTTATCCTACAAAAGTCTTTCAGGGCAATTCCTGTCATAGACAAAATGATAGGGTATTTTTTTCAACTTTTTTATTTTCATTAATATGATTTTAGAGATATTTTTCCAGTGTCACCTCATCTGACAATTGCAATTCATGCTTTAACTATCTCACTGGCATAGTGAGACTGTAGGAAAACTGGTAGGGTTATGAGCTACAATGAAAGAAAAATGTGGTTTACATGAGCAAACACTCAGAAGTTTCTAGCTTTCATAGGTTTTCTTTGGTTCCTAAAAAGCATGTTGGAGAAAATCTGTTAAAGTTTCAGTATCCTTCCTCTTCAAGGAAAATCCACAGTCCTTAACCCTTAAGAGCACCATCAAGACTCATTGCAAACCAGAAGACAAGACAAGAATAGAACCCAGCAATAAAAAAGGAGTCACAACCTTTTAAAAAATAAATATCACAGGATTCCATTACTCATCATAAAGAAACAAATGAACCCACATTGTTTCCTCTTGAAGTACCCAGAAAAAAAATCTGCACCTTAAAAAGGTTTGACCTCAATATAGGCCATAATGTAAAAATGTGAGGATCTTGGAAACTTGTGCTTTTCCTGGATTGAGGCCCAGATTTTGCAATATATCTTGCCTGTTACTATTTTTCTTGCTTCTTCCAAAGTAGAAAAGGTTCTTTTGAAGAAATGTGTTTTCTAGACACTTTGATACACCAGAATTGGGGTCTGTTTAAATACTTCAAATTTGACGTATATACGCATAGAGTTAGAACATTTTGTGAATGTGAGCCAACATTCTGGATCCTTCTCTGGATCCAGTCCTTCCTATCAATATGTTGTAAGACACTGGACAGAGTGGTGTCTACCCTAACATGCAGAGTATGTACTAAGCCAAACAGTAAAACATTCATTTTGCTGTGCTTTTACCTTCTTCATCACAGTTTTAATGAACAGCACCTGAAAGAATTTATGCTCATACTGAAATCAGAGTGCCACGACACAGTGGCAGCACATCACATCTCCTTGGAAAAGGAACCTTTTCTTCCCCTTAACCTTACTTCAGACAAGGAAATCTTTCAATAGTTTGATCCAGTGACTATCAGTGGTATGAGTATTCCCTCAGAGGCCGTTTTCCTACCCTGACCACAATGTACTTTTGCACCTTGATGTGCTATTTGGTTCCTGATGCTTTCCAGGCTGACTTGGAACTGTGGCTACAGCACATTAACCCTATCCTAAGATGCTCATGGCCTGTCACATGCATCCCTCTTTTTCAGTACCCAGAGAGTATGTATACAAGTGCTTCCCTATGTGTTATATCATACTGGTTTACTGAGGGCACTAGAGCAACTGTGTGACAAAGTCTGATCAATATTTTTTCCTTCAGATACACCTCTAAATCCAGCTAGGAGGGGGCCAGCCATACAACAATTACTAGCCCCACTAAAATTAATTCCTGCCATATCATATCAAACAATCGGCCATGAGAGAAAGTTTTCCCTACTGGAACTTGCGTAAGTCACTCCAACTTTTGTAGCTGTGAACTGAAAGCAATTCTTTCTCCACCTTTCAATGTTTGCTCAGGTGCAGTTTGGTTTCCACGTGGACTGATTGAGGAGAACCTGCCTCAACCAGCGAGCTAACAGTAGCCACCAACCTACTCGCACTGACTGCAAACAAAGTCCTCGTCCCAAAAGAGTCCCTTACATAAAAGTGCACAACATAAAGCTATCTTTGTATTTGTGACTTACTGTAAGGCCTTGGGAGGTTTGCCTTTAAGGATGACTACATTTTAATCAATCAGCAAGGCGTGCAGTATGTAAAGTTCATGCTAGCTTGAGCGGCAGCGCACTGTTTTTCCCCTGGTGAGCAGCCCCCTCTCAGCCCCTGAGCTTTAGCTGGTGAGGTTATGCAGCCTTGCCTATTAGGACTGCTCTCAGCCCCATGCCTGACTGCACTCTCAAGACTCAGGGCCAAGAGTAAACTTTGAAGGAACCCTGCCAATTAAATGTAAGCAGAAAACGAAGTCTTTATTTTTCAGCAAAGTTAATGTGGTCAGAAATGTTCTCGTGCTGCTGCTACTGATAATTATTATTTTGCATTCAGTAACGATGGCTTTTAACTCAATTTGAATATTAAATTCTGTCATGAAAATGAAGGTATCTAAAAATTAGAGTTGATCAGATTGTCCACTGGCCACTGTAAATAGACTAAGTACTATTTTACTACTGGTGAAAAGTGAGCCCTTCTGTGACAAATGTTTTACAGTCCTGGGGATCTTAAGGGGAAAAAAAAGCTTACATGGCATGCATTATCTACAACAGGCAAAGACAAAATATTGCAGAGAGGTTAGCCCAGATGAATTCCAGTAAAACCTTTATATCATTTCATAGTCCAAATAGATTACAGCAGGTTGCAGAAAACATATTTGAGGAATGACATACAGAATTAAATAGAATATACTTGGATTAGTTCTTGTACTTTCTCCATTTAAATGTAATTGTTTCAGTCCTCAGTTCAGATACAATAATGTTCCAGTTTCAGTGTTTAACTGTTCTGCTGGATAGTGACCTTGTCTACAATGAATCTAACAGCACAGACTCCAAAGAGGTCTTAACTTAAAAATGACAATATTTTCAATCCCTTAATCTTCTTTTTCTTTTCAACATTGGAAGCAAATGGTGTGCATACAACTACAAAACTTCTTTCCAGTGCTTGAAGGGCCTTCATTTGTAATCTTGCCACCCTATGAGGCAGCTAAAAGCTATGACAGGGGAGATGGACATCTGTTTGTCAGAACTTGCCCAGAGCTTCTAGTGCATCCTGGGCACTAGGAAAAGCAAGAAGCATATAAAAAATTTCAGAATGTCCCAGACAGATGCTCGGTTGCCTGTTGCATTGCATCAATGGATTACTTGGAAATAGACCTTGTGGGAATATATTGGATTCATTTCCCTTGGGGCCTCCTAACATCCTCAAGGTTTCAGGTAGGTGCCAAACAAAAGGGAGAACAAGGAATTCTGCCTTAAAAGCCCTTTAAAAAAAGATCAGATAAACTTCTGCCTAAAAGAGAAGTAAGAACATGACCATTCCAAAGGGATGCTTGTAATTTCTGCCTTGATTTCCATAATTCAATACCTTACAATTATGCATTTCAAAGTCATCTGAAAGTACCAATAAAGACAGATTGATTACTTTATTTGTATAACTTGCTACAAGACATTATCATTCAATGCTGCCAAAGCCAGTTCCATGCCAGCCCTTGATCTAAAATTAGAGTAAGGACAAGGGAGTGTTCTTTCCTCTACAATGATCACCTAAACTCAAATGAGCCAACAGAGGCTGAGAGACCACAAAGCAGTCCATGCCATACCAGTGGGTGTTTACTGATTAAAAACCACAGGACCTCCAAACAGGCCCCTCAGAACTTTCTTGAGAACATACACAAATTTCAGCACCCAGTCAGCAAAGTGCTCAAAATATTCACTAGGGATACAGCTTGAAATTCACCCAGAGAAGGTAACTAGGCAGGGGAGACAGACTGTGCAGCAGCATGAAGGACTCATAGTAGTTTTGGTTTCCCAAAAGACATCCTCAGTCATAACAGAAGTAGAAAGTATTCTGCATTGACTTCTGCTCCCTGCAGTCGCTCCTCTGAGAATAACAGAGATCTCAAGTCTCCGTCCCTGCAGCTCTTCCCTGCCTGGGCAGTGCAGAAAATCTCAGCCTTATGCCTGGACAGTGCCATTTCACAGATACTGAGCAGAGGTCAAGGAAATGTCTTTTGCCTTTGACTTCCAAAGGCAGATTTAGCACTTCTTCACACCCACCTGACCCATCTTGAATTCAAGCACTTGGTTAAGGTAGGGAATCTGTTGCTCTCTGGAAGACAATGCCTTCCATATAACCCTGACCCAGTGCAGATGTAAGGTACTGAAAGCTCAACCGGCACCAGAGCTGCTCCATCCAGGACCACCTGTGAGAAGTGTTTACCCAAAGGATTGTCCTCATCTAACTCCACAAGTGCTCAGCCTGCTTTCACCTTAAGACACAAGATGGGTTTGTATGTGTGTATGTGGGGACACACACCCCAGGTTATTTCTGTGCACACTTCATGTGCACATTGGTGTGGATCCATGAGTGTGTGTGCATGCGGGTAGATAAACAGATAATCTGGAATTGTTTCAAGCAGGGGAAACATTTCTTTTTCTTGCTTTCTTTCTTTCTAGTAGTTTTGCAACAACTTGGCCTTGGGATCTTTCAGGGAGCTGTGTGTATGTATGAGTGACACACTTGCCTGTTTTCACAGCTCCTGCCTTATGTTAATTTAAGCATCTTTCCTACACCTGGAGGAGTTCAACAAACATCAGTTCACAGGTGTCACCCTCCATTGGCTGAAGGCTGGCTCCAGAGAGTCTAGCCAATATCTGCTTTGGCTATTAACAGCCTTGGAGAAGCCAAGCTCAGTGTGTGTGGGGAAGCAGGGGGAGGAAAAGGTGGAAGGAAAAGGAAGGGGGGGTTACATGTATGTGCATGTGCATTTGCTGCTGCTTTAACTTTCCATCCATTTAAGAGTTTAAATACTAGTCAAGCACTTAAAAAAACATTAGGACACATTCCAGCTTTCTCTGCCAGTCAGAGGGAAAAAATGTTTGAAACCCTGCATCTCAGCACCCCAAGGGCTTTATGATTTGTTAGGTTTAGTAGTTCAGAGGATTAAAAAGACAGAAATATTAGTAGAAAAAGAAGAGGAAAAAGTCAATGTATTCACTGAAGCAAATCTAATGGGTTGCTGGGCCAAAGAAAGAAAGGTTCTACTACCTGACTGAATCTTATTTATATTTCTTGCTCCACAATAAAAAATAATTTTCTAGACATCCCCCCCCCCCTTTTTTTTTTGCTATGCTAGTCACATTTCCTAAATCCTTTATCAACGACTGCTCTGCATATGAATGGGCTGTAATTGAACTGTCACATTCATGAAGGTCAGTAACCTTTCATTAGGAAGAATGTGTCTTTCTTGATAAATTGGAAAGTCCCTGAGGATTTGAAAGCATTTTTTTTATTTCATTCTTTCAAATATACCTTAAAAATCTAACACAGATCTTTCTCTCTTTTCATAGCACTCTGACAAACCCCTCGTCTTTCTCTTTGTCATAGGCAGTTCCATGCAAAATACTCAATCACAAGCTTTCACTGTGACCTTCTTAAAAACAAAATGGGAAGCATAAGCCCCCACCCCTCACTTTGAATTGCAGATAGCTAATACCTCTGCTTAAAAATCCCCAAAAGTCAAAACCTTGAGATTAGAAGCTTTGCCATGTCCTTGCTTCTTCAGATTGGTTTGAGTTTCTACTGAAATGCAACCTGAGTCGCACTGTGTTGGTGCCAGTATATCAGTCCATCTTCTTGGTGTGTCCATTCATGTGCAGAAATGGACTGACAAATACACCAAGTAATGACAGGCTATATGAGAAAAACAAACTGGGGGAGAGAATGGTGCTTTAAAAAGCAATTTAATACTGCAGACAGTTTTCAATCCCTGCCACAGGTTAGCTGCATACAACTTGTTCTTCCCTATCTAAGGAAAATAATCTTTTCACAGGGTTGGTTTTGCACCTTGATCTGCACCCTGACACAGCAGGGTCCTTAAAAGAAGCTGACTGGCTGCCAAGTTCATAACTGCTGCCAGAAGTTCAATTCCTCCTCCAGATTCCAATCAGAAAGCGTGCAGCAGGATGCATGGAAATGTGTCGAGCTTCCCACCCTTACCAGTGCAAAGGTGCCTTCAGAAGTGTTAAAGTATTACCAAGGCTGCTGGGGCAGAAGCCATCTGTTCCTGCGCCATGTTCTAGCTAGCTAAGCCTAGGGCCCATCTTCAGCCAGTTGACTGGCTGGGGGTCAGAAAAAAGGCAACTTGGTGAAAAGTCAGCCATGATAAAGATAAAAACACCACAACATGAAGAAGGTGAGACTTGATAAATGGAAGCAAGTATCTGGCCTTCTGTGTTAGCTATTCAAATACTTCAAGAAGTAACATGAATTACAGGTTCTTGAGAGCTGGCAGAAGACTGTCCTTTTATTGTCAACACCCACAAAATAGTGGTGATTTAAGGTTCACCCCATAAGATGGAATATAGAGGAAGGAGGAACAAGGCATAATTGCTAAGCAGCTGAAATACTTTGATGGTACAGGCCACACTGGAAGCTTTTTAGCTGGAAGGAAAAAAGAAGCAAGCATTTCTTTTGATTTTTTTCCAGGAACGATTGAAGAATTAATACTTTAATTAGGCTTAACTCACTTTTCTCAAGACTTCTCTCAACTAGTAGAACTTCTGTTGGGTTCATATGCCCAGCTTTGAATGAGAGTCATTTACTGCAGTGCCACAGAATGGATCTTCTTACACTAGTAAAAGAACTCATAAAAAAAAGACTAACAAAACAAAAAATTATAGGTTCTGCCTGACTTCCATATTAACATCCTCCTTCAGCAGCAGGAGTATGCTTGGATTCACATGGAGAGGGTCTTTATTTAAAAGCTAGATGTCCTCTTATGCTCCAGTTCTGCAGTCATTCTCTAGACACAGAGTTCATGTTGAAGGGTAGCCAGGGGTGCCCTGAAGCGTAAGTCAGCCTAGACAATCCATCATCTGAATGCTCTCTGCCACTGGGGAAGTAAGGTACCTGTGCTAACACTGTGAATAAAAAGACCAGACTTCATCAGTGGCCAAAGGTACGTGGCAAACACTACCTAGGACTTTAAATCAACAGAAAGGCCTTCACAGAGCGTCACCTTCAGTGCCACCACATTCCGGCTGCTCAGTGTAAGAGTCTAATTTAGAACCCCCCTCTGCAGTGGCATCTAAGGTCAATAAGCAAAGAGTGACTCAGACTTCTAGTGAGCAAGAGCCATGATACATCAAGCAGACAGGACTGACTTCTCTACATGCCTAACTTGGGTACCAAGATGACTTTTCTTACCGCTGACTGCACAGGAAGCCAAGGTCTAGCAATTTGGCAAGGTGTGCAGAATTGCTCACCAGTCTCTCGACCTGTCACACTGTCCTTGCTCCTGTTTCATACTGGGCAACAGGAATACAGCTCCCAGTTTCTAACTCCCAGCATCATTGCTGCTGTGTGGAATATATAAATACATTCTTGTGTGGTGCTTTTCAACTGTACACCCAGAGATGACTTTGTAGTCACCCCCATTTTGGAGGCAAGATGCTGACTGCTTCACTAGAGAGAATAAGCAAAGAACAAAAAGCAAGTTATATTTTAATGTAAAGAGCATTAAGTGTTGGACCTGCTAATGTGGTCCAAGTTATGGACCAGTTTTCCCAAGCGTTAATTTGGAGACTATTGATGATTTAATCTCCTGCAATGTATTTGGGTGTGCCAGGGTTCTGGAGAATGTTTTCATGCAAGCGCCCAATCATCCAGACACTTTCAGTTGCCAAAAAAACAGAACTAACTGACAATCAAATCAATTCAAATGGAAGACCACAATCTCGGGAAATAAATTACATCAAAATAAATATTTTTGGAGCTATTTTTTAGCATGTCTCCTTTAAAATGCCTCTGAGGCAACAATTCCTAAGGTGTATTGTTATTTTTCTTCTCAGATAAAATGTTAATAGTCAAGTGGATATGAGGTTACTACTTACAAATCTTTGGAGAGATGATGTTTTGATTCTTGCACTTTGGACCTGTGTCCAGAGCATACAAATTTCTTCCCTCACTTGAAATTGGAGGTAGTTTCCTCCATGACAATACTCAGATTCATACACAGCTAAATCTTTTTGTATATCAGGGAATTTAGATTCCAAGATTTCAGTTGGTAACTGCATATGGAAAAACAACGGAGCAGTATATCACCTCACTGTATATATCCAGACCAAAACAATGAGACTTCTCAAGCACTCCACACTGTGTATAAAATAAAAGTAATTAAAGAATTTGTTTAGAAGTGTGTTAAGCATTTTCCAGGCAGGCAGTGAATAAATCCACTTTACCACTTCATGGCTTTACAAAGAAGCCCATCCATTAACATGGGAACCCTCTTGTTTGCATTTCTTAGCAGCTGACATTTGTACCTTTGGAAGGAAAGTGAAGGGCATCTCATTGCCTCATTGTTTAAATCAGTGTGAAAATAATGGGGATGATAGGGAATTGGAGCTAATTTCCTTTGTCTCCTATTCAGCAGATAATGGTGGTATGTGTGGGATGCTAAAGGCCAGGCAGAGGAGGTGACCTGAAGATGACTTCATTCTTATGAGGTTTATCAAAGGCTCCTGTCAGTCAAATGCATGCTGAGAGATTGGGGACTGGCCATCTGGTCCAAAGTTAATCAAAGAGGAAAAAGGAAAGTGAGGAGGTGAAAAATCCCCCTGTTAGCTTTGTGGAAGGTGGAGGGAGAGGCAGACAGAAGAGGGAACTCTTGTGCTCCAGCAGCCCAGCAGCCAGACTTGATGGCTGCAGAGTGGGGTGGAGGAGCAGGAGGGAAAGGGAAAGATACTGTTGTTTTGAAATTTCCCTGGGATGATCCCACACCAGCTTTAAGTGGCAAGCCTGAAGGTCACTGCTGCTGTTAGCCATGCAGAGCAGAGGCAGAATTGTTTCACTTGTCCTCAGAAAACAAAGGGGGAGTGACTGACTCACCATAGGGAACTGGTGTAACATAAAGCACAGGGTTTTCTGTCACAGAGCCAGACTTCCTTCCTCTGAGCTTTGCTTCTTGCAAGCAGGAACAAGAGGTACAGCCATGGCACCTTCATGCAGACTCAACTGTACCCAATTCATCACCTTCTACCCCCTCCACCCACTGGGCTCAAAAGCAGGTGTCCTGCAAGCACTACCCACATCCAAGAGGTTGGCATAGTTTGCCCATAGTGGCTTTTCTGTCAATACTGACACACATATATTTTTGCACTGTGTGTAAGCTAAGAGGGGTATAGAGTAGGGAATAGTTGACAAATGACTCGGTTTATGCTGGGCATCACACAATGCCTGTACGTGAAAGTAAAGGCACCAGTCAGGTAACTAAAATGATGTTTAAATATGTGTGCGTGTGTTATGCAAAAATACATTTCTTCACCAAAGATGCATTCTGAAGTAAAACACCAGAGTGTGACAGCCTGATTTCCATAACTAGCCCTGTTCAGCTGCTCAAATCAGCTAAATAGAGACATATTTTTAAAACTACAAACGTCCAGATTGTGAATCCCTCCTTCATGCTGGCAAGTAGTCATGCTAATGAGTAGTCTCCTTGACTCCAGGGGAAAAACTCTTGCCAGCAAAGGTTTCACAATCCCAGCTCTAAACATTTCTAAAATGATTAACCACTGTGAACTTACTTAAAACAAAACAGAAAAAAAAATGAAAGAAGAAGAGGAAATAGGGGAAGGTTTTTTTTTTTTAGGGCTGCAGGTTAAGGCTGAGCATTAGATGTATTCATGGAATTAGCAGAGCAAGGGATGAATGTGCTGCCTCTAGTACACACACACACACACACACACACACACACACACATACACACACACTCCTCCCCCCAGGACAGAAACATCCTAAACCAGAGAGAAAGAGAACAAAAGAGTTTGGCTGCTTCACATACCTGGGGGCAGGACTCACTTCTCCATTAAGTTTCCATTCTGCATCTTCCTCGGGTCGAGGTCCAGTCAGGCCCCCATAGAGAGGAACATATGGAAAACAGTGGCAGCGAGTTCTGCTCTACCTGCAGCTTTGCTGAGCTGTGTCTCCTCCAATGCCCTGTTTGGGAGCATCACTTGGCATGGCCAAGTGCTGCAAAATAGATCTGAGAATAGTGAGAGGAGAATAAGGCAGGACTTTAAAACCAAACCTTTACAAAGCACCTAACCCACAGGACTGCTGCTGAACACAGGATTTCAGTCAAGGATAGCTCTGTCAGTACATACACAGTATGTACACAGCTATACACTCACTGCTTGCTGCCCTCCTATTTTTATGGAGTTTTTGAAATAGCAAGCAACATGCTGCACACTAGGCAGCCTGAAACAGGCACAGCCAAAAATGAGCAAGGGTGAGTAGATACGGGGACACCTAGAATTTTCTTGCTGCTAATGTCTGATGTGACCCTTTTGCATGGCAATAAAAGTCAGTGAACTATCTCATAAGCACCAAACATGCACTCTGTTTTTACATACTCCAACTTGCTGAACTGCTTTACCTGAACTGTGATGACTTCAGAAGGAAGGGAGTTAATAGCACTAAGGGTTCTTTTTTGGTTTTGTTTTTATCTGCACAGCTCTAGATCTCAGAGAAATATGACTAAGAAAATGATCGTTCCCAACCCCGGGAAACAAAATGCAGCCATTTGGATCTCAACATAAAAACAAGCATCAGCATGTCTGAAATTCTCTGCCTGCTATAATTAAAACTCATCAGCAACTACGACACAACTGTTTCTGTCTTTATGACATGAAACATGCAGACATTTAGAAGGGGGCTGACAGAAAATTCAGCAAGGAAATTTCACCAGAAACCTTCCATCCCCTGGAAAAATTAGGTATTTTTATCAGGCAGCAAGCCATTATCATAATATTTATTATTCCCGTTGCCCAGTTCCTGCTGGATCTCGTGGAGGGAAAAAGCTTTAGGCTTACCTGTGTCTGGCATGGATCCCTAGTCTGACACACTGGTTGAATACACAGGCATGAACATGCTGTCATCAGCATGTCCTCCTCCTTCTTGTGGGCTTGAAAGAATTCGATATGCTGAATTAGACAGTGCCTTAAATACCATCAGTGGCTCCATTTTCTCCAGTGGCTGAGACTATTTCCAAATGCAAGTAGGAGATTTAGCTACCTAACCCTAACCCAATGGACAACCACATCCCCTTGAAGATATTGAGAACATGCAACTGTGATTTTCCCCCACACTTTCTACAACTCCCTTATTTCTAGTTAGAAATCATGTAATAGCAAATTTCACAATATTAAGTAATTTCTGAAGGACCTTTTCAACTTCTCTATTATACTTCATGGTCAACAGCATGCATGCTGGACATCTGCTTTAATGATAGCCACAGCAATAATTCACATAGAAACAGTTTTCTTTCAAACACTTCAGAATAGGAAGGAGTTGGGGGAGGGAAGTTATCAGCACTAATACAATTTATTAGACAAACCCTATGTGGATGCCATGGCAGGTCTGCTATCAAAGGGAAAAACCTTCAGGCTTTTTACATCCCATAATCCCAATGAAAGCCTGTTTTTTCAGATACCCTGCAGTTCATGAATCACTGGCTGTAGCATACAAAATCCCCTATTTAAGTAATTACTGTACAATAGACAAATCTGCAGAGTGGCTGATGTTATATAAAATATTCCAAGGCAGTCTCAAACCCACAACATATTAAAAAGAAATCTCAAGTGTCTTGCAGTAAGTATATATTGTGAAAAAGGGGATGCTGTGGTCCAATCATATTAGGTCTGTCCTGAGGACTGGAAAAGGTCTGCTGGCAATAGAGGAACGCAAGCCAGTCATGGACAGGGAATGGCTCCTATCTCTAGACACTGTTTTCTATTTGTTTTCACTTGGGCTTCACTACACCCTCAAGCTCCTGTTTTTCACATACTTGAATGGTTTTATTATTGCCAACTTAGTTTTCAAACATCAAAGAACACAGAAACATCTCAAATCCATGCATTGCCTGAATAACGGGCCTGGATTCCTGGCTTCCATTTATTGAGCAGAATGAACCAAAATCCCAGTATTTTTAGGAAGATACCAAACCTAAACCCTGGTTTGGGCCAGGCATTGCCTTGATAATGGAGCTGGCTTCCACATCGTCAGCAGAATGAACCAAAAGCCTGGTATTTTAGAAAGACAACAAAATTTCCCCAGAGTCTTATCTCTGTACTTGGTTCTGATTTATCCCCGTGCCTGGGAAGTTCAGCTTCTACATTCAACAACAAGGAAGATAGGTTTTCTTTCATGAGGAGCCCTTATTTGCCTAACTTTGGTTTCATCTACAGATGAATTACTTCACCAAAGCTTGTACCCTTCAGCGAGTCTGTAAATCAGACTTGGAGTGACAAGTGGGTGGCATTTTGCCAAGTCACTTCCAGAGCAGACCAGCAATGCTCAGTCATTCCCACATAATCAGAAAACAAACAAAAAAGCATAAAGAAGGGCAGAACTGTGTTACAATTTACAGAGCATGATGAATATGTTCAATTTGGATTAATTATAGAATATGTTCTATTCATCTACTTACAATTTAAGATCTGGCCAAGATTTTTCCAGTTCAGAAAAACAATCTGAACTGGAAAATTAGCACTACTTTAATTGCAAGACTACTGTCTTTCCTCTTTCTTTCAAAGGAAGTACACAGTCTATTTTCAGAAATCTCCTGTACCTCCCACAATGTCCAAGGTTTAGTATAAACTTTATTTTCTTGTTCTTGGTGTAGGAAATCTGCAGGACAATTGGAACTTGGTTTGCAAAAAGAAAAATTATAATGGTCCACAAATCAGAAGGTCAGTCAGTGTTTTGGAAGTGCTTTATGAACTGGAAATCTTTCTCCGAAATATTTCACTACAGCCCAATAAAACATTACATGCTGGCAGAATTTTATCCTTTTAAAATTGGCAATGTCTTCTTCACCAAAGAGTAAGGTTTGTTCAGGTTTAATTTGCTTTCAATACTCCTCCCAAAATCAATATAATCACTCCAGTGCAGTTTGACTGGTTCCTGAGATAGTGTAAATTAAGTGACCCACAGCAACCAAGGCACAAACACCAACTACACAGCAAAAGCATGGAGGGACAGCAATTACCAGCAAAAAAGAAAAATCAGGCAAAGGCTGTCTGTGTTAGGTTTGTGTGGAGCTCCCAGGCAGGCTGTTAAATCAGGCATAAGTTTTTGTTTGAAGGAAGGCAGAGCTATGATGCAGAAGACTTTTCTGGGTTAGGTCTGCCTTTTTGCTACAAGCATCAATCTCAAAGAGTGCAAGCGGTTTAAGACACAGTGAAGAGTTTGGCAGAAATTTGGACTGCTCTGTATGTGGGATGTTGTGATTCCTCCAGCTGCAATTCCCTAGGATGCATTTCACCTAGCCAACACCTGACAGGAAATATTTAGGAGGTTATAAGTCTTCTTTAGAAGAAAATTACAGCAGAAAGATGTCCAATATAACAACCAAAGCATGAAAAACAAGCTTTCTCACAGTTTGTGTTCTAGGTGCCTGGCTGAAATTCTGGCTCCATAAAAAGCCTTTTGCTGTGCACTTCCAGGAGGCCAGGTTTGTCAATGTCTAGCTAGCTTTCATATATATTTGACCTACTATGTTGCCTAGCATCATAGTGAAAGAATAGCAGATTCAATCTCAGTGTGAAGAAGAAACACAGTACACACTGAGATGGTTTGCACAGCACAGTGCACCTCAGGAGGCAGCCATTTCACACACAAAGAAGGTGTCCTCATCCTTGTCATTTGTTGGATTTATTTGACAGAGGCAGGGAGGGAGAACTTTGAGAGCATTTTTTGACACAGTTGATGTGTTGATGCTGATCTTATTCTTCTCTTACGAGTTTTATCGACTCAACAGATTATCAAGATTTTAGATTCAGGGATCACATTGCTACATGACAACAGATTTGTCTGCTGTAACAGAGGCACAGTTGTACCATAACTGTTCCACAGTGTCTAATAAACCATTTTCATACACATATAGGTTACTTGGTGGCTTTAATTTAAAGAACAGAACAAAATCCAGCCTTATGAAAAAGGGTAGTGGCTGCCACACTGATGTTTTGCTGAAAAAACCTAAAAAAACTCACGAAGAAAATCAGAGGGGTGGAAAAGAATGGGTACAACCTATTCACTCCTCCCATTTCATGTCAGTTTAACAAACCCACCGTTGTCAAAATTGTGGCAGTATCAACAGACAAAATAGTCAGTGTCGTCTTCTCATCTTCTCACCTTCTCATCATGTAAGTCAAAGAAACAGAAACAAAAGTTTACAAAGCTGGCATTTTTTTCCTGAGGCATGTCCAATGCCTAATATCAGCCTTTTTCCTGTGTTCCTGGTCAAACTATCAATGCAAAGGAGCACTGGAGTGAGTGTCCATCCTGGCAGAATACATGAACTCATAGAACTGCGACTGACATTAGAACATAGCTTCCAGAAAAAAACAGGCATTAATCTATGCTTTTTTTCTTGTATTTTCTGTTAGCCCCCACCCTTCCAAAATACAGAGAATGAAAAAATCATCATCAGAAGTAACATTAAGTGAAAGAAAAAAGTCCCCATGGTTCTGGTAATCACTTGGAAATCATTTGGAATATTCTGTATAGCCACCAAACTCAAGCAGGGATCTTTGATCTATTGTGCTGTATTATGTGACTTCAAGAAAATGAGAGGGGAAGGTAAATATACAAAGTAGGATTTAGCAAGATGCTGGGTGAAGAGGGACAAAACCCCTTCTTACAGTTGTCAGGAAAAAGGAGGATGACATTCTTACAGAGTTAGAAGGAGGTCAATAAATCATCATCCTTATCTTGCAAACAGAGCCTGTGACTTCAAAAATTAGCTCATTTATTCTGCACAATTAAATTTATTGAAGTGTGACAGAAAAAGTTTAGCAGTCGCTGATGCAGAAAGGCAGCAACAACGGAGGCAGGCAGCTGACTGAATGACACAATTAGTTGATTTTCATTTTATTTATCAATATAATTATTGAATTGTATTCATCTTATTTCACAGATTTTTACCATTATTAGAGCCCAGGCCTCAAGGGAAAGAATTAGTGCAAATTTTCAGTCTAACCTAATGTGATTATCGAGCTGGTAATAAAAGAAAAGTTCTATAAAGTGCTACACAATCTTGTATTCAATGTCATCCCACCATCCAACTCTGAAATCCAGAAACCTTTCACATAAAAGCAGTAAAGTGAATGTGAATTGTGAATGTCCTACATTCCCCAGGTGGCAACTGAACCTGTGTTTGTGGGATGCCACCTTGATGTGACCTTAAAGGAGCCAAGATTCTATCTGAGTTTTAAACTAAGGTATATGTTTCTTTCTTAAAAAAAAAACAAACCTCCAAACAAACAAAACCCCCAACTAAACCCAGACCAAGCAACCAAGGAAAAAAAAAAGCCCTCAAAAAAACCCCATTGCATCATCTTTGACCCCACCCCTACGACAAGGTTCAGTGAACTTATTTGTAAATGCTGTTGAAACAGTGCAGGAATATTAGAGAAAGAATCCCATGCCAGAGCAATAGTGGATGAGTATGGCTCATATGCAAAATTACCACACTGGCTGTTTTGATACACACTGAAAAAATATCATTCCAAAATTTCTGACAAGTTTTTTTTTAAAGAAAGTAAAATAAAAACAATTCACAAATTAGAGAGGCTAGAAAAAGTTATTTTTCTTCTTGTCCAGTCCAGTTTAGAAGTATCTAGACTACTCAGCGTTGCTCTGGCTCACTTCTTAGCATGCCTTCCTGCCAATCACAATGTCTGCTTTGCTTTTAAACTCGTAAGAGACAGAATGAGAAAGGCTGGACCTGACTCTTGCACGTATTCCACCCTTGCTTTCTACATACATAAGGAATCAGGCACACGTTCAGCAGTAAGCTATATAATAATTCATGTCCTTTCTCACAGGTTCAGGAAATTAGACCACATGCTATTGCAAGTGTCTAACTTTTCCAATGTTTTGAAAGAGTATTTCCATTGCAACTAGCTTATTCAGGTTTACCCTCCACTTACCATTCCATAAAAATTAATTTATTTGCTCTGAGAAAAAGACATAAAGGCCATTTTTTTCTAAATGTTGGTCAAAGTGTCATGGAGCATTGCCTAAAACATTAAAAAAATGGAAAGGGTCCAACATAATTCTATAGCCATAATTAATAAGAATTAATATTATTACTTATGATCAATGAGTGATTTTGGGTGTTAAGAGACTTCCAGAATTCCCACTGACTTAAACAATATGTTCCAGTTACTAGGATCTTGATGTCTGTGTAGGCTCAGACTATATTTTGGGAATTTAGTGTACTGACTTCAGAAATGAGCAGAAAGAGGGGTTTATGTCTGTAAAACATATAAATTATTAGTGCTAATAAACTGGATCTCACTGGGACTATTTGAGTTAAATTTGACATGCATTGTCTAAAGGAAAAGGATCAAAAGAAAGAAAACCGTATATTGCACATTTTCCTTTGTGTGTTTCTTTGGGGCAAAGCCTAGAAAGCTGCCTTTCCATTTATGAAGAATCATACATCCCACTGGGATCTGGAGTTGATGGAAACCATTCCATAACAGCACCATGGAGTGAGCTCCTCACCTCCAGAGATGCGGGAGCAGAAGAGGTGGCCCTGTCTCCAATGAGCCTTCTCTTCAGCATTAGAAAAGATATAACAAAGGGACAGGTGTGCACAGACAGGGATCAAAGAACAGATTATTTTAATGGTTTATCTGACTGAAGATATTTCCACTGTGGTCAAGACAAGCAGAATATTCATTGCTTTTGTGAGGAGAGGAGAGGAGAGGAGAGGAGAGGAGAGGAGAGGAGAGGAGAGGAGAGGAGAGGAGAGGAGAGGAGAGGAGAGAGAGGAGGCCTTCAGGGGTTAACTTCCTAAAATCTCTGCAGAATTCAGCAAGGCTCTCATCAGCTGGGAGCAGCATATGAGCACAGGAAATGGGCTTCTAGACCTGAGGGAGCATTCAGCAGTTCAATGGCTACTATGTCAGACTTCTGTGGTACTTTTCATTCCAGTAACCTCAAATCATCTGCAATTAAAGAGCTTTCTTCTGTTATGAGATCTGAATTCAGCAGGAATACCTCCCTTATTCAGAGCCCTTCAAAAGAAAGACTTTTGAACAAAAAACAACTGGATTTTACTAGAATATAAATGAGAATTCTTAATTTCTCACAGAATTATCAAGGCTGGAAGAGATCTGGAATGTCATTTAGTCCAACCATCAACCCAGCACCACCAGTCACCCACAAACCCTATCCCCACCTGCCACAAGTCTCTCAAACACTTCCAGAGATGTGATTCCATCACCTCCCTGCACAACTTTATTCAATGCTTAGCCACTCTTTCATTTTTTATTTTTTTTTTTAATATCTAATCTGAACTTCCCCTGGTGCAGCTTCAGGACATCTCCTCCTTTCACTCGATAGATGGCAGAAGAGATGATCCCCACCTGACTACAACCTCCTTTCAGGCAATTGCAGACAGCAGTGAGGTCCCCACTGAGCCTCCTTTTCTCCAGGCTTCCTCAACTGCTCCTCAAAAGACAGGTTTTCTAGACCCTTCACCAGCTTCGTTGCCCTGCTTTGGACATGCTCCAGCCTCTTTTTGAAGTGAGGGGCCCAAAAGTGAAGACAGATTTTGAGGCACAGCCTCACCAATGCCCACTATAGGGGGACAATCACTGCCTTGATCCTGTTGGCCACACTATTGCTGACACATGCCAGGATACTACTGGCCTTCTTGGCCACCTGGGCATACACTGACTCGTGTTCAGGGGCTGTCAACCAGCACCTCCAAGTCTCTTTCTGCTCTCTCAGAGTGACAGCTCTCAAGCCACTCTGCCCAAAGCCTGTAGTACTGACTTGGGTTCTTGTGAGTCAAGTGCAGGACCTGGCACTTTGCCCTATTGAAGGTCACACAACTGGCCCCAGCCCATTGGTCCAGTCCATCAAGACCCCTCTGTGGAGCCTTCCTGCCCTCCAGCAAACCAACAGTCCCACCTATCTTGATGTTGTCTGTGAAATAACCGAGGATGCAATCATCTCCCTTGTCCAAATCATCAGTGAAGATGTTAAACAGGACCAGCCCCAATACTGAGTGCTGTGGAACACCACTGGCAGCCTGCTGCCAAATGGATTCAGTTCCATTCAGCACCGCTCTCTGGGCCAGACCATCCAGCCAGTTTTTCACAAATTGGATTGTCTAGGTCAAACACAATTGCCATAAAACGGACTACATAAACCCATTTTCCCCTCTCCACTGCATCCTTGCAGGGATGCCTTCTATCCTGGTTTCATTCAACACAGTCAATCTTTGGACCAGAGCAGGCCACGCATAACCAGTCCTGGTCCTCATGAAGATGCTTCTTCCCATCTCAAAGACACTTAATTCTGAATCTACTTCTTGTTTTTATTCATTATGTCCCAACCTGCCCACTGGAAGCCTCTTTTACTGGTTGCTCCTCCCAGTCAGCCCTACCCTACCTCTTCTATGAAGTCACATCCTCCTTGACACTTCACGGATAAAAAGGGCAGAGGGAACCATATTCCTCTCACAAGGGCTGCAGTTGAGTAAACTATATCTTATTACAAAGAAATCTAAACTCTAAACTGAGGATAAATAAAGCAAATACTGTCAATTCAACCTTGGCATTATCCTAATTTTTCAGTTGGGAAACAGTAGCCAGGAAAAGGAGATATCTAAGATAATAAAGATTAATGCGAGGCCTCTGACATCCTAGGTGCCTTGCCCAGTTGTCCAGCTTGGCTGGGTTATATGGTATGCCATAAAAATTTAGATGAGTCCATTTTAAAGTCTATCATGTCCTGGAAATGCTCAGAGAACTTATCCACTCACCACTCACAAAAATGTTGTTCCTGTGCACATATAGAGCATTGGGCTTAATTAATCTGATTTACAAGATTGCGTCTTAAAAATGTCACAAGCCTGAAGGATGCTTTTGTCCACCCACAGCAATCAACAGTGTTTTGTTTTTTCTCTCTTTTTCTCAAAATAAAAGCTTCACCAGGCCAGTTTTGTTCAGGGATTAATTTGATTTTTGACTGATTTCACAACCTTCCCAGATTAACCCTGTGGACTGCTGTATAACCGTCAGGCCTCTGAGCTGACTTTTCATTCCAAATCAATGTTTTCTAAATAATTACTTACCCATGAACAGGTCATAGAGGCCCTATGGCAATGTTTTCCTCCCCCTTCCATATAGAGAATCATAACTCAAAAGGGCAATGTGCCTCAGGTTTCCAGACTGCTCACCAATTCGTCTTTTCTTTAAGCCACATTATGCATAAGCATTAATGTGCAGCACCAAATCTGGAGAAAGCCTGTCCAGCTCTTCAGAGAAAACAATTTAATTGAATACCATCAGTGAGAACAAAGTGCAGAGGCACCCCGAGTGTGTGAAATTCCCAAACCCCTCCTAAGCTTTTCAACTAACAGGGGCCCAGGCCACAGTAAACAGCAGTTCTGAAAAGCACATAGAGCAGTACCATGCAATTCCATTTGCTCTATACAAGTTTTCTTATCCAAAAAGTGAAGATTTACCAGCCAGCCTGAGACACTCAGCATTCTGGTGCTACAGGAGGCTGCCAACAAGACTTGTTCCAGGCCTGAAACTGGGCAAGCAGGAGGAAAGGGAGAGGTGAGTCCACAGCATGAAGTGTAGTCTGAGTGCTACAAGTTGCACAGTGCTTTAGGGTGAAAGAACCCACTCCTCCATATGATTTCTGTTGGGTTGAGTAACACCTCCACTTGGACCTGTCCTGAATTCAAACACAAAGCAAAATTCCCTTATAAGAAAGTTCAAGGGCTAGAAAAGATGGCTCAGTTCTGTCACTTCCATCTTCCCCACCAGTGTTCTACCCACCAAGTCCTTTGCAGTGTCTCTCAAATTATAAATAGCTCAGCATGACAGATCTGACCTTCACCTAGGCTGAGTTTAGTTGGTATAGGGACAGGTTGCTGCTCCTTCACAGCTGGTAACCTGGACATGGCAGTGGCCTGTATGTGTAAGGGACAATAATTGGAGCCGACACATGTTAGAGTGAGCAGGTAGCAGGGCCAAGACCTGAGTTCATGACTCTTCTCCTTGGCTCTGATGAGACTGTGCAGAGTAGGACATGCTCAGAGCTTGTGCCACCACTTACACAAAGTTTCACAATTAATAAGACAGACTATTATGGCTAAAAGTCAGATCCTGAAAGAAATGGGGAATAAACTGTGGAAAATGGAACACTGAAATTTTCTGGGGGAAGTGGTGTTTTGTCCTGTGCCTAACTGCAAACAACATAAACCAACAGGGATCAAAGAAGATGTTCCTTCTCCCTAGCTCTCAAAAGCTTTGAACACTAGGAGACCCACCAGTCTAAGATTAAACAAAAAATTGAAAGGAATGATTATAGTGAGGGAGTAGGTCAGTACACAGACTTTAGAAGAGGAAATGCTGCATTTAACAACCATTACTTGCCTTTATGTCACGTAACATGTCAGAACATTGGAGCTTCCTCTTTGCATCTCAGTCACCAGGAGTGGGTGGTCAGCAGAGTACCCCATTGCTGAGAAAAGAGATCACCAAGAAGACAAGAGTCAAGCTCCCCACAGCAGTGTGTGGTGGGAAGGCAAGGCATAAGTGGAGAGCAGTTCAGACTGGTTATAAGGATATTTATTTTTCCCCTGGGGACAACCAGAGTTGCCCAGAGATTGTGCAGCCTCCTTGGAGGTTTCCAGGGCCTACCTAGGATAAAGCTTTGAGCAGCCTGGTCTTATCTTATGGCTGATCCTGTTTAGAGCATGATATTGGACTGGAGACCTCCTGAGAAGTTTTCCACCCTAATTATCCTGTAATCATACTTCCCCTAAAATTGTTTGCATATTAACTGATCCTGTATCAGAAAAGAAAGCAGCTCTATAATTGGTAGCAAGGACTCCGTCTCAGTATTGGAATATTTAGGTTCTTCTGCCTTTTGTAATGGTCAATTAAGTACCACTACAGTGACATTACAATTCAGATTACACCTAGATGTCTAAGACCTCTATATTAATGTCCAATTTTGACTTCACTGTGTCAAAAAGCCAATAGTTTTCAGCACAGAAAGTTTTCGTGCTCTATGTACTACATATAGTATGGTGTTTTGATATAGTGACCCATAATAGGAAAAAACACACATGCACAGGAAATTAATCTTCATCTCCTGGAACTGTTCAAACGTCCAAGGTTCCATCAGACTCTTCCAGCTTAGCGCCATCTTCCTTTGCATTTCTAGGGGATGAGAACATAAGGAAATGCCATTCCTTTTACAGATAAATCGTGCTATTACTCCAACTGCTTCTGAGATATTGGTACTGTTTGTTCTCCTAGCAGCAACTTCGAGATACTCAAACAGTCACATATTGCTCAAAGAAAACAGAGAAGAAAAACAAGCTGAAATTTTGGTGGAGGCTTTAATTATGAACACATAAGGATAAGTACATTTTTCTTCATTAAGTCCAGAATGTCCAGCCTGTACAACACAGCAAGAATTTCTAACCCTTCTCAAGTAATGTCATTGATGCCAGATATTTAATGCAAGTGAATGTCAAATATCTCTCAAATATTTGCATGCTTCTTAGCTCCTAAACTGACAAGCTTTAATTTAAGCAGATATAAGTGAAATCTGCCACGGCACATGTTGGCTAAGATATTTAAATTATACAGGCCACAACGAGAAAGGCACAGAGCACATGCAATCCTCATTAGAATCAGTGTGGCAGGGGCTCTTCTCACTACAGTTATTTAAACAATAAATTAATTAAAAACTCCTCAAAAAGCCCAAGCACAAAACTATTCAAGATGTGTGGGAAAAATGCCACAGTCTTGCAATCTGCTCTTTCTGGTAAAAATGGCACTCCTCTCTTTTCATCTTTATTTCACTTTTCCCTACAGATCTCACATGGAGTATATAACACATAACCAAGCAAATGGGGCAACAGAAAGTATGAGAATATTGATTCCTGCATCATACCGTTGTGCAAGCTCAATAAACCCCAGCAGTGGCAACCTGAACTGGGAGGCTCTTCAAGTTGTTAAAAGAATCACCTGTTCTTTCCAACATGAGTCATTAATGTGTCGTACCTCCCTCAGTCCATTCTCATCTTTAGCCTATCCTTTAAGGATACAGTAAGTTTCCTAGGACAGACACTATGCCCTTTTAATTTTACTTTTCTCAGGAAAGCATTTCATGCCAGCCTGTACCTATCTATCTTCTCTCCCTCACCCCAGCCTTTTGAGCCTCTTGGCACATTTCAAGCCAGCTACTAGAGGACTAGAAGGTAAAAGATGAAATTCCACAAATTGTGTGAGAGTAAGAAGGGAGGAAATAACTGTAGTGCTTTTAACAAAAGAGACCTCCAAGAACTCTTTCACCATATTTTTAGTCACCAAAGATTCCCCAGAGGCAAGCACTCTGAGGAGCTTCCCAGATTCAGGAAAATTTTGGAATAGAGCTCATACCTTCTTAGACACAGGTTAATCCAGTCACAAGATCCAAAGCCATAGTAAACCGTGTTTCTCACATGCCACTCAATTCCAGCTATCAGACCTTAATTCTAGGCCTGCTTATGGATAGAACTAAATGTTATCTCCACCTGTCTGTTCAAGTCCATGGAGGACAAAGGACTGGATCTAAACCCGCAGTGAGGTGCCCACAGTGCCACTTGGATAGGTGGAGAGGCCTGATAGCAAGGGATCTTCTGTCCCTCCTCCAGCCACTCAGTTCTCCTCCAGAGCAGTTACTGAGGCACCTTTAATTCACCTGCTGAGCATGTCCAGAAATAGAACTGTTTTGGCTACATTGGGCCAAACATCTTGGAGCCATCCTGCTGCAGAAGGCATTTGGGATTTATGAACTAGGTCCTCTGGTGCTGACATTCACTCAGCACGTGGCTGGTGAAGAGGAGAAAGTCCCATTGGATCTGCCCTGTTAGACAGCCAGCAACAGCTCAGTTGCCAGAGTTGAGTGAGAGTACACAGAGGGGGCTCTCCTTTTGGGATCTGCTCACTTTCTGTCCCAGGTGCCTCCATCCCAGGTAGTTTTCAGAATTATTCTCTCAGTCTGAAGCCCTGGGAATTGGCAATAACAGATTATGATAATGACTAACTACAGACATCCTGTTAATGCCCTGCTGAGATGATCAGCCAATAAATTTCCATCCAAAGATAAGTGCCTAAGAAAATGGAACATGCCAACCTCTCTCCACTGATGGAAGAGGCAACCTAGACCATTAAACATCTCTCTCTTACACAGGTACCTTTACAATCTGTCCTTCAGATGCCAAAATATACAATTCAATCCTTTAAACTTGTAGGAACTTTAATTTTGATAAATAATCAAGACCAACTTGTTAGATTTGGTTGGGATACGTTTCAGATTCTATAAATAATGTTCACATACTTACATTATAAACGTAGTGCAGAATTCCATGTCTTACTTTTTAGACAGCAAATGCTTTTAGTAGAAAGCTTTTTAGATAATAGGATCTTTCTTGTATTATGCATACATAAATTTCCTTCAGTGATAGGGCTGAGTTGAAAGATCAGTTCAACACTGCTGATTAGTTTCTTAATTAAGTTATTGTGCTCAAAGAAGGATAAATAAATAGTGGTCACAATCTAAAGGGAAGCAAAAGTGGGTCACAGAACTTGAACAGGCTGCCCAAGGAAATAAACACAACAAAATGTTGCATTTTTCTCTCTGGAGGAGTGCTTTTGCAAATGGGTAGTGCGATTTTTCTCCCTCTCAAGAAGTGGACTGTAAATACTGCACTGAGCTATCATGAAAAAGAGGTCAATCAGGGGTGTTTTATAAGGTGGGGAACGAGATTTACTGCAACATAATCAGTTGTCCAGTTCATCATTACACACTACACGTGTCCTAAATTAGGAAAGCATGAAGCGGGTGGATACATTATGCTGTTTCACGGGAAGCAATTTGAGTGAGTTGTTCTTGTTCCAGTTCTTTGAGACTCAACAACACATCTCCCAGGAATCTGTAAATCATCAGCAGGTGATATTGTTGGCTGTCATAGCACAGACAGGCAGAGCCAGTTACAACTTTTACCAGGCTTTTTTTTTGTTCTTGTTCTTAAAATCCTCCTTTCCAGGAAGCTGCAAAACATACCACAAACCAATAAGTAAAGTAGGACAGCAAAAAACAAAATTCCAGAGATAAGAGACATGCTGATAATATAGTCTTTGACATCTGTTTGGGAGCATTGCTGAGTTAAATATCAGTCCTTTACCAGATTAATAAACATATGTCTGCTCTCTTTCTCTCTGTTCACCCTGTAGTCTCGATCAGTGCAGTATCAGAATGCCCCAGGAAACACCAATGAATGAGGACAGATGTAAAATATATGGCAGAGAAAGGTCTCCAGAATTCTGGTTCCACATAACCAAAGCAGAAGCATCTATGTTACAGGGTCCTCCATCTATGTGGTACATAAAAGGTTCCTGACTGCTTCTGTGGCACTGAGGAGGGAAAAAGATTCACATCAAAGACAACTCGATTGGACATGAGGGGAATCTTCTAACTGCAGAGAAATGAGATACTGGGACACAGCAACACTTGTGACTTGTCCTTCAAATAGTTTTTTGAAAAAGGGCTGATAAATAATCCTCAGGAATGGGTCTTTTGAAAGATGGAATTGCCCTGCTGTGTTCTATGCTGTGGACATGACAGCCTAGAGTATTACCTAGTTTGTTTTGCTGTCTTTAGCTTTGCAGTGCATATCAGGACTTGAGTGGTAGACAAGTAGTGGTGACATTTATTATCACAATGGTAAAAGAGAAATGGGTTTAAGTCACTGTGTCAGAAGATATACAAAATTATGTAGCTCATGAAGTTATTAGAATAAACCAAGAAGCTACAAAGAACTAGGAACAGGCTGTCTCAGCAATGTTGAAGCACAGTCACTGGGGCATGAGGGAACATCTCCATATAAAGAGACTAGGGCTCTGACATGAACTATAGGGAGTATGTAAGGTGTGCTGAAAACTAAAGTAACTTTCAGGAATTCTCTCAGCAGCTGATCAGCCAAGAGTCTATGAGATGTAAAAGCAAATGAAATGGCCACATCTGCATGGAAGATGAGATCTTATGGGTCCAACCCAACTCCTTTTTTAATTCAGCAGAGCAGTTCCATCTGACTTTAGGAGCTTGGACTTGGCTTCCCCCTTACAAAAAGTGACCTCCAAACTTCGTATTTTATACAGGGCTGGATTCCTAGGGTATGCCAAGAAATTTAGCACCCTCCAATGGAATCTCTTGTTACAGTGTACTTGAGTGGGATTTCTGAACATCTGGAAACCTGTCCTGACCCAAAGTCACGGACAAATAGTGACTGCACAGATGCAGTCAAAGGGCTGTCAACTTTCTTTATGTGCACTTAGCAACTCACAGTGCCCAAGCATTAAAATGCAGGGATCGAATTTCTGAACTGGGCCTTCCAGTCAAAAATGTATCTGTGCATTACCCCAGCCGTCATTTTGCAATGCATCTTCCTCCCCTTGCTTGTTGGAATGGAGTTTGCCTCTGCCTTCTTTATAGAGATAAAATAATTGAAACAGTTGACATAAAGTATGTGTTCTGAATTATTTATGTATTTTCTAGGGGATTTTTTTTAAAAAAACAAGGGGGAAAAAAAATAACAAGAATACCAAGCATACCTGCCTATCTATGCAGCAGAAATGGAGAGGATCCGGGAACAAACACAGCCCAGTTCAAAACCATGGTTTGCATTCTGTGATGAAAATACATGTTACATCATGTATGGGTATGTGAGTTTTCTATGGATTAAGCAAGCAGCACCATATGCTGCAGGTCAAAAAAAAGATAAAACCCTGTTCATGTGTAGAGATACAGATATCTGTCTCCTTCTGCCATTTCTAACAGCATGCAGAGCTAGAGTTCATAGCAGGATCTGGCACTGAGGAACCAACATGTGCATCTGAATGTGGCCCTGCAGAGATGGATACATTTGTTTGTATGCTTATACTGCATCAGGGGTGGAATATGCAGCTCATTTCTTCTCTTTTGGCTAAGCTGAGGAAGGCTCAAGTCATGAAGCCCTGGCAGCATACCACCCATCAGGGCATTCCCAACATAAGCCTCAAAATCCTTCGAGTAGCCAAGGTGCAGGTATTCACCTGAGAGTTTCCACAGCCCAGCTCACCATGTTACAGGATCACAGCTGTGATAACTTGATCTTCACTAAACTCTAGGGAGAAATCTAAGTCAAAAGGTTTTCAGAGCTACAGGCCTCACTTCTCTGCTCATGAGGGAGACCCATTTTTATGTGGCCATGGTGTGTTGCATTTATCTGAAGATTATGTTCAGCTGTTGCCTTTCCAAATCTTTTGATATGGTGCCTGTAGATGTTCACTAGCCTGTCAAGGATAAAATGAATACAGGGGAATCTTGGAAAGACATCAAGCAGAGAGAAGCCTAGATCACAAAAACATGATATCAAGTGTAGATAATGATCCAAACTTATCTAGGGCCTGGGGTTTAGTTGGCCCCTTTCTGTCCACAACATTGATGCTTACAAAAAACCCTCTAAAATTTTACATATGCAACTTCTGTGATATTGGCCATTGAGGAACTCATGCTGGTTTTGGTAAGTGCTGGGAAAACTGGCCTTTTTGGCATAGAACTATTGCTTTTGCCTCTGGGAAGCAAAGAAAGTAAAAATAGATCAGTAACTGCAGTTCATGAGACAGATTTACATGGCCCATGTAAATAAAATTTTGGCCAGGCTTCTTTTACTTGCAACTGTTTCATCTTCATAATATCTTTTCAGCTTTACATTAAAGATGGTTCTTATCTCAGAAATCAGCCTCAAATCCAAGGCTAGATGTGGAATAGCCTTTACCTAGACCAACCCTTTTTAACCCCATGTCTGCCCTTTACAGAGCTTAAGCTCTGGTTCAGAACCAGACACAATTTCCAAACTGCCCTCTTTTAAGAAATATTTAAAATTTTTCTAAGTTTGCTGGCCATAAACATTTCTTAGTTTCAATATAGCCTGGCTTCCCACGTGCATCCTATGGTCACTTCTAGAGAACTTATCCTAAGTTGGTAGACACTGTTCAGTAAACAAAGGCAAATACTAGTTTTCTGGTGTGACATAACCTTATAAGTCTCTTGCAAGCCCTCCTCCTTGCACCTTCTCCCTTCTCCCTCTAAGGCCAGAAAGCTGTTCCTACAGATTTTTGGTACTCGAGGCTGGAATCAGCCATCAGAGTGATGAGGGGAACACATGACTGTGCAACTGCTCTCTGCTCACATGGTGAGTGCTGCAGGGGAGTCTGCCAGCATCTCTGTCACTACCTTGACAAACATTGCTCTCTAGTTATTGAAGCCACTTGCAGATCCCCCCCTACTCACATGATGAGCAAGTCCAGACCACTGATTCAAAATCTCTATGCTCTAGGATCCCCTTCCTTCCTGTTTTAACAAAGACAATTTCAAAATCTGGTAGCTTGAAAACTCTGTGTTCAGCACAAATTGCTTTAAATCCCTATGGAAAACAGATTCTTCCATTCCAATAACACAGAGTTTGCTTAGAGAGCTGGCAATTCAGAGGAGACTGAACCACAGTTCCTGCCAAGCCTCGGCTGCACACCACAGCAGCCAGGGCAATGAGTATTTATTTTTTCCCACAGTGGTGGAATTGAGACATCACTTGTGTAAATATGTTTCTCCATGTTTTAAATGGTGGATGCTGAAGGGTGTCTCCTGCACTTCAGGAAGCTAAGTGCACATCTTTGTCTAGTCACCCGCTCTGGAAAACTTGGATCAGGTCATGTACCTCCAAGAATGTCTTAGATTGGATACCCCTGCTGGCCTTTAAAACAGAAAACGTTCTCCCAAGGTGATGGAAAGGAGAACCTCATCAAAACATTATAGATGGGGGAACACTTACTCTCCTTCGATTAGCACCTGGCCTCCTCCTCACTAGTTTCAGTCATCCTCACACATAAGCGCACACTTAAAACTGTCCATTGCTTTCTCAAAGACCTTCTCCACAGCCTGCTAGGGGCTTATGCTAAATACTGATCTAGCCTCAGTCCCATCCAAGCAGCAACACCTTTGGCACTTTTCTGACTAGCAAACTGCAGGAAAGGTGGGATTATTCTTCGTCATCCTCAGCCCAGCAAGCATCATCCTTCTTAGTTACTCAAGTCCAATACCATACAATGTCTCAAGTGTTCCTTACAGGCAGTGGCTGCAGTTGCAGCCCTACTGGAATCAAATGTATTTCCTTTCTTCTCAGGGTAAAATGCCAGCACCATGAAGAGCCTGCCTTCCCAAAATACTCAGGAGTCAGCACAGTAAACAGCAAGAGCCAGAAGCTTTCTACAGAGCCCCAGATTCAGGACTGCCACTGAGATATAACAGTGTCTAACACAGGCAGATGTGGTCAAAGAAGTCCAGCTGCAGCCAAATTGGTTGCATTTACAACTGCATCTTAAGCTGGCCAGCACTTTGAGGTGGTCTTCTCACATCTTTTGTTTAATGTGAGCAGCCCAAGCATGCCAAAGGGGTTAGGACCCGCACAGATTTGAGTTCAGGCAACTGCAAACAAAGAGAACACAAATCTTGGAAAAGAAAAAAACCACAAAACAGTCCTCACCACTCCTTCCCCACCTCATCTTCCCAGCTGTTGTGTATTCACATGCTAAGGAGCTCCCAAACCTTCCCTAAGTCTAACAGTTTTCAGTGTTCAGCTCCTACCCCTGAACCATTCCTGCTGGCTCCCAGGAGATGCTCTATGAGGGCCACATGGGGATGTCATGGCCCAGTGCCATGCTCAAGGGTTTCCCGAGAGCTCTGATCTGATCTTGAGGGTATGTGTTGAGTAGAATAGGATGCCCCACACTACCCTCTACCTTCCCTCCCTACACCTTCTGAGAAGGGGTAGTTTCCCCCTCTCTTCAGAACTGAAGCAGGCAGAATAAAACACCTTGCTGTTCTCCCGCAGCTTTCCTAACAAAGCAGAACATGCATTAGCAGAAAAACAAAACAGCTACATCCCTTTACAGCAAATTACACAGCTTTGTCTGACTTATTTTTCTGCTCTGAAACCATCCCAAGAACGAAGGCAGTATGTGGGCATCATCATGGGGTGGGAACAAGTATCAGAACAAGTTCCACCATAAAGCACTTGTGTAGTCACAGATACACAGGCAATGATGAGGACACAGGAAAGCTAATGAGGGAACCAACCATTTTCTCGTCAGAGAAGGAATTGAATGTTGTCCCGTCAATAAGTGTAGGGACCACACACTGAGCAGCAAGGAGAAAACTAAATATTGAGTTGCTGCTCAGTAATTGTGCACAGCCCATTCCATGCACGAAATAAGGCAGGGATGAAAGGGGGGAAATAGCAGAAGCATATGTAATTAAATGCTGTGACAGAAAAACATTCCCACAGGGACTAACAGAAGATACCAGAGGTAGCTGGAGTTCTGGCACTTGCTGGCTTGAAAGTGTCAAGCACATGCATGTATGAGTGTGTGTATGTGTGTACTCCTGCAGTGCACGTGGGACTGCTCCATGCACAGGTCATCTACATAAAATCCGTAGTCCCTCAAGAGAATGCTAGAGGGATGGGAACTGAGGCTAGAAAGTCCATCATGGAAGTTCCATACGGAACTGTGTCAGAGGTCCATCAACAAAAACTATGCAGAATAACAGAGTGTTTCCTTTTACTGTTCATGTACATATATAATTCCCACTGCTGAGGAATTTGTGTAAGTAGCTGGGCAATTACAGTCAAATTACGGGTTACCTACTAGGAAACAACAGCCTTGCCTTTGCAACTCTGAGGCTGGATATCCTTTAATTAATTTCTTTTATAATGTTCATGCATTCAGCTTCAGCATGAGCAATGGCTGGAGTAGGACAAATTCATGATACCTTTCTTCTAGTGATAATCTTTAGTAGGAAGCTAGGCACCTACCCATCATTTACACCTCTCTCCAGAATGCTGTTTGTCTGCAGATCATTGATCAAAATGATCACAGATCAAAAAGCAGTTGTTCCAATTCTGGGACAGGCTAAAGAGTGAGGCAAGACCTGGGTGGAGCTGGAAAAAATGATGGCACGCAGCAGATGGGAAGTGGAGGTAGCCCAGGGAGGAGTGGCAATGGAAAACTATCTTAGTAAGTAGCAGCTGGGATGAGAGGGAAAGTGGTCAGTTTAAGAGGAGAAGAAAAGACAGAGCTGTAATACTGTTCACTCAGGTCATTTTACAGCAAATTACGAAAAGGAGAATGGAAAAGGAAAATCAAAAGGCAGCCTTTAACTTCTCTGATTTCTGGAAATCTGGGAAGCCTTGTTCTGATCGTTAAAGTAATTGACCAGTACTGCAAGGAGGGTGCCAGCCACCTCTCTTCCAAAACTGACCAAAGCTGCCAGAAATTTTCCCACTGGTTTGGGCCTAAGGGTGCCAGTAATCCGATTGCTAATCTCTAACACATGCCTTGTCTCAGCAGTCGCAGTGGGGTGAGGCACAGGGGTTTTAATTTCTGCTTTACATCCTTCCCACTAACGCCCAGCATGCCTCTCCCTTCACCACATGGCTTTGCGACCTCTGCTTCTACTATTTTCCACCTTCTTTTTCCAAAAGTCATCCTTAGAGCCAGGGAAGGTGGTGAGGTGGTGAAGCACTGTGCGGGAGCAAAACCCAAACACAGCTACTTAAAGCAAATATTATTTTTCAAATGAGAGACTTTTAAATCTTTCCCCCCAGTTTATTTTTAGAACAATGGCAAAACATACAAATCCTGGAGGCCTCAAGCACTTTCCTGCTGTGCTATTGACTTAATTTATTTCTTTAATTTGTTAAAACCTCACCAAAATAAATGTTGTTCTTTGGAGACTTTGCTAGCCCAAGTTTTGCATATATTATTTGCTACAAAAGATTAATGAGGTAGCAGAGGCATTTTTAATGGATTCCCTTGGTCTTCTCTCACTCTCCATCACTTTTTCTTTTTTTCTTTTTCAACTCACACGGCAGTGCAGGTCCACAAGTCTGCTAAGAACTCTCCACAGAGTGGATACAGGGTATGGGAAGAAAGTGATGAAATTAAAAAGCCTCTTTCAGAGCTCTTGCCCTTCTCTTTCCCCACTCAGACATACAGTGCTAGCCAGAGCTCTGCACCAGGCTGCGGGGATCCAACGCCTCCACATCCCCGTTGTGTGCGAGGCTCCGAGGGAGCGGACGGAGCCGAACACCCTGGGTTTACAGGAAGGCCGTGTGTGTGACAGCAGCTAATCCTACGCATAGTTCAGAGGTGCCGTCAGTCAGCCCGGCCGTGCGCTGGGGCCCTGCTCTTGGCTCGCTGAGGAATCTGCTGACACTCCCAGAGACTCTTGGGGAGCGCTTTGGATCCTGGCCCCAGAAACCTTCCCATTGACCTGCTCCTCTTACGGGAACTGAGCACTGCCTGAAGTGTGGCAGCAGCGCAGACTTCCGTGGTGGTGGCTAAGAATCAGATCTGTTTCTCTTTCTTCCCCTGGAATAACCAGGCTATTTGTCAAGAAGACACACTATGCTTAGAGGTGTCCAAATACTTTCTCTTCTCTCAGCCCACACACAGCCTCTATTCCACAGATCACAGATTTTGCCTAACAAGAAGTAAAGCGGAGAGAGAAGAGGAGAACAAGAAGTGAGGGAGCACAGGGAGAGTGGGTTAAGATACTGGGGCCAGGGCAGAGAGCTGTGAGAATTTCTTTGCGATCGCTTTAGAGACAGGGTAGGCCTGTGATGGGGCAAGGGTATGTAAAAGGGAGGAGAAGTCACAACACCCTGCTGCAGAAGTGAGGAGAAGAAAGGTGGAAGTCTCTGGAAAAGCAGCCAACAGAGACCTCCTCTCTTTCTTCACATGCAAAGCTAATTTTTAACCTGAAAGGACCAAAAAGAAACAGCAAGCAGCCACTCTTCTAGCTTGCCTCCCTGCCTTTGGGGAAGTCTGCCCATTGATTTAGGGCTGGAGACTCCTATATGCTGAAGAACTGAAGACAAATGCCCTTCAGCATGACGGAGGCCAGGCCACTCAGTATATCACCACACTCAAACCACTTTGAAGAGTTTGGAACTCTGTGCAACTTGACCCATCAGAGGAACTGAGTCAGGAATACTAACCATGGTATGATTTCATTTAGGGGGATCAGCTAGTGGACCAAGGGCCATGTAGAGTCTACGGGGCAAATCCATTCAGTATCTTTTTTTGCTGTAGTCTTAACACTAACACTGTCAGGATCATTGCCAAACATTTCTGAGTGTGCCACTGGTGCAGCTCTGAGCCTGATAATCTGCACTTGGGCCTGAATCAGAGTGTGTCAGACATGATCAGCCAGATTTCTACAGGCTCTCCTCTGCACACTCAGCTGCTTTGCTTTGAGTGCTGGTGCCACACAGGCACAAATGTTCTGTGAGAAATCCGGCTCCTGTAGTGTGCCATTCAGGAAAATACCACCAGCACATTTTTTTCACCCTGTCTTCTTATTCTACACAGAAAGAGCAAGGCAGAGCAACAGTGCAGGAATAAGGAAATGACATGAAAGTACCTGTCTGGAACAGCCAACTCAAAGACAATGACGCACAATAAATAACCCTGAGTACTGAAAAATGGGGCTGCCATTCTCTGTCACACCAGAAATGCCATAAACCACAAAAAAGACATGCCAATCATTTGAGAACCCCCCCAGAAGAATTTTTATAGCACCATATCTCATAACTTCTTTTGCTATCTAGAGGGCCCAATTTCCTAATCTGTGTCTGTCTCTGCCTCCCCACCTTGGTCTCCACTGCTGCAGATGCATTTATGTCGCTGGCTACCCATTCCCAAGGGCACCTAGGGCCCTCCAGTGCACATAAAACATGGCTTCATGCAACATTTCTAGTGCTGGGATCCAAAGGAAGGACTACTGAGGGAGGCAAACCAAACCAATAGCTCGGTTCTAGTTCAGACTAAGGAATAAGATCAGCTGAGAGGAAGTGTTCCTTGTGTATTTATCAAGTGTCAGAGGCAAGAGTTCTGTCCAGGTTGAACTCAGTGCTGTCAGACAAGGTAGCTTAGAGCTACTTTGGGCATTTCTAGGTGAGTTGCAAGCACAGCCCTACACTCTCTTAGGCAACTCTGAAAGAAAAGAAACATTTCGTTCAACCAACAGAATTTTAAGTGTGCAGAGGTAGCCCTAACACTTTTGAATATCACTGACTGGATTCCTCAATATATCATGTTGATCAAAAACTTGACATAATTCCCTTTGTGGACTTTTGTTGGTTTGGGTTTTTTTGTTTTTTTTGTTTTGTTTTGTTTTGTTTTTAAATGATATGGCACATGGTAAACAATACCACACAGATATGGTAACAGCACTTAAATAACCCCATACATAGCAAAAATTCTTTCATACATTCATTTAAAGTAGGCCTGAGGCAAGCCAAATATACAAACAATTAGAGATCTGTAGGCATGCCAAGAAATATTCATGCAGCATATAGGCCCAAGAGAAAATACAATGAAGATTAAGAATATTATTAACACATATCTGGAGATAATAGTATTTGATGAATTTCTCTATGAGTATCTCTGTGATCCTGGCAATTCCCACAAAAAGGACTCGACTGACATCTTCCACATTTACCTACAACAGTCAAATCTATAGCACTGCAGTAGGGCTAAGTATCTGCAATTTAAATGGCTTTTGAGCCATCTTCCTTTGTTTTGTTACACAGTAATTAGATCTACCTCATTCATTCAGTTCAAGACCAATATTTCTGTTTCACCCACATCCCAAGACAACTTCTGTTGCCCTTTTCTTTAATTTTTCTCCACAAAAAGGCTTTTTCTTTTTCCCTCCTGAACCTTGTAAGCTCTTTGTTCCCATTACAATCTTTGGCACGCAAAGCAGGTGGTATCAGAAAGTGCAAATGCTTCCATATTCTTTGAATTACTGTAAACTGCTGTATGGTTTTGTTCATCTTAAGTACCCAGTCTTTTGATATCTCAGCCAGTCCGTTCCATGCTCACGAGTTAATAAGACTAGAGGCAGAGAGAGACATGAGAAAGGCCACCCAATTAAAGCGAGAAAATGAAGATCAAAACAGGCTGCTGTGCTGTCATATGGTCAGGTACTGAACTGTGCCTGGTGCAGTCACTGATAGCAGGCTAGATAATGCTGCACTTGTCACTTTGCTGTGACCTTCACCAGTCACCTGGCTCCAGCCTTATGAGAGCTGACTTAACTTTTAAGTTAAAAAGGCTTAGATTAAAATTATTAGTAACCCTGGAAATCCTCAAATAGCTTCATGAAACAAGAGGAATTACTTTGAAATTGCAATCCCTGTGGAAAGAACTCTACATAATTTGAAAATGGACACAGATCATTTTCTTCTCCATTAAACCAGCAGGAACTGAGCACTGAAAGTCCATGCCTACTGCTATAGGGATAGGGGACTAACTCATGTGTCATGCAAGCATGAGGTTACCCAGTGCCTAGGTCAATCCTTGGAGCTGCTCAGGTACAAGCTGCTCTACACAGCATGTACTGTTCTCCTGATCATGCATCCAGAAACCACAACATAAACATTGCTCTAGGCATCACTGTTATGGAGTAAGTGATCCCAAACTCAGTGTTCCTGTCCCTGTATGCAGTGGCAGGGAAGTGAGAGGCAGGAAACTCACTGTTAAGCAGAGACACAGGCCTTCATTAAAACACCATGATGAATATTGCCTATATTTTAGAGAACTCTCACGCCTGAAAATTGCTAGAAAAATAGGACACATCTAATTTTCAAAATAATTTTTAAAAATACTTCAATGGATTCTGCCTTAGGAGTATAAAATAAGCGCTGCCTCTTCCTGCAAATGGAGGGAGCTGAGAAAGGTTCACCACACTTCGTACCAAATAAAGCTCTTATTAGAAACAGAACACATACCACAAGAATTATTTGCTGGTGTGTTCTACTGCTTTTGACCAAAATTCTTGTGAGTTCAGCTGCCATCTGAGTCTTCAGTAAAAAAGAAGAGGGAGTCTTAATGACAAAATCTGTCAGTGCTACTGAACATCCCAGCTTGCAAAGAAGTCTGACCAGGTTACCTCCTGGTGATCTTGGTGTTTTACACAATGACCTGTAAGGAGTCCACCTTAAATAAAACAACTAGGAAAACCCAAATAACTGGAAGAAGAGCACAGGTATGATTTTGTTATCTAAGACATCAAATAGTTTCACAACTTGTCTCTCAAAAACAAAGGAAAAAAACCCATCAAAATGCTGAATTTGGCTTCCGCAGTGCAAAGAACAGCTGGAGCATTTCTGCATGACTTAGTTTAATGCAGCAAGATTGGAATTTTTAAGTTCCCAAGGAAAAAAAAAAAACCAGCACAGTTGCTTTTCACTTTCTGCTATCTGTACCAGTTACCACCTGGATCCAAGTATTTACCACTTAAGATCCAACTATTCAAAAATCCACATAATTAATTGGTATCAAAACAAAAGTCTGTGAAACATCTGCACTCATGGAGTGACCTTTTGATGAGACAAGACCATTCCTTCACTCCCCAAGTCCTACAGCTCAGACTTGCTGCTTGAAAAACTATTTCCCAGCTTCAAGTCCCACTAGTCTGGCAGTGAAGTGTAGGTGAGATATAAACAAATACAGGAGAATGGGAGAGATTTCTTAGGCATTATTGTAGGCTCAGCAGGTTTCATTAATTTGCCTGTTCTGGGGAAATTTAGACCCCTTTTCCATTTCTTTTCTGACACTTTCCTGAAACCTACACAACATAGCAAGCAGTGCATTAGGCAGCACAGCTTTTGTGCCACTCAAGGTGGCACAGATCTCATCCCAGCAAGGAACCTATACAGTCATAAGGCAACAGCTGGACAATGACTTGGGAGTTACGCACCCCAGCAGCTGGAGGTCTCTGTGGGGTCAGAAGAGCAGAAGAGCTAGGGAACCATTTGCCCCAGTTTTGCCCCCAAATTCCACGTTTCTTCCCATGGAGTCCTCTGACACACCCAGACATGGCTGTGGGCACAATGCGTGTTCCTGGATGCTATTCTTTCAGACATAAAATGATACTGCTGCTCATGCCAGGCACTGGCACTTGTTCTTAATCTTACAGGGCTGTTTCACCTAATGGCTCCAAACCTGACTTCCTGAAAGCAGCAGGGGACAGCTGCTGAAACACCATCAATCCAGACAAAGTCAACATGACCTGTGGACGTGGTCCAGCTCTGCCAGGAAGGGCCCAACAGTGAGGGTGGCTGAGGAAATGTTATTGCAGCCGGGAGGCTTTCTCTTGCAGAATTCTATTTTGGTGCACCATTTTTTGTTGCTTGAGCATTCCCCAGACATTTTGGAAACTCCAGAAGCAATAATACTGAGTTCTAAGCCACAATGTTTTTATTGATAAACGTTTCACCACCCTGATGTGGATATGAACACTTGTGAATGCTGCAGGATTATATAGGGAATAATCACTCGCCACAGCCCGCAACATATAACGTGCCCACCAAAAAGCACAGTAAATGAAATAACAGTGTTTCCTGCCAGTCCAAACAAACGTTTTTCCCTTGCTAGCAGAGCAAAGGAGTACTAACCCACAGAACTGCAGTGTTTTGGAACTTCATGTAATAGTAGCAAAAAAAAGTCACGCTGCTATGAAGTGACACAGAAACATCCATAACACATTTTTGTCATCAACACAGCAGCAGTGGTTAGACACAAGGAAATGTTTATTTGATCCATTTGCTAACATGTAAATCAACTTATTCTAAAACTATTTCATAATACGCCTTCTCAAGCAATGACCCAATTTGAGGTGAATTGTTTGAGGTGATCACTGCATGTTTTGAGGCAAGACAGCCATCTGAATAACAACTATATCTTCTTTGTCCACAGACTGCAGGGTTTGCACCAGGAAGAGAGCTGCAATGAAAATAAATTAACCCATTTTACTTGAGCCATGTTAATTATTTTTGCTTGAACAAAAAAGAATGAAGCTGTGACTTGGTCAATGGGAAATCCTCAAGGACTTGGATAAAGTTGTCATGTGTATCCACTTCCCTAACCTTTGGCCTTTTGTCTAAGTACAAGGGGCATATCAGTTAAATACATTATGTCTTCTCTCTGGGAAACTCAGAGAGTTAATAAGTAATTTCAAACTATTATAATTTTGATGCATGGAAAAAAAACAACTTGGCTTTCCTCAGACAATACAGCTGGGTAACTGCAGAATTTCCCGGCACTGTTTAAGGCTGGGTGGGGTGGGAAAAAGGAGAAAGAAAAAGAGAAACAAATGAAGTTGCTAAAGAAGGAAAAAAAATGTGCAGAAATCCTGCCAGAAGTTCAGGAAATCTTTTCTTCCTTGTTTCGCTTATGGAGAACAAAAAATCAAAATTAAACATGAATCCCCTTGCAAAATGCTGATAACTTTGCTCAAACTAGGGCAGCTAAGGTGCTGAGAAGCCATGAAGCTCAGCTGTAGTCCTTCAGATAATTCATATAAGCAAGTAGCTTAAGCGATAGGTCTCGTGTCTGCAGGATCAGCATAACAGTTCTAATCCTTAAGGAGGAACTGACTCTTTGGTATGCCAACAGCCCAAACCAGTTCTATCCAAGTCCTCCAGGCACCTCCACAGTACAAGCAGAAAATAGCAACTGCAGAGGAGAGCATATGATCCCAGCAAAGCCACTGCCGTGTTTCAGGGAGATCTCACCCCTCAACAGAGGAACACGCAGGGAATTGCAAGCATCTTTTCCAACCTGTTGCACAGCAGAGTGAAATGCCGTTAGCCATCGTGTAAATGGGATGACTCATTTTTCCCAGTGCCAGTGGATGGGATTGTGCTCACAGCTATGCCTGGCCTTTACGTGGGAGGACACAATTCCAGTCTCAAGAAAGAGCCTTCTTATTGCCCATTCACTTGGTCTTTTGTCAGCCTGTAGCCATACTCTCAAATCAAATCTACTATTTCATTGCACCAAATCACTTACTTTTCACCTAAGCACCTCAAAAACAAAGCCTGAAAAGTCTACATATTGCACTACGTCCCCACTTACAAAAAGATAAGCATGGTGGAAGTCAAACCCACCTTATGAATCCCATTCATGAAATGATCAGTCTTCTCTCACTTTCCCCATGGCTTCCCTAAGCGACAAGATTTTTCTCTCTAGGGTTTTTAAAAGACAAAAGTATCGTTCAATATGCACAGGAACAAAGTCAGGACCACGCCTACACAAAATATATGTTTATTAATATTTGATCTACATATTGATCTTACCAATGTTAGTGACTCCCCTGATTGGCCTCCTGTGGCCAAGCAAGAGCAAATAAATTTTTAAGAGAAATCTGAAGTTAGGAAATATATCACGCAGATGTATGCAAGCCAGTACCTCCTCTCACCCCCAAGTTTGGCAGATCTTTCAGAATCAGCTTGCAGGAGGTGGCTCTGCAAGCAGGAAGGTTTTTTAAAGCAGCACACAGGTACAGGGATGATTTTCATGGCAAGAAAATAATGCTAAGTCCATTAAAAAAAATCTGCTTACTGCAGTGATCCAGGGACCTGTGAAGTCAGGAGAGATCATTGGAATCCCACCCAATGCAAAACACAGCCCAGGGGATTTCATCCATTCATTTCTGAAGCTGTCTTGCACATCCCACTTCATTAAGCCCCTAGCTTTTGACTTACCACAAACCTGTACTCCAGAATTAAAATTACCTTAAAAGTCATAATCTCCAGGGCCATGTCAACACTGCCTTGTGTCACACGGACCTGGGGGCAGGCCACTAAAATATGACTGTGCAACTGTATAGTTAAGAACCTGCTGCTCAACCTCCTCCGTATCCCATGGAGCTTCCTTGTCATGCAGCAGGAACCTTTCCAGGAAAGAACTTAGCCAACCCACCTGTCAGGGAACATTTCCTCATGTTTGACAGGACAGGCATTGGCAGATTCAAGTCAGCATGGGTGTATCTCAAGAAATGCCCTGTCCTGAACCCAGCCCATCCACAGTGCAAGGACCATGTCATAAAGCTGATCCAAAGCTAGTGTTCCATTTGGATGCAAGATGAACTGGAGAACACACCCAAATTTGGAACTGTGCTCAAAGGGCAGCCCAGCCATAGCCAACATGCCAGAAATCCCATGATCACTCCTTTGATCGTGCTCCCTTCATCTGAAGCACTCTCATCAAAAACCAAATGCATGAAATCCCTCCTCACACAGAGCAGAATTCTGTAGGTTCAAGAAATGATTTGTATTATGCTGTTTGGGAGGAAGGGGTGCCATTATGCAGTGCAGCACTATTAAAATCAGCCATATGAACTGGTTCCTCATCTAATCAATTGCAGTGTTTGGCCCACTTGCTCTTTTGAGTTTCTGTCTTGTACTCCTCTCTGCAACTGCCTTGCACCTCCCACTCCTTCTTCTTTACTGTCTTCATGTAAATCAAAAATCCATCAAACCTCACTTCTTCAGTAATAAATCAATTCTTTTGGCTTACTCAACTATAAAACCATTACTTTGTGGCTGCAAAGGCAGAGTATGTTTGAGAACTTAGATGACAGCAGGCAAAAGAGAAAAAGAAGTATTTTAATTATACTTAAAGCTCACAGAGGGCCTTTTCTTCTGGGCACATCTGAGCTCACCAGAAGGCTTGTACTATACTAATAAAAATTCTCATTTTTTCTTGCCAATCACCCCCTCCAAAAAAAAAAAAAAAAAAAAAAAAAAAAAAAAAAAAAAAAAAAAAAAAAATAAAGCATTCCTAACCTCTTCTGTGCTGTTTTCTCTGGTTATATGCTGTATTCATAGTTTTCTTTCCTGAATGCAGACGAGTACAAATATTGGGGCACACACAATGCATTCTTGGTTTCTTCTAAACATCAGACCATATCACCAATTAAAAAAGAAGGAAAAAAAAGAGCACTCAGCCTCCATCTACCTGCTTCCAAGCCAAGAAAAGGAAATATCTCAAACTTTCCACAAAGCCTCGTATTAGCTCCCATCAAAGCCAGGAGAATCCATCCTGTTGTTTCCCTTGCTAGTGCTGCATCACTGCATTCCTACAGAGCTTCTGAATTTGTTCAGAGCTTGTTGATGTTGTTGTTGTTGTTATTGTAAAAGCTGAGTGTTACACAAGACAGAGAGCTTGACAGCTTTCCCACAATCCCCAGCATGTGGGAATAGCGAGTAACAAAGTGTTAACACCTGCCAACTGGTGGTTAGGTGTACATGTCTCTGTTAACAGCAAACACTGCTGCTAGCAGTCATCAGAGCAAAGCAGCAAATCTGTTCCCTTCTCCAGCTTGGAAAACACCAAACAATAAACAAAAAAAGGCACCTAATTGCTTGATTAAGATGTATCAGTGTTGGAAACTGCTGATCTAGAACATTGAATCTCTGACATTTACTTCACTCTTGATTAAACAGAAATGTTTAAAACCAGTTATTGTGCAGGCAGAAGCTCAGAGCACTGTGTACCATCCAGGGAATTGCAGCAATGAAACTTTTTACAAAGAAACAGAGTCAGAACCATCTTCTCTCTGCTGTTTCATAAAAGCATCAGATGCTGAGACTCTCTGGCTATTAGGAAAAAGGGTTGGAAGAGCACTAATGAAGGAGTCAGGTAAATGCCTTGTGGAAAAGTCTCACTCCTGCTCTGAAACATGCTGCTAGACACGGAAGTTGGGACAGTCTCTTTATGGTGAGAGGGATTAGTTGTGTACTTTTAAAAAATCGTGTTTTCATTTGGTGATTTCCTAGGCAGCTTTGTGAGCCAGGTGGCACGGATTTATCATCACCGATTTGCATGTGACTAATGTCCTAGACCGGAGGCTAAAAGCCTGCTTGCTCTAGATTTGCCCTCAGTAGCCAGCATGCTTGTTTTATTGCTCTTCCCCCACGACAAAAAGGTAAGGGAGAAGTGAGTCAACTCACTCATTTCAAGTAAACTAGAGATTGCTAAATCAAAAGAAGGGAAACTTCATTAATCTAACAGTACTCACAAAAGCTCACTGCTGTCCAAATCTCCCTAACTGTGCACACAGAAACTCCAGCTCAGCTGGGGAGGGACATTAATCCTGGTTTCCATCAGATTGTATTTCTTCAGTAATTGCTATCAGGAAAATAAATTATCCCATTCTTTAGCAGTGTGTGTCCATGGGGGGAATTCCACATTTATGTCTTTCCCCTAAACATATTATCAGAAATAATTCAGAAAACTATGTTTGTACCTGATTAACCAGATGATGGCCAGGACAACAGATAATTTTAACCTGCATCAGTTCCTGAATCTAAGTTACGTGGGAGGAGGAGGGTGAGTGGAAGGCATGAGTAACTTCTTTTGATGGTTCTACCAATTTTTGCCAGCATTACTGTTGCATGGAATAAAGACTTCCAGTAGTCAGCACCTTGAAAGAGAGGAGACACATTCTCCTTATTTCATAAAACATCAAGTATTTGAAAATCCTACAAGTAGCAGAGAGTTAGTGGTAATAAATTGTCTTTCAAAGGCTGGCAGAACACTCTTCTGACTCTAAGCAACATCATCTACCAAATTGCTATGGTGAAGGCTCAACCTTCCATATAAAGCTCCCTGCAGAAGGTTCTATGGATAAAAATGGACAGTTTTTTAGTTGGCCAAAAGTGGCTTTCTCCACCAGCAATGGAGGAATAAGGTAATATACTTGCCTGCCAACATGAATATTGACCAATTTACTGAGACAGATATTTCCAAATAGCAGTTGGAAAGCTTTTTTGGTATAGGAGGTTAAGGATCACCTGCACCAGAATAGTATTAGAGGAAAATTTCTAAGCTTTGTGTGAATATTCAAGCCCTTTAGCAGATGAATTTAGAATCTCAGTCACATGGTTTCTGTGACTCAGCCATTTGTTAGTCATCCTCTGCCCAGTATATCTCAGGAAAGTTACAGATACCCATAATTAGAAAGGCAATCCCCCTCCTTCTGTCTCTTTTCTCCCTGCTCTCTTAGATATCATGTCCTCTCACTCCCTTACTTACCAGAGGTCCTGTGCTATTTATTCCCATTCCCCTCCCAGCTAGATTTATTTCCTTACAGTCTCACCCATTTCATGCCCTCCCCACAATCTCTGGTTCCTACCCATGTTCAGAATGTTCCAAATCAACAGCTGCCTTTGCACTCCTCTTCAATCTTCCCTTTTCTGAACTCAGCAGCTCTGCCTGGGTCCCTGTCTCTCTCACAGAGGCTTTTATCAAAAGTTCTCTTCTGTGCTCCCATGGGCCTTATTCAGTTTAGCGCCATTCTGGCGCACTCTGGGAGGGTAATGCAAGAGAACTGTGCTGCTTCTGTCTAAACCTCTCCTGGGCTAGTTTCTTTAATCTGCCTAAGTTGTTGATCTGTGGAGGTGGCACTTCTGTTTTTCCTCAAGGTAACATTGCTACCTGATATGTTATTTCTACTCTTGCGTGCTACTCCCTCCACGCATCATTCCACCAGGTCTCTCTCCTTTGCTGCATCAAACGGCTTTCTTGAGTTTGCCTTGCAACCCACCATCTTCATTTGCTGTTCAATCATCTCCCACCATCCCTCTGCCAGGGATAGCTGCATTGATCAGAAGCAAGGCTAGTTTTCCCAGTACTCCATGAAAAGCTTTTTTGTATTTTCCATTTGATGACGAGCAGAGGTCTCTGAACTACCAAAGCCAGAGGGCCAATTTCCATTCGGCCTAAGATAGTGTAGCTCCTGTTCATGAGCACAAATATACAGAGAAGGCTGTAGTAAATTATCAGCATCTGATCTGCAGTAGGCAAAGGGGCATGCAGCACTTAAATCTCAGATTTATGTCCCAGGCTCTGGGAAGCAAGAAAAGACTGGGAAGGACACGTACATACATACCCTTAGCACACTCTGAATATAAGGATGAGAGTCTCTCTCACATGAAGTTCTATCCCTTTAAAAAAATGCTACATAATCTTCCCTTAAGAAAAAACGCCTTGGTGGAAAATTTCAGACCAGTACTAAACTCTTAGACCCTTAATGCCATAAACATCTCACACTGACATCTGCAATGCCTCTGCCAATTTACAAATTCTTCCTGAGTTACTCTTTCTTTTGTGGCAGAAGTCACTGGGTTTATTACTGGCTCATTATCCCACACTTGTCCCAAACACACGACATGCATATTTTACCTGAGGATAACCCTGCCTTCTTCAGGACAAGACATGCTATGACAATCCCTTTTCCAGCAGCACTCCTACCCCTTGGAGTGTTTGCTGGGCATTGCCAGGCTGCCAGGCAGACAGGTGCACACCAGAGCAGTAAGGCTCGCTTAGACCCTATTGATCTGAACTTTATCCATTTTGTTTCCTTCTGAAGCAATCATCCTCAAGGCAGATTGGTGTCTCTTTGTTCAGGCACCTTGTCACACCTGAGACCACAATACTAGAAGTCTCCAGCAGAAGAGCTAAATCCAAATGCAGAAAACCCCAGCATGGTATAGTATTTAAAGCACAGAGCACATCATCTTGATTAAGCACACAAAGTCTGACTCCATCCATGACTCTACCAGGTGGTCAGGCTCTGGCCAGTTCTGACTTGGCATAATGAGGTCACATGCTTTCCCTACTGACACATGCACTTTCCTGTCTTTAGTCTTAACGTGAAGAGGTTAAAGTGTCTTCCTCCTCTTCTAGATTCAGATGATGACTGAAAGCTACATCTGCACGGTGTTTTCCCATTAGGTCAATTGCAGCCAACAAAGGAGCATTTGCTTCTGGTTCTTTAGCTGAGTAGGAGAAAACAACTGGTACAATATTAGCCCAAAGAGGAAGGAATATAGAGCACCTGAAGTGCACTGCCAACAAAGCAATTAGCAGCAGGATCAGGGGGTGGGCACTGACTGCCTGCCCTGTACATCAGCCTCACTGAGGGACTCAGTTCCCAGGTATTTAATGGAACTCATCAGAGCTAACATGCAAAGTTTTGCATACAACTGTCTTGGAAATAAAGTATTCCTGCATTTCAGGAAATAGGTTTGTTTCTCAGTAGTCTTTGAACAAAGGAATGAGCTGTCCCTTCTGTTCCACGCTGATCTTATAAGTTTAAACTACAGGTTCCACTACATTACTGACAACTGGTATATTTGAAGAGCAACTGGGAAGGAAATAGCTCTGGTTGTGGTGATGTGGAAGACTCAAATGGACGAGTTCAAACAATGTAAGGACAATACAGGCATGTGAAAAACACTTCAATACCCCTACCTTCCAGTGAATTTCAGGGTGTTGGTCAGTTTAGATGGTTTCTTGGAGAGTTTAATGTCTCAGTGCCAGGCAAGGCTTATTACTGTTCCTGTAAATCAAGGCTCAAGCATTGCACTTTTGATATCCAATAATGCATCCTGCTTGTCTTTCATCCTTCACCAATGATGTGCAGCCTTTTCACCATTGAAAATCAGGTAACCAGAGCCTTAACAGAAAGGAATATTTTGGTGTGATTCTAAAAATCCCTCAAGTGAAAGGCACATAGGCTTACTTTCTGGACTAAATGCAAGATCTCTCCTTCATAGAGAACTCAAAGTATTCTTGCTAGTGCTTGTCAGGGCCTGAGCATTGGAGTCGTCCTGACCATAAGCACTACAATCCTGTCAGGAGGCAAATACATAATCACATATCACCAGTCCTTTGGGCTGTACACTTAGCTAAAAGCCCTGAATCTGTGTGATCAGATCCTTCAGAAAGAAAGGATAGCGTGGAAACAGTAACCTCTTATTTCCAGTTCCTATTTTGGTTTCTACTCTTTAGCACACAAAAGGATGCCTGTCTTACCCAAGGCTGCCTCAGCATTAGACAGGCTGTGTTTACAGGTCACTTTCTGTCCTTTTGTCCCATGTTTTAGTTTTCTGCCTGTAAGAACAAAGCCAAGGATCTTGGGGCTATTTGTATCTTTGGGGGATTTGGATGCACTGCAGGGCGAGGCTGGGCCTCATTTTAAGAGAAGGCTCCAGCCCACGCCAGTGCCAAGAGGCTGACTAATGCAATTATTTCCTTGTAGAGCAGCATTTTTCAAAGTGCTGATTCTTATTAAGAAAAAGGAACGGATTTGGAGCTCATATTTTGATCTGGTGCCCAGGATTATTTGGAAATTCTTTTTCCTGGAACGAGACTTTTTATTCCAAATTTCTCCATGGTGGGGAGAGAGGGTTTCCTGGGCAGAATTAGGATAATGATTACAGCCTGTATACAATCAGTTCTAACCGCTGTGGAACTCCAAAAATGAATGTTATTGCTCAGTGGCTTCATTGAAAACAGAAGTATTATTTAACCAGAAGGATGGCAACACATGGAAATAGCTCATTATCATATTTTCTCCCTATTTGAAATGTCACATTGAGTATGTATCTTTCATGTCCACTACACTTTAATTAATTTGGACTGTGTTTAAATATATTACACAGCATGCTTTATTACAAAATTCTGACACATTCCCATTGATGAAGCAGGGCTTTCCTTCAAACACTTGTAAAAGGCAATAGGAGCTACACTGCCTAAATATTGTTTTAAATACAGTAAGAATGCCACATCATCTCTGTGTCTGCCGGTGCTTTTCTGTGGCATGAAACATACAGAGCAAAAACAAGTTACATCGAAAGCTTGCTTGCTGTTTATTGAAGGGACAATGATGTTAACATTATTATTCTAGATCTAAATCTTAACCACTTACCTTATTTACATAATTGCAAGACAAACATATATTTTACTCAATGGCTGGAAAAGATTCCAGCAGTGTGATTGCCTAGAAATTAAAAAGTAGAATTGCAGGGTGTATGTGTGAGATGAAAATGGCTTGTTTTAACACAGCTGGTGTATCTTATCTTCTGTGCACTTTCAAACACAGCACTTATGAGGATGGTTCTCCTCCTCCACCCAGGTCTCCAACAAATTAGAGGATTTATTTCATTTGCGAGCCTTCCTCTGGAATGCAGTTACTCCAGAAGTTATTCCTGATTTATACTTGTTTAAGCAACTGGGAGAATCAAACCAGTTTTTAAAATCATGTAAAAATGAGAATTCATTCAACTGTTAGTGTTTCTTGGACTGAAATCTTCTATTACTTAGAATTCTATGCTGAACAGGATCAGGGATTTTGTAGAAAGTGTGACTAATATCTGACTGATAAGATGTCATCTCCTCACTGCTGCTTCTGTTGAGGCACTGATGTATTAGCTACTGTAAAACCATTTTTGTCTGAACCACCTTGGGCACAGCAAGCAGATAAAGCCTTGTCTCCTCAGGGCAGATCTATCCCACTCTATTATCCCACCCACTAGATGCCACTGAGCGCTGATTGTGTTTGTATGAGGAAGGAATCTCTTTCCCCACTACTCACACCCCATTCAGGAACCACTCGGAGCCAAGACTGGTGTTGGAGACCTGATTCATTCCCTGGGAGCCAACTGACTAGCGTACCTCACACAACAAGACTCTGCATGACATTACAGTCAATCCCAGCAGCTTGTTCTAAAACATGTTCCAGGGACAGCTCCTTGGACCGTTGCTTCCTCATCCATCCTCCTAAGAGAGCAGTAATCAAAGTTTTATTATCTGAATCATGGATTCATTTTTTTTTATTATTATTATTTTCCCTAGCAGATGGCCTTTTTCCAAAATAATTTCACAAGCAGAGATTCTTATCATGGGGAAGGTAATACTGTTCTGAAGCAAACTCCCAGATGGGGCCACATGGAATAAACGTGTTGCTCCTTAGATAAAGGGAAGGCGTTTCACTGCTGATCACTGTGTGGAAGCTGCCACGGAGGAACAGCACAGCCCTGCTCTGTGCTGTTAAATACTACTTATTCTCCCACCCTCTCCTCACCCCACATAACCCTTTCCTCAGAAAACATTTACACCAAGAAGAAAAATGTTTTCCAGCATTTGAACAGCAACAAAAAAGTTGTGTTTAACTACAACACATGTCTGTCTTTAAAAATCTGGATTGGTTTTATATTTAATTCATTCACTGAATTGTAATAAATGAATAAACCTAATTTGGAGGATAATAAAAAATATGAACTGTGTTGGTGAAGCCAAAAGCAATAACTACAACTTGGTTTTTCCCAATTCTTTGCTCCTTCGGACCCAAGTTGCAAATTTTTTTTCTATATTTTAAGTGTTTTGTTTATTTGATTTCGGCATTAAAGGAACACTCCAGTGTAATATAAAAGGATACTATAATCATGATGTCTAATTACAAAGAAAAGCTAAGTGTCTAATATAAAAACATGCAATAAAAAAAGAATAACTACCAGATCAAAAGCCACCAACACAACAATCTGATAAAGCAGGCTAGGAAGCACTACTCAGCTCTCCCCCTTACAGTGTATGGGGAACTAGAAAACTTGGCTGTGTGAGAAGATTGGACTGGATAATCTCATTTAGGCTCTTTCTTCCATGAAAAGCTGGGCAAAAGGACCTTCCAAGCCCCCTTCCATCCTGGGCTGCTCTGTGATTCTATAAGATTGAAAGATTTCTCTGATGCATGGCTCTCACATTAACCACAGCTTTTCCTCCTTGGTTTCTTTCTAATTTCAAGAACTTGTTCTTACTGTGTTGTTGGGTTTGGGGTTTGTTTGTTTGTTTGGGGTTTTTCTGGTTTGTTTTTTCCCCTGATTCCAAAGAGTAACAAATGTGAAATGGTATCCTTTTGGCTGCTAGTGGGCAGGATCTTGTGTTCTTCACACATTTAGATTTTCCATCAAAACCATCAGGAATGTATTAAAACAAGCAGGCTAGTTTCCATCTCTTGGCACGAGTCAATGAAGCATTTAGATGCACATGAAACACAAGACTGACTATGCAACTGGCGGCTTCCAAAAAGGAGTAATCATTTAAATATGTTCCTGAAGGAGCAATGTTTCTTTACCTGGCCACAACCAGCCCTACTAACAGAAACAGTAAAATTGCACACAGACTTGCCATCCACATCTTCCCTCGAATTAGCAAGCAATTTAGGTTTGTTTTGGAGACCTTAAAAAGTCTGAAGACCACTTTGTGTTAAAGGCAGCTCATTACTCTTGTCCATATGCAAGTGGACAGAAGTCTAATGTGCCAAGTTCCAAGCCTGAAAGACTGTTTAACCATAAATCCCCTCACAAGACAGACACATGAGCTACTTAGTTGGATCTGAAGGTAGAAGGGACAAAGGAAAGAAGCAGAGCCATCAGAAGGGTTTTTTAGAGATTCTCAATTGACACCATCAACTCAGAGCAACAACCTTACTGAATCAGCAGAAATTATCCTGCAGAAAAAAAAACAACAAAAACCCCTCAACTCACAAAAGCAATCCACATTCCCAAAAAACCCCTAAACATTCTTTGCATCTCATGTGTAGGACGTTGTGTTTCTGTGTAACTTGGCAGTGGAGCAATTTTTAGCAAAGATACCAACAGAAGATTCATCAACAACCATACTGACATCTGAAGAGGCATATGCTCACAAGAAGCATTTTGCCTATTCGCTTTAACCTGATATTTAAACCCACAAAGTATAGATATACCTTGGATAATGATATTTATCTTGTGCACAGGTGTGTGTTTGTGTTTTTTAGATTATTTCAGTACTGCAGAAACATTTAATAAAATCCAGATAGTGATGCTAGAATTATGACACCGACCAACAGGAACGTTCCAGAGAGCATTGGTTGTTTTTGGTTTTTCTATTCCACTTTTGAAAGAAATTTTAAGTAGGCTGTTTGGCTTTTTTTAGCACAGGACAACAGACATGAGACAAATGATACTTCTTAGAAAAGCATTCACTATAGATCAGTTCCTACTAACTCATTCTTCCATTGGCAGACCTCATTCATTTTTCCATGTTGATTTTGATGAAGTGTTTAAATAGCTTTAAGAACAATAAAATTACAAGTGCTTTGAGGAAGGGAGAAGCCTTTAAACAGATAAAATATTTTTTTCAGAGGGAAGTATGTTACAATCAATTGGCTACAAAGATGATGTAAACAGTCAAATCCTCCTGCAATTTCAAAATGTGTTGATTTAACTAAGATTTGAGCAACTTAAGTACATTGTTCAGGATAGATTCTAATCCAGAAGAATTCTTACCACATTTGCCAGGCAATGATTGCCTCTGTTATTTGCAATAGTGTTCATTCCTTTGCTGTAGTGTTCCCGTTCTGCATGCAACTTCCTTTGATTTTATCATTGCTGCAATTAATTGTCCTAAATCTAAAACAGTACTGGAAACAGAATTTAACTTGGTCAAATCAGAATTAATTTGCAAGAGATTCACAGCAATGTAATCTCTGTTGAAATATTTACAAGTTGCTTGTGGAGGAGAACTAAAAGCCAAAAGGGATTTCAGAAACAAGCTCGTGGAGCTGCCAATTGTACCTAACTACATGGACCATGCCACACCACAATCGTGTTCTTCTCTCTCCAGGGTCTTCAGTCCTACCAAGAATTGTAGCTTTTCAGTTCACTTCTATACACTACACCATCCACTCAAAAGACAAAACAAAAGTGGATTAATCTGCTATAAAGTATAAAGTGGTAGGGATGCAAAATCTAATTGCTGTCAGCATCCTGATACAAACCAGTACGTAAATCTAAAATCTTTATCATTTCTTTCAATGAGCTTTATCACCAAGATTTGTTTGCACTATGGGTTTTACCTTCAGGACCCTCATACCTGCATGTTCCACCTGCATGTCTCTGAGATAACATAAGTCTCCTCATGACTTTCTGTGGCATATTCTAACCCAAAGAGAAAGAAATACAGATTTAGCTTCAATTTAGTCAGTGGGCATGTTCCCCACAGTATAACTTTCAGAAGCAGAAATCCTTGCTGCTACCAAATGAAATGAAGAATCTTGCTGTTTCTAGAAACATCAGAAAAAAACCCCACATCTTCCTGCCTCCTCTCTGCCAAGAAGGACAAGAAGCGAAAAGTATGTCAAAGGCTTACACATTATTACATTGACAGAACAAGTTGCTTTTAGGCTTCAAGTAAGAGATTGAGCTATTATAGTTTTTATTTGTAGATGGCTCTAGAAAATTCATGGCAAAGGGTCTGTGACGATGGGCTCTTGATGTAGAGGGAAGCTACTCATCAGCTTGGAGAACATTCCAAGAATTCTGGGTCTCAGTAGGCTCACACAATAGAGACAACCCTACTAGGCACAATGTCCTATCCAATATTATTAAAACCTTTAAAAGCATGAAAATATGAACATGTTCTCTTAGAGAAAGATGTCTCTTAAAGTCAGCAGTATACACACACTTTTACAAACATAATGATGTCTTGCTCCCCAAAAAACTTGTGCATTTTCTTTTTCTTTTTTTTTTTTTTTTTTTTTAATTTTTTTTTATTAGTATTATTTTAACGCCAAAACAAAACTTCAGTGTTCTGAGAATTAGGACATGGGAAGATTATTTATCAGTAGAATTCATAAACTATTTATAAATTGAATTGGTTTTTTTCTTAATGGCCTCTGTACCACCAAAAAACAGTAAAACTGCCAAGTAATGCTACTAATAGTTTGTCAGACTCTATGTGTGAGAAGGTACCTGTTTGTACAGAGAATCAACCTGATTACTTGCAGGCACAAATGGGTCAGCCAATTTAAGACTCCATTTGGCATCCTAAAAGCTGTTTCTGGCTTTCTGAAATTCTGAAGGTCCGTTCTGGAGGAAAAAAACAAATTATAAGGCATTGTAAAGAGACTACCAAATATAAACTTTGTAGCTATATAAAAAATGTATATAAATTGTAAATGAAAATATAGGAGAGGTTCATCCAGGGTAGACTGGGAGAACAGAGAACGTGTCCAAGGTAGGCAGATGTGATCTAGGTTACTCTTCACCTTATGGATGAATCATAACATTTCTGAGTACAAGAAGATGACAAACAACCTTAATGAGAGGGAGCACATGAAGGTCAATAAACACATGGGTCTTAGAGACACATTTACTGATTTAATCTAGCATCTTGAATCCACTAAAGCTTGAAAACAGAGGTGCTGGAAGCCATTAAAGAAGAATGCTGTGAAAACCAATGCATGAAGCAATTTGAGATGTTCACTGATGACAGCATATGAGCAACAGAGACCTCCACCCAAATAATATGTTCCATTTTTACATCTTGAGTCTGGATGGAATAAGGAAGTGGTTAAGAGCTGAGCAGTGGTATGCAGGCAGAAAGATCCCTAATTCTGAGGAACTCTGGGAAAAAATAAAGGAAGTGGTAATTAGGTTATGGCGTCCTAGAGAACACAGGGAATTTGGGGCTAAGTAGTGGTGAAAATGGAAGGAGCAAAGAAAGAAGTTAAAGTCTGAATAAGATGACAAAATTTGGTGCCTAAAGATACCCAATTTGTCAGCATCTCAGGAATGCAACAAAGTTGTGAGAAAATCCTGTTGAAACCTCGAACATTGCTTTTGCCACTGAGCTCATGTCCCAGTAGGGCTTTCTGCTTGAATCAGACTCTAAGGAGGGACATTTTAACTGTGATTGCTGGCCCAGCAGAAAATGGTGAGCCTAATGGGCTGGTTATATTTAACATTGCAGAGAGAATATGCAGAGCAAGGTGGAACATAAAAAATGAGAAGTGACAAAGTAATGAGTTACCTGGAGTCAAAGAAGAAGGAAGTAGATGGTAGAAGTAGGGCAAACGTGCCTTGGAGAAAGAAGAACGACTTCCTGCTTTTAGATTGCTGCATTTCTTTTCATATATTTCCCCAAATCTGTTGGTGGTGCTGTGATCTCAGCTATCTCAGTTCAAGTTCAGGCTGATTTTTTGGTTGTTGTTTTGGTTGAGTTTCCCCATAAAATGTGTATCTACCAGAGTCTACAATCAAATTTTCTTTAAGTAGACAACAGTGCAAAAATGATGGATTCATGGAACTGCTGAGGTGTGAAGCGACCTCTGGAGATTGTCTAAGACAACACCTGTGCCCAAAGCAGGGACAATTAGAGAGGTTGGTGCAGTAGGTTTTTAAATAACTCGAAGGATGGAGGCACCTCAATCTCTCTAGGCAAATTCTTCCAGAATTCAACCTGTTTTATACTACAAAAGTTGTCTTTTGTGTTTACATGGAGTTTCCCGTGTTTCAGTTTGTGTTCATTGCCCCCTTTTCTTACACTGAACATTACTGAAAAGAGTTTGGTTTTGCCTTTACCACTGCCTCATCAAGTATTTGTGCACATTGCAAAGACTTGCCCCAAGTTCTCTTGTCTAGGGTGAATGGTCACAGCTCTCTCATCCTCTCCCAGTTTCAGACACTCCAGTACTTTAATTATCTTCATGACCCTTTGCTGGGCACTGGGGAGCCCAGAACTGGATCTGGAACTCCAGGTGGCTGTCACCAGGACTGAGGAGAGGGAAGGATCATCTCCTTCGAGCCATCTGCAGTATGGCAAACAAGACAGAACTATTGCAGGAGACTAGCAAAGGAAGGCTCAACTTATTCCATTTGCAGAGAAGACTATGAGAAAAGCAGGGTGGCTGCTTGTGTCAACTATCAAAAGTGGTTACACCAAAATATCTCACAGGGTTTCTCTGGTATAGGCCTTTCTGCCTTGTATCTTTCTCTTGGACTATGGCAAAGGCTCGGCACCAAAAAACCAACATCCCAAGTGCATTTCCAAAAATCCTCTGTACTTTTCAGGATTGTTTATCAGAGTTTCTCACAACTTGTTACAAGACCTAGATCTGTACAGAAACAGCAGAAGAGCAGCTAGCATTATACGACACAACAACAAAGAAACCTTTTTGCACATTAATTATCCCAACTGATGAGAAGTAAATGCACAACTTGTCAGAAGCTAGAAGAAATCATGACCAACATATTAAAATTTATTGTAAATTCTAGAAAAATCTTCACATTTTTCCGGGAGCAAGCTTAATAGCATGCATAAGCCGAGATGAACATTTATAGACCTCCTTTTCCTCTCTCATTACAGTGCATACTCTCCTGCCTGTGAACAAAAAAAGATCTCTGTAAGGTAGGAGTCACAACAGGTGGTAAACACTCCAACATTTAAGGGCTTGTTTAAATGGTAAATGAAACCAATCCAATTAAATCAGTTGTAAATCACACCCTTAACATTTCATCAGTAGTTAGCATGAGACAGAGATTTCAGAGCCATTTCAATACAGCTAAATGTGATTTCTTTTATCAGCTTAAATTACATCAAAACTAGGGTTTACAAATAGACCTTAATCAAAATATTATTAATTAGAACACAGTTATTTCCTTTGGTTCTAGTTACCACATAGATGAATCCTAAGACTTTGTAAACATATGCATACACACACAGAACACTCACTGGTTCAGTGGGAAGGCAGATTACAAATTACTCAGCGCTGCCAATTAGTGAACAAGCAGGGCAAAAAAAATCTGCAAATAGAGGCAAAGCAGAATGCTTCACAAAATGTATGCTGCTTCTTTTATTTGAAAAATGTCATAACTGATACTGTGAAACATCTTACCAAGAGAACCAGGGAATATCCTGTAATACTAGATATTGGAAAATATATGAGAATATATAACACATAAGAAAGAAATTCTCATTACAGCCCTGGGTTAAATATTTAGCAAATATTCTCAGAAGAGACACGTGTCAGCTTGAGATACATATCAGCAAATGGCAAGGGAAGCTTTTATGCTGATGTATTGACATGATTGTTCTGGAATACTGCAAGTAATTTTCTGAAGGATGCCCTAAAATAAATTAGTGCTACTATATACACAGCCCCCCGTTAAGCTTTCCTTCACCATTTCTGTGGTCATGTTATACCAGTGCAAATGTGCAAGAGCCAGCAAATCTTTAACTCTGCATATTCTGCAGAAAGTTTTCAAATAACTTCCTGTGAGGATTCAACAGAAAATTTTGACCTGCTAAGCTCATTCAGTCAGGGAAGAAAAATTGTGCCACATGACCAATAACAAACAGGCAGTATAGCTTAAGTTACCAATATTGAACACCTCCACAAACCACAGAGTAATTTACAACATGTCAGTCAGCTGCAAAGACTTCTGAGGAAACAGCAGCCAAATGGGAGATGTTGCGTAAAGAGGTGAGATTCAAATAAGCAAATGAGGCAGCTTTAATACTTACATAAGTTAATGCAGCATCGACATTAATTTCACTCTCTTGTTAGCAGTGGAACTGTTTTCCATGGATCATGTAGAGCCTGTACTCTTACACAGAGCTGCTTTCTGTATCAGGGAATCCCATGCAACACTCTGCAGTAGGGGTATGGCAAATAAATAAATAAAACTTCACAAAATTAGCATCGCTGGCCTCCAGTCGGGATCCAGTCCCTAAGGGGCAAAATGGTGCAGTCAGAGTCAGGAAGACTCCAGGCAGATGCCATTTCCACCATGTGGATTAAACATGAATGTCTGGGTGAGGTTTTGCCACCCCATAATGACCTTATATTTTCAGATGCTGGCTCAGCGTCAAAAGAGATGGAAAGGGACGTGATTACTCTCGGCAAATAAACCAAGGAGGAAGTATATGATAGGAGGAAAGAAGAATGTAGAACAATGTTGGCACAACAACAGGGAGAAGTCAGCCAGAAATATGTTTAGATATTAGAAAAAAGGTCATAAACTGCATGGAAAAAAGTGACCCTGGGGCAGATATTGCATAAATATAACAAGGGAAGAAATCCTTTCCTCATTTTTAAGATGGTTGATGCTAAGCATAATACAATGCAGACAGGCCTGGGAAGGTCCCTCTATTCCTGTCAAAATTTATATACATAGATGGAGAGACAGACATAGGAAAAGGCTGATTATACATAGCAAGGTGAACCTCAAAAGAGTATGAACAAAAGCAAATTTATTGCCTCAAGGGAAAAAAAAACCAAAAACCCAGCAGTGAGTAGCTAACATAAGCAATCGTGTTATAACTTTGGACATTATTTTTTTCAAAATATTGGCATACTGTTGTCATGCAGCTATTATGAAGAAATCCCACTGTGAAGCAAGAAGCCTTCCTGCAAACCAGGATGGGAAGCACAGAATCAGCTGCAGTTTTTTCACTGCAGGGGTTTCTCTAAAGGAAAAAAAATAATAATCTGATCATTGGTTTTGTGCACACATACTAAGAAAAATTCAGTTTGCAAACAATGAACATCCTTTGTGTTCAACGTTGGCAAAGCAATTGATTCTAGTTTGAGATTGGACTTGTGCCACTGCAAAAGCAGTTCGTCTTTTCTGCTCTGAACAGTACTGTAATGAAGAGCTTCAACAGGGAGGATTTTTATCATTAGACTCTGGCTATATTTTCTTTCAATTTCTCTCACTTCAAAAAAACAAGTATGGAATTCATCATTCCAGCATATTGAGAAATAAAGTAACTCTGAAATACTGCAGAAAATGTTACAACTTATTATATAACAACAAAAAAATTCAAAACACAAAAAAAAAGCCCAAAGACAAACAAAACAAAAGAAAACAAACAAAACCCGTCCCCAACACTAAACTTCCCATATACTGTTATCTTCCTCCTTCACAGGGTTTTCTCTGCTTTCTCCCCCAACATTCAGGGACACATGAGGTTAGTGACTTCCCATAGGTCCAACAGGTCTTAATATGCATGCTACACACATGGTGGAGTAACAGAGAAAATCCCACATAATTATCAGGCGAGAAATAGGGTCACATAAGTAGAAAAGATCCCTACAGTGCCAGAGAGCTTTTCTGTTGTACCCTCATGTGTTCCAGAACTCACATTTCCTCTCAAAGCAGATACCTTTGTATATCCAAGCAAGCAGAATGAGTCCACTTGAAAAAAAATCTGTCCTTCCAATGGCACCTTTATGATAAAATATGAATAATCTGTTATAAAAATTGGGAACTTACTACTGGTTTCTGAGCCCAAAAGCTTCTTTATTCCTCACTGTGTCAGTGCGTCTAGCAGAAGATTTCACTTCTCCCTGTGAGCACTGTACCTCTCATATCCTCAGACCATCTTGGGCAGAACAACCTTGCTGCATTAAAAAAGACTCACAGCCTTAAAACTTGACAGACGTTTCTTTTTAACACCTTTCTATACAAAAGCAATAACAGCAGGTAGTAAACTAACACTGCTGCACAGCATGGTATGGGAAGGAGGTGCTATAAACCCTATCACAATTATTTCAGTGAAAGACAAGGCCATCATTAGTGCCGTATTGATCAACCTCCCCCTCCCATCTCCACTGTTTGAAAATTCATTCAACATTATTATTGCTGCCTCAGACAGTATTATTATAACAGACCTACATTATACAATAAGAGGTTTTGGTATAATTGACATCTGAAGCACCAGGGAGCTCGAATGTTTGCTGCTGGTTAGAATGAGGTCTCCAGAGGGACACTTTCTTCCTTGCAAAAGGGGCTATCACATAGTCATTGCAGAGTGTAAATCAAATCCTCAGTGACTGCTGTTTTTTCATTATTTGTCTGTGACCTGGAACCAGATCCTTACAACACTGTGCTGCTGATTATCCACTTCTGGAACCCACAACAATACACTTCAATGATGAAACAATACTTGGAAGTTGGGTAAAGCAAATTACCTGTCTGGGTTCAAATAACAGGAATGTGTTTATTTTTTAGCCTAGTTAAATAGGAAATTGGAAATATAATCCCACTGCTTGGTGCTGTGGAAAATCTCTGGCTCCCTTGCATAGCTGGGCACAGGCCAGACACAGGAAGCACAGGTAGATTTAAAGCATCCATTTCTCCCACCCCCAACCAAATTAAGCTTTTGCCAGAGGTGGTCATTAAAAGACGCACATGTTGCACACTAAAGGCCATGTGGAAATCAAAGTCAGCAATTTACATAGGGTTTCTGCTAGTGTGAAAGCCCAGGCACGCCTGGGACTTCCATCTGGAAGGAGGCTGAACACGGGAGCTGATGCAGGCAAGCACACATAGAGTCCTACTGAGCCCCGTCCCCCACTGGCAGCTGCACAATCAACAAAGCACATGAGCAGAATCGGCCCCCAGAAAACACATTAGATTTTTAATGTCTGACCAGAGCCAGATCCAGCTAGTGGTAATGATTTATATGGTGGTTTTGAGCCCATAAAAAGTATTCTACATTTGCCATGGCATGGAGAAATTCTCCTGCATACCCCAAAGTCAGCATAACTCATGAAGTTCATACTCCACATCAGCTGGCCTGAGGAAGAATTTCACTCACACCATTTGCATGGATTCACGAGCCCAAAGGCCTCCAGATCACGCATTTGAATTGTGACTCCCTGGGTAATTGTCAGGTCCCCACTCTGCCCTTACCAGCTACGAGGGGCACAGCCAAAGAATGATACGTAGCTTCGTAGCCTTTTACCATCATGGCTTCAAGGAAATGCTACGAGCTGGCACAGGTCCAACCTGGCAAACACTTACTCTGAAGCCAGGACCTGAAACAGCTCTGCCAATACCAGAACCAAGGAAGAAGTGGGCAATGGGGAAGGCTGAGATAACAACTGCAGTTTTCTTAGGGGACCAAACCCTCAAATATGAGAGGATTACTCCAGACACGTGAGGGAGTGTCAGGTCTGCCACTCTCACCTGAGCCACTTCCAGCAAGGTGGCATTCATGAGTCTACATGGCAGGAGAAAGATAACACATCTATGTCCACAGCCTGCTCCCCTCCCCAGAAAGACTATTTTCACCCTTTCCTCAGAGAGAAATTAAACAATTTTGCCATATGGACCAGTGCCTGTTCCCCATGCCAATCTGGATTCAAAGCCTGACACCATGCTAGTGGCTGGTTGATGTTTGGCTTTGATTTACTGGGCTGATGTGGGTGGGATAGCAAGAGGAGAAACTGCTTGATGTGGTACAGAATGTGTATCCTTACAGTCAAATGAAACCGTGGTGCTTTGTGAGAAACGAGCTGGGGAAAGGCAGGAGGGGGCTGCTTGCCATCCTGTTTGGGATGGATATCTCAGGTTAAACAAGCAGGAAAGCAAGAGGTGATGAAGTAGAGACTAAACGGAGGAGAAACAGGGTAAGTTTGCTGCTTGCATGGAAGAAGAGTGTGTGGATCTAATTCTACCCAGAATCCGACAGTGACGCCGCTAGTCCTGCATTTAAGGAAAAGAGGAAAGGTGACTAGTGGAGTTTGCTTAGGAGGAGGGGAGAGACCCAGAGCCCTCTTTGCCACAAGGAAGGAGCTGGGCTCTTTTGCCAGTCACTGCCAATGCCCTTGCCTCCCTCTGGCAACAGCAGAAGACGCAGGCATACACTGAACTGAGCAGATGATCCAGCAGCCCCCCCACACTAAGGCAACAGTGCCAACATTTGTTTTCAATATTCAGGAAAGCCAAGCAAATAAGTCTTAGCAGTTATACTGAGAGAAAACAACAGAAGTCATGGCTCTGAAACCTCAGTGGTGCTCTCCTGCAATTATTTCAAAAAAAGACCCATCTTATTCTCCTGTATTTGTACTCAGCAGGGGGAGGTGAACTTATCTGCTGCCTGTGATGTTGGCTTAAGAGCTCTGCTTAGGACACCATCATAATTCTTGTCTTTCTTTTTTGCTAATGGTTGCATACCTTTGATTAAAACCTGCATGGTGCATTAAAGGCTAAAACAGATGATGAATGCCATGTAGTACTTTGCGTTAGATCAGAGTTGATTAGAATTTTTGATGATCCAGCAGCTAGTAGAGAAAACTGCATGAACAGTGAAAATATTCAGCTGTTACTGTTGTAGGAGGCAGTGTCTTTTGTTTGACACAAGATAGAAAACAGTAGCGAAATGGACAATGTACTCTCTTGGTCAATGAATGGGTTTATAGCATAATAGAGCTCTGTAAAGAAAAGCTGGTGAATTAATCAGTCCAAATATTTGTAAGACTTCTTGCTTGTTCTCAAGTGTGCAACCCTCCCCCCACAGAAGTTTTGGAGCCTGATGCTAGTTAGCTTATTTTTCATGACTGCAAATATAACAGTCAAGTATTTTAAAGAAACAAGCTATCAACAAAGCCATGTAGTAAAATTTAAAGATGCTGACCTAAGTGCATGTCACATCAGCATCCAAACAGATATCTTTAGTAATCTCTGCCAACACACCAGTTAAGCAAAACACTATTGCTACTCTGGGTGAAAAGATTTAGTTAAACAGGATAGACCAGTTGCAAAGGAGGAAGCTGCCTTAATTAAACATAATGCTGGCAGAAAACTGGCAGCATGAACAAACCCAATGTGCCATGGAGGGAGGTTCTCTTTCTAAGGTCATCCAAAATACGAAAGAAGAGTGTATAGAACAAGTGTATTGAATAGGAACAGAAGGAAAGAGCCAGAGATCAGTGAGGAGAGATGGAAGCGAGAAAATAAATTATAATAATAGGCCAAACTGTTTTTATGGTACTGACTCCAAACAAGGAAAATGAATTTTATGTTCTCTGTGGTAATCTTACTAACTTAACATCAAGATTTTTATTTTTTTTATATGTAGCTCTTAAAGATTTCTTCCTCCATAAGACAATTTTTAAAGAAAGACACTTGATGTGGCATCTTGCAAGACAGGGCACAAGTTATTAGCTCACTATTTATAAAAATATTCCTAAATACTGTCCATTACCTTTCCAGTCAAAATGAGTTTCAGTAACTGTCTTAACCTTTCCAGGTCAGTACAGTGATGTTGCAATGGTTTCTTTGTCAGTTAGTCCCCTACATATGCACTTCTAAACTAGATCATGACACTCTGATTGATGGATGGCTAAGGTTACAGAGCTGAAGGGAAGTCAAATCCAAGACCTCTCTCTTCTGAAACTACAGTTTTAGAGCTGAGTCAGAAGTAGGAACACATATTTTGAACAAGTATCAATATCTTCAGGTTCACAGGACATTCTAGTGTTCACCTGAGAGCTGCCTTTCAAATCAGTTATTTATATGTATACATACTCATATCTGGAATAAACTGCCAGATCTCCTCCCAGATTTAAGGGACAGCAGGGTAGAAAGGATACTTTGAGAAGTCCAATCACAGTAAAGGAGAGCCACAAAGGCCACAGAAATGAAAACACTTCTATTGGTATCACATATGAAACCACTTCCACAACTGCAAGGAAGCTGTAACTTGCTCTTGCTCCGAGCTTCCCCAGGATGTGGGGTTCAGAGATCTGAATCCTGGACCTTCCTGGACAAATGCTCTGTTCACCATGCAGACAGACACAAGTTCTTTCTCAAGCAAGCTCTTGTTTGAATCCTGTACAGAGGATACTGACCAGTTCCTCTCTCCTGCATGTACTTTACGCATCCTTGCTTCGATGACTCTCTCTGAGAAACCTCCTTTGTCCTTTCTGTCCATAAAGACATGAATGCCCAAAGTAGAAGGAAGCCATCACAAGGCCTACTTAAATATTCATTCAGCAGATTACAGAATGTCCTGCCCTATCTAGGCCAGTGTGAGCTTTTGTTCCATCAAAATGCATCATTTCTGCTATCCAGACATGCTTTTCCTAAAGTAGGCTGCTGTAATCAGAGGAAAACAGAAAAACAAACCTCAACAAACCAGAGCAGCATTTCTAGCTTTGAAGCATACCTAGTGCCTTTTTTGAATTTTAGCTACCCACAACTCTGTTGCAGCAGATTATGTGTTTAAGATGCATTAGTGAAAAAGAATCATCCTAGAAAAGGAGTGAAACAAAAGCAAAGTATTTCACAAACATCTTCAAACAAAACTAGCACAACAAGCCAAAGAAGCAACTAAATAATCTCTTCTCTTATGGAGATAATGGGTTTTGATTCCCAAAAACTGTATCAAATTTTGTACGTACTTGCACTCTGCTGTGCTTACGTGATCTTTCTCCTTAATGTTTGAAAGGGAACATACTCCAAAGGCACACCAGCTAGATTACATGGACACATTATAAGTTTCACAATCTTGAGAGCATCCTACTTTGATCTCAGAAGTTGATTGTTGGAATCCCACAGAGCATAGAGATAGCACAGGAGGGTCTTTTCGCTGATACACACATAAGGAAAAATTTACTAGATTTCTGTGAAATTGCTTTGGTTTAGAATTTTCTCAAGTGTTTCATTTCAACTATAAATAGAAAACAGAATCTCATGACAAAGATGTAGTTGACATAGTGTGCAATTTATCATCTCTGAGCACATTTCAGAGTGCTTGTCTCAAAGCCGACATGCTGTGTGGACTTTGCAATATGACTACTTTAATATATTCCATGACAAATGCAAGTAAAAGTAGCTGAGGTACAAACAATCCGCAAAGAAAATTCTCCATTGCCTCTCCTGATCTGGACTTCTTTCTGGTAACAGATAACCTTGGGGAAACAATAAACTTCCAGCATAAATGGAAAAAAGCATTGTTTCTCTGGATTACTTCCTACCATGCTTTTACCATGGGTTGTAATGACCTGTTCCTGGAAGCACACTTAAATAGATTTGACTTCTTCCCCACCTATAAAAATACCACAGACATGTAAATGATCCATAATATACATGTAGACAGCCACTGAAGTCAATAGACCAACATAAACAAAAACTAAAGTATCTGATTCCGGGACTGTCTCTCCCTTTCAGAGTATTTTTCTCCTCAGAAACACTTCTAGCAAAAATGAAAAAATAATGTTTTACAGTATAATGCTCTTATTCTCCTGCATCTCAGACAGCAGATGCATAGGTGCAAATATAGGTTGACTGTACTGGTACCAGCACAACTGAAAGAAGCAGATGGCCTCATCTGCTAAAATCCAGTGTAAGGTGTCAAGGGCTGGAAGTGATTTAAGGCTGTGGTATCTTGGAGGTGAGGTGCTCAGCCTCAAAATCCAGATGGTGACAATTACAGAAGAGGTTCTAGACTCAGCCCACTCGAATACTGGCTTCAGTGACCATTCAGTACTGAATGCACTTGGATAACCAAGGAGAATTTTCTTTTCTTCCTTGTGCTCTAAGAGGCTACCTACGTGCTGCAAGGGCAAACTCCTAACTTTGCTATTGTAAGCAGTCGAGCAGTTTAAAGGTTGCCCTGTCTTTTCAAGCCACTTTCCAACATTTTTTGCAGGGGTATAAACCCAGACTGCTGAGTCTGGCTCCAGCAGATGTCTGGATTTGCACAGGGATAACTGGTAGCAGACTTTAGCCCACTGTTTTTCTTTTACAGCTCTTGCAACAAACTAAAGCAACAGCAGACAACAATTCCTAAAAAATAAGGCCCTGACCGATACTTGCTGGATTTTTCTTTGCTTCCTGCAGTACCTATTTCTCTTACACCAGCAGCACAGACTCCTGCAACTGGGAGCAGCAATAGTCTCCTGCTCTGGCAGACACGCCACCAGAGGGCAATGAAACACATAGACTGTGTCAGCATCTTGCAGACGGAGCTGTTTGGCCCCAGCTCTGGCAGGTGAAAGCTCCTGTGGCAGCATAAACACACTTAGCAGCTGCCATGAAGAGACCTGGATCCCTTTAAAAACCACATCCACTCTGTCCTTCTACCCAACATTACACAAGGATCAGGCTGCAACTTCTCTTCTTGTACTGGTGAAACCTTGGAAAGCCAACAAGTTCCATAGTCCTAACAGACAAAAATTTACTGGTGACCTTAGTGTTTGAGGCAAGTACTTCCACTGGAGAAACCTCACCCAAAGCTGTCAACATGCCATTGGCTTCATGCTCATTCACACCCCTGCACCTCCATGCAGCTCAGGAGAGGGGGAAATCGAAGTTCTGAGTAATGGCTCATTCAGATGAATTTGGTGTCTCTTGGGCAGAAATTATGGTGCTCTTTGGCACATGGTAAGCTGCCATTGAGTAGCTTCCACTCTGCTGGGGTGTTTTTCACTCTTTCAGGTCTATTATTTGCAACTGCTGTTCTTGAAGTCCAGAGGCTAAGAATTGGTTATGCATTTTTAGTGCTAGATTATGTATGGAAATATATGTAATGGTTTCAAGTCATCTTCCGACACTTCATTATTTTGCAGAGCAATACATGGCCATTGATTAAGTACAGAATCAAAACTGAGTCTTGCATTTCGTGGGTGACTAATTTCCTAACGTCACAATGTAATCACCTTGCTTGGGCACCAGAAATTGCTGCCTGCTATTTTAAGCACCAGATACAGGATTTGGGTATCCTAGGTAAATACAAATTGGCCTAACATCAAAGGTGGTTACTACCATTTATATGATGAGAGCCCTCTGAAATAGCTGCCTATTTTGACAATCTGTGTATTCAGAAGGTGCTTGGGTAGAATAACTGGCTGGTAACTTTTCAGCTCTGCTGGTCTCAGCTCTGGATTACTCCTGAACAAGTTCAGATATTGATGGGTACTAAAAGCACAGTTTCTATATCCAGATATCAACAAAGTCTTCCCTGTTTTCCTTGCCCCTAATCTAGAGTCTGATCAGGGAAGCTGTTGAAGTCCCTGGGAGCCAAAGTGATTTCACAACTTTAGAGAATCAGCATCTTAATCAGATAAATACGTTTAACTAATATAAAGCCAAGGAATGAAGGCAACCCTTTACAATAAGTAATTTGAGCTTCAAAAAGCAGGTCTGCTGTCTGCTAGACAGCACCAACCAGAGTATCTTTTGTCTTCCAGGCATGAGTCAGAAGGTTAGAGTAACACTACAATTTTGGCCTTAGTTATTGATATCTCAAAGACTGATACCATGGTGGGATTTGCATACTCACCAGTGAAGGAGCTAAACTCCAACAGGTACAAGAACAGAGTTCAAAAATTCTAAGAAAATAAAGAGTTCAAGAAGTCTGAGACTGATTTTCTCTTAATAGAGGGGCTAGGATAGGTCTTCTGTAAAAAGAAGCAAAGTAGTCGGTGCACGTAAAAGATGAAGAGATTTAAAATGTAGGGTGGGAGGGGAAGGAAGGGAGAAATGAGACTGGGATTTGGAACAAGATTCTGTAAATGTTGTTTTAACTATTAATTGAAGAGTAAACATCCTATTAAATTCTTATGGAATGTGTGCATGAAAAGTGGTAGCACAAGTCAGAGCTGCCCCATGTGGATGATGTTTATGAAGAAGCCTCCTTGGAAGTGTTCCTCAGACTTTTGACAAATGAACTTTCTGTAGGTTATACATTTGAACATGGAATACCTATTGTTTCCATCTGCCTTTGGCTTGTACAGTTCCTTGGGGGCTTAATAGAGAGACAGACATTTAGTAGAAAGAAGGCTTTATGGAGTGGCAAAAGCACATTCTGGGAGAATGCACTAGGAAGAAAAAAAGAAAACACAACAAACAACTCACAACCAACCACTGTTTTCTACAGAAATTAAATCATTGCAGAAGAAAAATGCTTTTAAAAAAGCACATACATTTTTCATGGAGTGGGCCTAAAGCACTTATTTATATTTCATCTCTGTATGACACGGTTTTGCTCATCTAATTCCATTTAGAACATTACAATTTTTGTTTCAAATGTCTCTGTGCTGAAACATATTCTCTAAAGTGCCCTGGAGCTGCTGGTATTGTGAATGTTATCTAAATTACTCATTCGAATTTTTAAGGACAACTCAGCTTAGAAATACAGTATTCTGTTTTTCAGTTATTTTTATTTGAAGTTTTTAGTTGGGGTGCAAAGAAGAAAGATGCAGAGCAACAGATAGCACTTGAATAGAGTCACACAATTGCTGCTGTTTTCTACTTTATGGGTTGAAGCCAAACTCGAGCAAGTGGTGCAGTATCTCCTGTTATGCACAGAATGAATCTTGATTACTTGTGGTGCTCCTGCAAAGGCCCCTTCACAAAAAAAAAAAACCCTGAAATATCCCTGGTTTTCATCAGAAAGTGAAAGACAACTATCAAACACTGCTGCTTATATGATGTCTGTTTCTGTGGTGCTGCTACATATTTCACAAATTGCAGAACTTCAACTTAACATTTCATGCACACATTGGTTTTGCACACCTGTATCTATCTGTATGGTGGAATTCTAGCTCCAGTGAAGCACAAGTTTTCTTAAAATACATATTATACTATAATCTTATGCACATAAGCATTTACAAATACTTGCTTGCATATAGAGCAGATCAGATTCCATGTCACATATCTCACAGGGCCTCTGAGGCTGCAAAGTCCATATTTTGAAGCAGGATTTATTATTTTCCTGAAGTAGACAGACTTAAGGGCTAAATGGTGTGCTTTCTGAAAAATGAATTCAAACTCAGGAATATCTCATTGGCTTCACTGACATGGAAGAAGTTACTGTAGAAAGGATACTCCTCTGGTACCAGCACACAGCAAGATAGGAATCATTGGCTGTTGAGCTACTTTTAACTATCAGGACACCACTTAAGGTGAGTTACCTTTACTTTTGCACTGGTAGTTTCCACACAGAGCCAGAAAGCTCATTGAAGAGGATATTCTTTCAGGAAGTAAAGGCATTCCATTGAGATCAGTCTATTGAATGGCATGTTTCTATACATGGAAATGTACCATTTGATCTGTACATGATGACTGTTGTTTGAAATTAAATTAAAGCAAGCTGGACTTCTGCTCCATAGAGAGTAAGATTTTCTCAGGCTGTCAGAACAAGACCTCTAAGGGATTCAGGCCATTTTTCCGAACTGAAGAGAGTGCTTTCCTAAATAAACACCCCATCCTTAACCAATCAGATAGCATATTTTGATATCATTTCCTAAAATTTAAGGCCGAAAAGGATACCAGATGCACCTACTGTGTATTCACACACCATTAATTTTAACCAAAAAATCTAGTTGATGCTCAGAGGCTTTAGTGAGGGAAAAGCATTTTTCTGGTTAGAAAACTATCTGCTACAGGCACGGGGTTGGCAAGACCTGAGGAAGCCATGCAATGGCAAAGAATTCATCATCTGAGATGTACGCAAACGATCCTAGCAGATGAGCCACACCTCACGCTATATGAGGTGAAAGACCCACAGAGCCTGCCAACCTGACCCAGGGAAAATTCCCTCCCAAACCAACTAAGGCAGTCCGTAATCACCCTCTATGCCACCTACAAAGAGATCTCTTGCTCTGGTCAATCTCTTGTGCTGCAGGGGAAAGCAGTTAATAACAATGAAAAGAAGCCGCTACAGAAATCTTCGTTCCTTGCGCAAGGGAGGAGATGAAAAGAAATCTGCCCTCATCATCTTGAGAGAAATTCGGGTCTGTTAATTGTCTTAATGTGGAGTTGCTGGCTATAAGTTTTGACTTGAATGCTTTCCCATTAAGGAAAGGGATGAGAAAGGTAAGATGTCCAGGCCAGGCTTGAGCTCTCATCATCAAGAGACCTCACAGCCAGAAATCAGCTTCTTATTCAAGACTGAGTTAGCTGAACTTCAGCTTCTATCAGCCAGGTGGAAAAACCTCTGCTGTCAGGTGTCTTCTTCAGACTGACCTCTTGCCCTGCTCTCAAATTACCTGAATACTCTGAATTCTTGACATCCCTCATTCTGATGTTTGTTTTCCAGTCTTTGATTCACATTATAGCCCAGCTTAGACAGAACAGGACACATCACCTGATGAATAAGCCTACAAGCACTACTAAATGTTTCTCTTTTTCATGGATCACACTATCCCTTTTTTGCCACAACATAGCAGGGAAAATTAAAATTAAAAAATTATCAGTGATGCCACCTAAGTCCATCCATAAACCACTATTTTCCAAAATGTGATTTACTCTATTCTCCATACCAATATATACCAGCTCAGGCTTCATTGTGTTAAAAAACACTCCTTTGTGGAAAAAGAAATTTTAAATTAGGTGATTACTCTTTACTTGGCCTTATTGTTTATTTTCTTCTTAACCTGTTCATCAAACTGGATATTATACATCAGCAGATACTATAATTGCTGACTATACTACTGATTAAGATTTGCCTGGCCCACTCCTTCCATGTATGGAGTAAAGCTACTGTAAAAGTACCTGAACAAGCTGAATGACTTATGAGGAGAGGATGCTTTCTATAGAGACTGTCACAACTGGAAGCAGAGAAAGATTATTGACTATTTTAGGCAGTGGGTAAGCTATAAAGATGAAGAACATTTCTTTGCTTGCAGAAAAAAAGAAAAAAAGTAGGGGAGAGATTTTGCTCAGGGGATAGCAACTGCATTGCTGATTGAGATGGAAAATCTGTGAAGAAGCCTCTTGTTGGAATTGTTGGCAGTGTATCATCCAGAGCAGGACATGCTTTCTCTTCACCAGACAGGGATTTTTCATTTCATCTATCTTTCAGAACTTGTTGTAATGCTTCCAAAAGTCACTTTACATTGTCATACACTCCCATTAGCACAAAGACTTTCATTTCATGAAGAAATTGGCTGCTGTGGAAGATGGGCATAGGGAACAGATGTTACAGGTGGCCTTTTCACATTGAGATGCTCCACCAACACACTCAGCCAGAGAAGCTGTGTTTCTTCTGAAGGTGAATTGCATCTCCCCAGCTTCCTGCACAACTCTTTGCATCTGGGTGTTCTGAATATTTGTAACATCCTTCTCCACCATCATGCCTATTATACTACTTACAATACTCCCACCAAATTAATCACAGGAGTTGCTTCCACCAAGTAACAAAATTTGAGATCTAAGGAAATTATTGGCTACAATCCTCTTCCCTAAACAGAAGAAGGCCAGACCATATCATATTTTCTTCATAAGAAGTTGATCACTTCTCCCCACAACAAAAACATACAAAGTAAGCCATGTCAGAAGTAGTAGCTAAAGTAGTACTTTTGGTGGTCAGGAATGACAACACATTGGTGTTTTAAATTGCCATTCTGGAGTAGAGAATGAAATAAATGTAAGTCAGGCCACAATTTCTAAATTTCCGTGCCTTTGAATCTGTGTGATAATAGTCTTTCAAGGTCAAAGGATAAAGAAAGCAAAATTTAATCTGATCATTATTTTTCTTTAAGCTTTGTAGTTTCCACATGTCTGATCTTACCAGGGTGCAAAAGTATTGCCTTGCTACAGGGGCAGAAGCGACCAAAAAACTGCATGAACATTGGATAGGCTTTCTGGAACACAAAGAAGAAAAGGCTCATAGATGAAGGGTGAGTTCAGCAACAAATTATGTAGCTTGTTAAATACACCATCACCAATATCCACACAAAAAATGTAGGTATTTAACAAGGTTAGTAATTGGGTAAAATGGGATGATATCCATCACTGGATTAACATTTACACATAAATTAATTCTAAACATCTGATGTTAAGAAAAATTGTATAACTGCATATACTGCCAGTATTCCTATTTATATAACTCCTGCTTAATATCTTTATTGATAATCTGGATGAGGGTATTGATTGTACCATTAGCAAATTTGCAGGTATCACCACGCTGAGTGGGAGTGTTGATCTGCTGCAGGGTAGGAGGGCTCTGCAGGGGGATCTGGACAGTCTAGATCGATGGACTGGGACCACAAGTATGAGGTTCAACAAGACCAAGTACCAGGTCCTACACTTTGGCCACAATAGCCCCATGCAGCACTATAGGAGACAGAGTGGCTGGAAAGCTGCCCAGCAGAAAAGGACTTGGGGGGGCTGATCACCGTGGCTGAACATGAGCCAGCATGTACCCAGGTGGCCAAGAAGGCCAATGGCATCCTGGCCTGTATCAGCAATAGTGTGGCCAGCAGGACCAGGTAAGACTTTCTTCCCCTGCACTCAGCACTGGTGAGGCCACACCTTGAGTGCTGTGTTCAGTTTTGGGCCCCTCACCAAAAGAAAGACATTGAGGGGCTGGAGGGAGCCCAGAGAAGGGCAACAAAGATGGGGAAGGTTGTGAAGGACAGGTCTGATGAGGAGCAGCTGAAGGAGCTGGAGGTGTTCAGCCTGGAGAAAAGGGGGCTCAGGGGGAACCTTATTGCTCTCTATAACTGCCTGAAAGGAGGATGTAGCTGGGGGGGGGTCGATCTCTTCTCCCAGGTAACCAGCAACAGGGCATTAAGACACAGTCTTAAGCTGTTCCAGGGGAGGTTTAGATTGGACATTAGGAAGAATTTCTTCACAGAAAAGATGGTTAGACGTTGGAATGGGCTGCCCAGGGAGGTGGCAGAGTCAGCATCCCTGGAGATGTTTAAGGGCATGGCACTCAGTGCCAGGGTCTAGTTAACATGGTGGTGTTCAGTCACAGGTTGGACTCTATCATCTCAGAGGCCTTTTCCAACCTAATTGATTCTGTAATTCTGCAGTATTCAGTTACAACCCACAGGTAACTATTACAGGTTTAAATAGTAGTATCAAATATCACTGTTTGCTAACTGATTTTTTAACTTCATGTGCATTCCTTGCAATCCTAAACCCACCTATTGCTATTCACCTCATTAAATACTGTGTTCAAAAATAGTTTTAACAGCAAACCGTAAACAGACTGACACAGATATGTCAATGGAGCCTAAGCAGCTAAAGGGAAAAATAAAGCAAAGTTATATCACTCTGAGCCTTGGTGTCCTCGTTACAAGAAACTCTTGGGTTTTTTCCTTAGTTCTAGGTCAGTGGATTGATTCACTTCACCTAAACTTTCCCTCCTTCTTAAGAGCTGTAAAGTTCAGGATTATAGTTATTGTCTGGGCCAACCAGATCATAGTCAGCACTGATAACTGAGTAATATTAAACACTAATTCCAGTGGCATAAGATGGCATAACACTAAGATAGTCAAGCCCTTTCTAAAAGGTTTCAAGTCATTTGAATGGGCAAAGACATCCTGATTCTTCTGCTTTACTCAGACTTGCTACGTTTTACTTTGGTAACAAATTTGCTTGAAAATTTATACCAGGATTTGTACCTCTACAAACTCATGTATATCTTTGTCTATTATTTCAGGATAAACTTCTCTTGATGTTATTAATCACAACTAACAGAAAAAGGGGGGAAGGGGTAACAGACAGATTAGCTAAAGATCATATACTATATAGAGCAACAATGGTTTGCATGTGCTTTCACTCCCAGTTTTATAAAGACTCCACTGTGGAATGGAGTTAAATTTGCACAAGCAGCTCAGAAATACTAACTTAATTCAAGACATAACCAACAGCTTCTGTTTGATGCACTTTTTACCCTCCAGTTGCTGTGGGTGTTTACTTCAGGTATTTTCAGTTTCTATTTGCTGTTACCAACAACTGAGAGGAGCAGCTATGATTCCAGAAGCAGTGGTAGCATTCAATTCCCACAAATTTCTTACATAGTACTGTCCATGCTCTGGATGCTCACTGGTTACAAGGAAGGTCTTAGGGGAAAACAAATAAATATAAAAATTTTTATAGGCAGAAAGAAAATTTCAGGAGAAAAATGCTAAATCGTTAAAAGAAAACCTCCACTTTCACAATAGACAGATTTTTAAAAATTTCTTTTCAAAAATGCTTGCTCTATAAACTCTTTGACAACATACTAAAAATGTCTTAAAGCCACAGACCTATTCAGAAACTTCAAGAGCCAAGGGTTGATGGCATGCTGCACTTGCTGTTTTGATGAGTTTACACTCCATGAAGAGGAAGGAAACATCCCCCTGCACAGCATATGGCAGCACTACAGGAGATAGCAACAAGAAACGACCTTCAAGGGACCATCTGCCAGTTCTGCTCCATTCACACCTCCTCCTTGCCCACAACATGACCCTTATACCAAGGAGACCAGCAAAGGATGCACATGGGAAACATCCTAAACAGTTAAAGCTCATGCTAGGCTTGCATCATTCACTTCACCTTTGCTAGAGTTTTTCCAATCAAATGCCAAGAGCATTTAACCTTTAACACTGTTGTCCAGAAGCATCTGAACACACCACTGAAACCATGGCCCTGAGGTGGTTATCCATTCCTCACTGCTTCCACATCTTCCAATATTCTTTCAAAGAATAACAAAGGGAGGAAACTGCTAAGACAAAAATGTGATCTTTATGGCAGATGGTACCACAGGATAAATGGCTGTCGGTCTGCTGTAAATAATTCATCATTGTCAAGTGTGGTGCTCCAGTCATCTCAACAGAAGAATGTCTTACTAAGAAAAATGTAACATTTGTCACAGAAGTACCACCGACATCATGGGGCTTTCTTTTTAACCCAAGTTAGGCACAAGAATATGACTGACAGAGCCAAACAAGACTTTAAAGATGCACAGGAACAACCTTACACATACACATACCCACCTTTGCAAGCTGTGTGACCCCCATAACCAGAGACAAGCTAGCTAAGTGCCACTGGCTTTCCATTCACTTGTGAGGAGGTGATCACAGAATGAGAGGAATGGGCAGGAGATTTGTTCTCTTTTTGTGCTAAGCCCCCAGCATGGCAGCCAGTGCACATCACATTCCCTGCACATTAAGGCCACCAGCAATTTATAACATGTCCTAGAGAAAAAGTGAAGTAGGGGGTCTGCTGGGGCTCACAAGATACCATTCAGCCTCACAACTCCTAGCAGAGAGTGGGACTGTCCAGCTCATGCCACTCTGTTCGACAACAGGGTTCAACCTCCTGCTTCAGGGATCACATGGGAACAGGTGAGAAAACAGGCAGTCATCAAGTGGAAGATGTTTCTAAATACTGCCCTAACAACATAGCATTTCCCTTAGACAGCTCTGGAGAGTCCAGAGCTACAAGAACTATTCTTCCCAAATTCCAGGGAAGACCAGCAAAACTAGGAACAGCATTAGTTGATTCACAAGAGAAGATCCAGGTAAAGAACTGTAAACACAGAGTTACTTGTTCCCCAGGCTGGTCTCCCCAGTAACTGCACAGAGATGACATGCTTGACCTAGAAGGACAGCTTGAGTCACCTATTAGTCTCCTTCCATAAGAGGTCCCCATATCCATCTTAGGTGCTCAGTAGCAGCATTGAATGCATCCTTAGGATTCTCCCTCATGTACACCTCTTAAGAAATATAAAAGGTTGTTACAGGTCCCAGCTTGAGCATACAGTTATTTAGCTCAAGAGAATTTTCTTTTTAATCCTTCGTGTTTCTGGGTGATGCCTGTGCATTACCAGCAACAGTGAGAAAGGCTACCCTACTAGCCATAATGGATGGGGCACAGGACCAGCCCAAAGGATCTCCAGTGCCTGCCCTGGGCAGAGACATTTCCCCAAACAGCAGGCATGGATGGGCTGTCAGTGCTGCTCCAACCCACAGAAATAGCAGGTAGACCTGAGATGTAGGATGAATATAGCCTTCATTTAAATAAAGTATGTTTGTGCAAAATAGTATCAACACCTCCCCTCTTTTTTTTCCTCCCCTCTTGTCACTTCTCTCTCATTTCTGCTCATTTTACCCACATTACAGCTGTAGCTGTATAAATGACAGGCTGTGGCCTAGCATCATGTGATAGATCATCCTACATCAGCTCTGAAAAATGGAGATGCTGTCAACTGTCTGGTTCTCCTCACATTCACTGTCAGCATCAGTGCATTCAGGCAGCATGTCACAGACATCTGAACAAGATGAATACAGCACTGTGAACATCAGCTTGGGAACCAAGTCAATCAAATATGTGACCACAGCCACACAGAATCATTTGTGCTGAGAAACTGCCACAGAGAAAGTGTTCCTAGTGCCCTGCCACACCAGTACTGCCACTTGTAGTTTTTAATTAAAATATCTGCTTGATCTGGTTGAAAAACAAAGAGGGATTTATGTGATGAGGCTTTCCATACAGTAGTTCGTAAAGCAAATCTCATCAGCCCCTGGGGTTGAAGACAACCCTGGCATGAACTACAGCTGTCAGGGGACCAGTCTTGCTGTTCCTAATCTCACTGGACTAATCTCACTGACAGGCTCCCACTGTGAAGCACGGGAACTGATTCTCCTCTGCTACTCAGGTGCCTCTAATAGAAGGTCAGAGGAGATAATGCTGCTTCCTTTCATCTACCTCATTTAATAGAAGGTGTCACTGCCCATGGCAGGGGGTGGTGGAATTGGATGATCTTTAAGATTCCTTCCAACCCAAGCCATTCTGTGACTCTATGGCTGTTCAGTACAGCTAATCTGGAAAGGAGATTAAATTAAAGGGACCAAAGAGAAGACTGTTGCCATTTAGTTCTCATTTGTAAAAGCAGAAATACAAATAAGTCACGTAATGGTTGAGTGCTACTCTGTTCACAGTACAACATGGGTGTGCACTGCCTCCTTTCCCACCACCCCCTCCTCAAGGCTCCTGGACTCTACATCCCCACTGAGTGCATTGAAGGTTGTGCACCCTTTATCGAGGCACTTTGAAACAGAGGCCTTTCCTGTACAACAAGAAAGTGCACAGTGAAAAATTGTGGAGGGCATGAAATGGGAAAATTAATGTTAATCTTGTTCCATTGTATTTCATCAGACAACATCCATAGTTTTGTTTTTTTTCTCTCTCTCTTTTTTCTCTCTGTCCCCTATAATGCTCCTCTCATAAATGCATACAGGTCTTTATGCATCTCTCTTGTAAAATGTCTGTATTCTGTTGCCTGCCACAGGTTGGTCTCACAACCTGGAGAAACAATCAATCACTACACAAACAAGCAGGAAAATGTTAACCCCTTATGCCTGTGCTCAAATTGGTTTCAACATCAACAAACTAAAGCAGTGGTCTGGAAAAACACCAGAAATGCCTTTAGCAATTCAGTGATAAAAAGCAGCATTCACTCAGTTGAAGTGGCATTTATGGGCAAATTTTTGAGCACTGTCCCAGAATGAAAAATGGGCAGTATGTTAAAATAAGTATCATAAAAACATCCGGACTTTGCAACAGTCAGAGAACAGACGTTTTCAAAGAGAACAGGATTTCAGCTCAGATAAAAGATGACTCTTTCAGCTGTGTTGGGAGGTTCTCCAACCAGAAGATCCATATGAATTGTCAGTGGAAGCCTGGACTCTTTCTGGCTGCTAATACAAATATTGAATCTCTTTCTGGGGCTGCAGAACCTCTGCTACATGGCCATATATGAATGACACAGCTCAAAGGTAGGGGAAGAAGAATTCCATTTCAGTTACAGAACCACTTCTGGGTTTATCTTCATAATAGAAGGAGATGGGCTAAACTGTGAAGGAAAAGCTGCATAACATGCCATTAACAGTAAAGTGACATCCTGATTTCTGGGACTGCATCTCTTGGCCTTGCTTGGATCGTCATCTCACTTGGTATCAGAATGAGAGCACTGTCTTCTTCAGTACTTTGTCTAAAAATGAAAATTTAGAGTAATTAAGAAACTTAGAAAATTTGGAGTAATTCCATGAGGATCCATCCATGACTCTCCTGCCCCTCATGTGGCTCTTGACAATAGGAAAATGTTCCTTGTCGTCTTGATGCAGAATGCACATGCAACTGAGCTAGGCAATTTATCCGAAATATGATACTCATTATTAAAAACAGCAAAAATTAAGACAGTTTGCTTAAATTAGTAAAAATATTCCCCAAATTCCAAAAGACAACCACTATAGTTCCTGTGGATTCTCTGCTGTCCTTGTCCCAGTCATCAGGGATAGTCATATGGACATGTTCACATGGAAATGAATCAAATGAAGACCCTACTTCTAAAATATATACAAACTCTACAAGCTACTTCTGTCCTATGATTTGCCTAAACAAAGAGACGCATTTATTTAAATAGTTCCCTGCACTGACAAGGACCTTAAAATAGCTCAGTATCAGTGGATAAGATCTAGAAAGTGAAACCAGCTCACAGCCAGGGGATCATAGAAATTGCGGAAAGTTTCTTCAGTTTTATATCACAGCCTGTGCTATTGCCATACACACATGAAAAAATAAGCAGTGAGGCCAGGCTGAGACCATATTTGATCCTGCTAATATTCAGACCTAGTCCATTTGGGAGATAAAAAAATTCTATTGTAGTTCACAAAAGATAGAATAAAGCTGAATTTTTCCTTTCTACCAGTAGTATTTGAAGAGTAATCCAGGAAAGCCACAAGAGATTTTATTTTGTACTTAACAAAAACCTCTATAGAAATTACAGAACAATCTGTGTTAAAAGAATTAATTCTTCATGACCTAGCAAATTGGACTTTCATTTGCCATGAGGCACAGTTACCTGACACATTGTCGAGTTGATGGATATTTTTAAAGATAGATCTCATTCTAAAATGCAGGCTGTCTGCTGCCAGCATTTGAGTAATGTGCTGGCTCATTAACAGATCTCTTTGTACGAGAAGAGGTAGAAGATTATCCCCAAGCTCATGTCTTCTAGCCAAACAGACACATTATTCTTGCTGTGCTCGAAGTTCTGAATGGTCATTTACAGTAAAGGCAACAGCTTTCTCTGGAAAACAAGTCACTTGCCAAGAAATGATGAATTAAAAAAAAAAAAAAAAAGAAAGAATAAAGAGAAGCAGATCTACTGCAAATCTCCAAAAGATGAAGCTTTGACAAGGAACAAACTTGAGAAATGCTGTAACTTGATCATCTATCTCATACCTCAACAGCTCTGCTATTCCTTTGGATTCTACCAAGAGTAATACAGAAATGTGACAGAAATGTAGGTGTCAGAAGACAATCTAACTGGGGGCAGGGACTGGAAAGGCAAAGAAAGCTATGAAATGTGATATAGGTAGAGTGCCAAGTAATGCAGCATTAAGACAAGCTGACATTACTAGAACAGATATAATTCCTGGCCTTACTTGATGGAGCTTATTCACTGTGTTCATCACTTCTTATCCAAGCTGTCAGGAACATTGTAGCACTTATCATACACAGTATTAACAAAAAACACACCTTTGAAAACTGTGTTAAACAAACTGAGATAATTCATGACAGAGTTGCTAAACTCACAGGAAACGGGTTTGTTTTCTGACCACTGAGCCAAAATCTTGAAGACTTTTCATGACAGGCACTTCTCATATAACCATTGCTTACGTTTTTCTCACCAAGAAGCTTTCTAAAATCTCAGCCTTGTGGGGTAACTGCCAAGAAAGTAGACAACTTCAAATTCTTCAACTCTCAAGTGTTAACTGGTGGGTCAAATAGAATCTGGTGGGTCATCTGTGTGCCATGTCAGCACTTTAGTCAATAAGAACTAATACCTAACAGACCACAACCCTTTGGGATATTCATTCGTGTTTTTTTTAATTAACGTTGCATGTAAACTAATCTACATAATTGAGCTCTGAGAAAACACTGTGATATTAGGGCAAGATTTGAGCCAGTCTCACCTGTCATTACTGTACTAGAAGAGCATAAACACAATATCCAGTATGGAGTGTGGTCACACTTGTTTGTCAGTTGCATGCAGAGAACATGCTTCTCATCATTTACATCTCTGATCAGGGAATTAGACTTCTGTCAGCGTCAGTGGAGTCAGTGAGGGAGAAAAGAATATCAATCTGCATTCCATACTAGTTGGATAAAGTAAGTAGATCTGGTCAAACAGTGAACTAATTCAGAACTAGGTCATTAAACAAGTTAGCTCTGATATTATTCACCGAATTGCATTATTCATTGTGTGCAGATAATTGCTAGGTCATTTGCAAAATACTTCTGGCTCATGATTATTTTACAAATATTTTCTTCAAAAAAAGTTTCAGTCACCCAATGAGGAAACAGGGAAAGAATGAATATGAGCTGGATAATCTATTATATATCACAAGCATTGTCATGCTGAAGTGAACCTGTCATGAATAATCCATAGACCAAAACAGATGCACCTATTGCTTACAACCAACACATAGATAACAGGCTTGGTCTGCAAACAATAGAAAGTAGGTTGTTTATTGTATAATTCATTTGCAACAAATAATTCAGGGTGCTGATTTCTTTCCCAGAACGTATTTACAATAATAACTATTTTGAAAGCAGTAAAACCATATAAAGTTATATAGCACAAATTAATTAGATTTATTAATTCTAAGAATTTGAAGGTTGACTTCAGAGCCAACAAGGAAAAAGAATAAGATGAGCAAAAAAAATATCTATTTGTAGATTATATAATGCTCCTTCTTCTGGATGATAGAGAAGTGATGTTTAACACAATGCCAGTAAACTCATAACTTTGCTGGGATCACCATCACCATTGCTAAAAAAAGTAGCCCACTACTCTCTATCAGCCCCAAGACACGATTGGGTACTCTGCTACATGCACAAGACCTTACCTTCAGCAAGGTAGTTTCATTAATCAGTGTATTAAAAAGAGGCAGTATCAGGGAAAAGTCAGTAGTGAAAAATCTAAACTACTTCATCTAATAGTGCTTCACCACTATGAATAAAATAGGTCTCTACTGTTTTAAGGACATCATTTTGCTGCCTCCAGTTGTAACCTTCCCAAATGCCAAAGATTAATAAGAATGAACGGTTATTTGGCCTTGAATGGGAGACTCCTTGTGAGAGGTAAGAGCTAAAGGACATAGGGAAAATTATTCAGACATTAGACATTTTTTTTCCATGGGATTCTTATTAACCTTTGAAATTTTCCTCTTCAACTTCCAAATCTGGATATTCCTTTTATAAATCAGATGTCTAGGAAATGGCCACAGATTGCCTATTTTCATCTGTTTTATCATTAAGTACCTCCTTAAAAAGCATTCCTAATTTTTTTTAGAATTAGATTTAATAGGATTTCTGGAGATAGAATCTCCAGATTTGCCATCACAGAGATGGCAAAAAAAAAAAAACCAAACAAAAAAGACCCACTTTAAAACCTATAATGTGGCCTTGGCTTCTGGTTCCACTATGACACTTTTCCTTACTAAAGGAGTAAAAAAATTTGGTGGATATATGTTCTAAATCAGACACTCTAATCTGCCTCTTTCTAGTTTTATTAGTATCACAGTTTACAAATTTTGTAAACTTCATGGCTGAAACTCACAGGCAGTTGGAGATAACCACTAAAAGGAGCTGTACAAAACTAAAAACAAAGCAGATGCAAATGTTAGGAGTGGACTGAAAATTTAATCCTACAACATCCTACTCAGGTAAGTGAGTCTTAATAATCAGAGTATCTTAATTTTGTGTAAAATTGGACACAAGGTACAGCTTGAAGACTTTGTGCTTATTTTGAAGTACTCTGGAATGTTTTCCAATGAAAACCAGGTTTTCAAGTTGTCTTTTGAGTGTTACCATGGTAGTTGATATAAGGAAATAATTTCCAAGGACAGAAATGTCAACTGCCTGATGCCCAACAACCGTCTTCAAAATACTTGAGGGACAAAGACAGGGCTATTCACCCACTGTTGGTACAAGCAGGAAACAATGTAATCACTTTTCATAGTTTCCCTCAGGAGGTTGAGGACAAACAGGAACAAATCTGAGATCACTGTAGGCTAACATGGCAATTACCTTACCCTCCTTTTCCCCCAAAGTTGTCCCTTGTGCTTATAGGGGTTTAAGAGCTCTCAGCAGATGCTGAACTTACAAAACAAAGGATTACATGAAGGGTTTGCTCATATGCCGCCCTCACAGTTTAGGGGACAAGGACATGCTAAAGCATTTCCCTGATTCAGGGATTGGATGAATAGACAAATCTTCAGACTTTTTTCAAGTATCTTATTACTCTGTTCAATTTCACATTATCTGTTCATAAATACCTCTTCTACTTTTGTCCTAGATTTTCTGTTATGGTTTATACAGTTATAGAAAAATTTTGAAAAATATGCTCATCTTCTATATTTCTTTTATTTAATTATTTATTTATTTAGGATTCAGTTTCTCATATTTACCTACATTTTATGTCCCCTTGGAATACACGAGTTGTATCCATAGCAATTAATGGCTGTAAATAAAGCAATGTCATGTAACAATATGAAATACAAAAGCCACACATTAGAAAACCAGACTGGTGAACATCCAGCTTGTAGTCCAACACTCTAAATGTTCTCAAATATCTACCTAATTCAGATTGGTAGTTTTACAAGGAATATGAAATTTTGGTCTAAATCTCCTTCAATGTTTTTTGGACCTAAGCATAATAGTTTCTTCTCAGATATTGTTTGGTTTCAGACCCATATAGAGTGCTCTTTGTATACAGGGAGAAATAAAACACAAAGGGAGAGAAGAAGAGAACAATTAATATGATTTATTAATATGAAATATGCATTAATCATTAGCCAGCCATTCTATATTCATCACTTACAGGAAGGCTCATCATTCAAACCATTTTTGGTGCCAGTGTTAATTGCCTGATCTTGGGGATGATCTTCCTTCCCACTGAAACCAACAAGACAACAACTTTCACTAACTTTTACAGTAAACATTTTCCCCTTCATGGCAGCCAAAGATCTACCTCCATTTCCAAATAAAATGCCTCCTAGGCCTCTTTTTTTGTCTTCATTTTTTTGCAAGATGACATAATTTTAGCAACTGTTTTAACCTACAGCAACTGCTTTGTCACTGAAGCTGCTGAGAACATCACAAGTCTCTCTCTGTAAATCACTTCACTCTTCACTCTTGTGTTTTACTTTTCATGTACAGCCACTATGAATACAATATCTGACCTGAACACAGGCATTTAATGCTCACCTGCCACTGAAACCACCATTTTGAATATCACCACAGAGTTAAAACAGCGCACACTCCTACCAGGAAGGCTGCTTGGTAGGAGAATGGTACATCACACACAATTCATAAAATACATTACCTATTGTAGCACATGACATCTGCTATGTCACATCTTTGTGTAAGAGAATGTCTTGTTTTGCTTTACCCATCAGACTACTGATGTCAGAGGCTGAAAATCTTCTGGTGCTCATATCTTACATCTAGAGTAAATGTCAACCCATTTTTACCTCCTCCTACAGATACCAGCACGTACAGGAAAGCTCTCATGGGAGATTGCAAATCTGCAAGGATGTTCGTCCAGGCCAAATGTAGAAGTTCACAAAAGTCTGGGATTATTGGCAATCCAGAGCTTGTACATGAGCCAGTCATTCAGTATAGTGCCTTAGAAAACCACTGTACAACAGGCAGCTAGATCCATTTAACAAAGATAAATAATAATACATCTCTAAAAGTAATATGCTACACGCATCAGCAAGCAAAACAATCACACAACTCAAGTCTGCATCACAGAGAAGGCTTTCCCTCCCCACACACACAATACACATTTGTCTTTTAAATAGTCCCCACACCATTTTTGTCACTGAAACAGCATTACTGGAAAATTGTCACTAATTCTTTCTTCATCTTTCACAAGAAATATTTCCCCATTATTTTATTTTAAATGTTCACATCATTTTGAAGCAATTTTCAAAATGACTGACAGTTTTATTTCATAAGAAGCAGTCTTTTCTTAGCCTTCACTAAAAAATAATGTAACCCCTGCAGTTTTCTGTGAATCGGCATTTTCAAAAGTTATTTTGAAAATTATTCAAAAATTATTTGGAGTCTAGTTTTTAGTGTAACAGCATAGAAAATTTCATTGGAGATAGATCCATTTCAAATGATGTGTATTATATTGTTTTTAAAAAAATTTTATACTTTCTGATTGTCTAGTTAAGTCTATAATAATTTCTATCAAGAGCCCTGAAAGTGCTAATGGATTCCAATTCCCTTGAATTCAATGGAAGCAACACATTTTAGCATCTCACAAGGAGGTAACTATCTCCACATGACTGGATTTTCAAAGGACAGTTTCTCAAACTACCTTTGTCTTGAAAGAATTCAATTTAGCCAGCCCCAAAGCCTGCCTCAGTCATACAAAACACATTTACAGTCCAGCTATTTCTCCCATTGTCCAGCACATAACTTTCAAAAACAGCTATTAAATGGCTGCCTCCTTAGTCCCCAATCTCTTTAATTTGCAAAACTGATCATCTCTTTATTGGAATGTCACCAGAGGACTTGACCATTGTCTTTTAGGGAGTCTATCCAAAGTCGTAAGAGCAAACAAATAAAAATTCAGGTTCCCGATAAAAAAAACAAGTTGGTTATTGGTTGCACAATATAAGAGGTTTGAAGAATTCAAGCCAAGTTAGAAGGTTCTGGATTTGAAGCAATGGCAACAATAATAAAAATCACAGAAACTGAATTGACTAAATTAATTTTCTTGTAAAAGTGTCACAGATACAGATGGTAACAATCTGGAAATAGCTGCAAAGAGAAAATAATTACAAAGGGATGAAAATGTATTAATGCTCAACCATACTGGATGTGTGGGAAAGTATACTCTGATGTATTCCGGCTGTCCTTAATTCATCACCCCACTGTACTGAGCGCCCACTTTTACAAACAAAAACATTGTCTCACTTGTTGAAATCATTTATTTAGTAATTTGTGTAGGCTGAAATGTTGAAAATGGTTTCTAAATTCCTGGCTTCTGAATCCATCTTCAAAGTTGTCTTTGCCTGTATTATCATGCAGCTGAAGGCTTTAATCAAAGGTCATTAGATTTGCCAATTTCTGTCAAACATTGGGACATCATTCCTTCAAGGGAAATACCTACTATTTTAGAACTTGCAAGAAAATGTCACTTAATTGGAAATTGTTCCAAAATAAAATCTCACACCAAGGGTGAGAGGCAGGAAGAGAGAAACTCTGGAGCATTCTACAAAGTGGGTATTAGCACGGCTTCAGAAGCTGCAAAATTGCAGAGAACATTTAGCCAAAAACCCAAAGTCAACAGACCCTAGGCAGCCATGATACCCATGTCATTTTTAGCATCCACAATCAAACACTGCTCCATGAAACACTGCACCTGTTGAAAACCACCCAGGTTTTCAGTATCTTCTGGCTCAGGTGCTCACAATTGCCAACAAGGTCTAGAAATTAACCTCAGGCCATTTGAGAAGTCCAGTCCAGCAGGTGTGCTAAAGCCTCCACTGTGGATCAGGCACACTGCAAGTGGAGCATCATGCCTCAGAAACACATGCCTTTGCCAGGAGACAGACAGCAGTGCTTCATGCAGGTACTTGTGTAGGCAGCCTCCAGGTAACTCCATGTAATTCTCTTGGAAAAGATACTGTATCATATTCACTCTCTCCAGATGGATCTGCAATTCTATACAGAATTAAATGCAGACTTGGAAAAAGTGTGGCAAATTATGTATTTTCCCTCATTTATAAATCACAAATGGCTTGTATGATACACAGAGAGGTGCCCCTAAGTGCAGGCAGGGCATGCACAATACTCTCTTTTGTAATCCCATCGAGGTAGTAGACTCAAATAAAGTCCCTGACGTTTAGGACATTTGAGAGCTGCTGGTATAAGTAGAACAGGAAGAAGGGGGACACGTTGTAAGGATGCATCACTTGCAAACAATGAACAACTGCAGCTTCTCGAAAGGTGACACAGCTACTTAGTGTCACTTGCCAAGAAAATGACTTTTGCCTCCAGCAAGCCCTGAACAAGGATAGAAAAAAGGTTTCCAGAAATGGAATCATACTAATTAATTTTGGGCTATTTAATATCTTTTTCTAGACATGACTCCTAAGTTACCAGAGCATAGTGCACAAAGTAGCATCCTACTGCCTGGACTGGCAAAAGCAAACAGTACCACTGTATAGATTTTAGTCTCTACACAAGAAAACAAAACATGCACACACACTTGGTCAGGTTTTCATTTTTTATCTAGTTTGGACAGTGACTCAAATAGACTAAATGTTTATGGACCCACCATGAGCTGAGCTCAGACATAAAACTGGGAAGCACAGTAGACACGTTCCTTGCCATTCTTAGTGCTGTTTACAGCTTCCAACATCATCAAAAACAGAAACAATGGAACAAAACTGAGAACAAGATCCAAGTGGCAAAGTGGTCAAAGACAAGCAATTCCACCCTTCGTAAGTTGTACAATTTGTGTTTTGTGAAGAGGTACATTAAGGGATGAAGCTTGAACACACACAGCTGTCCAGGCATCACAGGACTAAGACAGATGTTTACACACGAAGAAGCTCAGCTTTCTTTCGAAGCAGTGTACATTCAGAAGACCTGCTAAACACTGGGCGCCTTTATGTCACTGCCAAGCAGTTGTAATGAATGAAGCACTTCTCAGTCCCAGCTAAGATCAAAACATTATTGGTGAAGAAGAAGAAAGGTCCTTCTGTATTAAATAAACCAAAGCTTCTGTACTGCCAAACAGTCCTTTGGGGAGTTCAAGTGGAGCCTGAGAGGGACATGATGGAGAACACAATAGTCCCTCTTCTGCAGAAGCAAAAGAAGAGTGCTTTCCTTCTTTCCAGGCCTGCAAAAGCAGTGTTACCCTCAGCTCCCACATTGTCTCAGCTGATGTTTTAAAAGGTTCCATCTGCTCCAGCCACAGAGTCAGTTATCTATGATGCTTACTCTATGCAGGCACTCACACTATTACTGAAGATTAGTGTTCATTTCTGAAACTCTGTTAAAAGCAAAAAGTAACAAATGTTTTATTCTGAAAAGGATCCCAGTGGATACGTATCCCCACCCTCACCATTACTTAAGTTTTTCCTCCGTATTATTTTGAGAAGATGAGATAATGCAGATAGACTCTTAGCCTGATAGTCTAACTGAACTGAGATCTAGCTTTCTGAACATCAGCAAACTGCGTTACAAGCACAATATTATTTGCAACTATGCAATGGCATTGGTAGCATAATGTTTGTTAATTTTCTGTAGGATTTATGGTCAAGTGTATGTACTACTCTACAGAATACACACAACTTTGGTTACACTCAGTTTATCTATAAAAGGGTCTGTTTTGTTTGCATTAGACAGAAGAATTTAATTGTCAGAAGCAAGTTTAAGTTTCTGTTATTGTTACTTGGGCAGAACAGTGTGTGGGTTAATGGATCTGACCACAAAGGCTAAATAGCTTTAGCCACTTCAAACACTAACTCTGAAGAGTTGTTGTATCCTAAACTGTAGCCACAAAAGGTCCTTAGCATAGCTGGCCTAAACTAGGAAGCATCTTAGCTATATAAACACTACTTCTGAAGAAGATTAACACATGGATAACAAGTCCTTGTCCTGATGAGCTCATAAATGGAGTAGGGTTTTGGTTTTGTTTTGCTGAGGGTTTTTGGTTTTGTTTTGGGGCTTTTTTTGTTTTTGTTGATGTTTGGTTTTTTGTTGCTTTGGTTTCTTGTTGTTGCTATTTTGGTTTGGTTTGGGGGGGTGGTGGTGTTTTGTTTGGTTTTTTTTTCAAATGGGCATCAGAACATTAGTTTCAGCAGAACTCACTGTAGCTTAGGTTCCTGCTGCTATTTCCCAACTGGGTTTTCAGAACAGCAATCCATCATAACTCTCTTGATATATTTTTACTCTGTTTATATATTTCAATTCATTTCAGTTTGATCAAGAACTAATTGAAAAGTACAGTCTTCTGCTACTAATGAAAAAAATAACATTAAAAAAAAAGTCAGCAATTGACATAATTACCTAAGGGATTTAATTAATTGTTAACATAAAATGAACATTAACTTAACCCTCTTCTTAAGGAAAACTTAGATTGGATACTTATGCTAGGCTTTATAATACCTGTGAAGCAAACTCTTGACATCAATAGCAACAACCATGCCAAACTTCTACAGGCCATCTCCTGTGGTCTCTTAAGTGGGTGAATTGAGTAAGTCCCTTTTCAAGTAACTTCCACTTGCAAAATTACACCTGAAACATTGCTCACTTCCAGATCTACAACATGTAAATGTGACACTTGTTATTTTTTCCATATACTCTTCCTCAGTCATTAAGGCTCATATGAGACATTACAAATATGGAAGGGTTTCTGAACTGAAGTAAAAAAAAAATATAGATATTTAGAGAAAAGTAAATAACAACACAAGACACCACTTTCTCATTTAAGCAGCCTGATGAGTGTCTAGAACTATGGAACAACAAGATCACTTCTTTTTTAAAATTGTAGTGATGTCAAACTGGTGAAGCGATTTCAGCAACCACAAAAAAATGTACAGTGTAACCAAGTCCAATGAAAAACCCAGTATCTTACATATACAGGCAAATTCACCAGAGCCAGCTTTCCTCAGCTGCAGCTGCTCAGAATCAGTGCTTGCCTTCCCCACAAGCTGCCTCTCCACACAAGGCCTCTTGACCAACAGAAACACTCACCCTACCAGTCTTACCTTGTTCTCTCAAACCCTTACTAGCACAAACACATTAACTGCTGATCCAGGCAATCCAGCATTCTGCTGAGCATCTCTTTCATGGTTTAAGTGAAAGAAGTTGCTACCTTTTCCTAAAATCAGAGCAAAAAGGAAGGTTATGCAACACAACATGAGACAAAACTCAAATACGATGCTGCTTCATCTGCATGCTGCATATAAATCATTCTGTATTTATATACTGTATGAAAATGAAGATTGCCAGTAGTTAGCTGTTGCCCTTTCTTCTTTGAGGCAAGCAGAGAGCTATTTTTTTCTTACTCAGAGCTCATGCATGAAAGAATGGGAGGTGGCCTGTTCAGAAGGTCCTATTTCTTACAGTAACCCATTTCCCCAGGCCAGCTACTGACAAAAGGTTTGTCCCCTGAGTAGTCTCACTTTTAGTACACTTGAAGAGCCAAATACAGCTAACGACAATACAGGATCCTTGAGCACAGCTCGAAATGCTTTTGCCTAATTTCCAGGGAATTTTACAGAGTTATGACTACTGCTCTTTGGAAGGAGGCTAGCTGGCACAGGATCAAGCAATACACCAACAGTTTCAAATATGGAGCAAGGTATTTACTTTTCCAAGAGTTTAGCTGCAACCCCCCAGCAGTAGCTATCTTTTAAGAGATGTATTTGAAGAAGAGGAAAATAAAAGTACTTTTACAAGTACTGCTACTTTTAACTACTGCTAGTACTTTTAAACACTTTAAAAGAAAACTTAAAAGTACAGCTAAGCTTATATCTGGGCTTTGTTTTAAATAAATAGAGAAATATAATTTGCATATTAATAAAATAAAACAAAACCAAAACCAGCTCTTTCTGCTGAATGGACAAAGTCAATTTAACCAGGCAAGATCTAGGCAGCATTCTCTCTCCATAAAGAATGTAAATACCATACTTCTAACAGTCATTAAATTCTATGTAGACATTAAAATCCGTGGATTCCAGGTGCTACAAAGTTAACTTTTACTGTCATGCAAGTAGTCATGCTCATAGCAACAAGTGCTGCCTACTGAGTTATCTTCCACTTGAGAAGGAAAGTTTGGCTTGAACTTTCATCATCCTTTATTCTTTTTAAAGATTACTGTCAATCAACATTTGTGCTAAAAAAACCCCAACTTTCCTCTGCTCATGGTTCCTTAATTGCTTACATATTACCTTAAGATAATCTTAAAACACTCATAATCTTCTTTAAAGCAAACCCCTTTGGGTATAGGAACACAGAGAGATTCAGAGCAAGTTTTTCTTCTCAATCTATTTGTACCTGTCTTGCTAAGTACAATGCATCAACCAAGCCCACATCCTGGATTTAAATTTATAATGCTCAGTTCACCAGAGGGATTTACCTTTGCAGGCAGGAAAGAGGCCTGTTCAGATGCATCTTAATGCCTGAATCATTTTCAGAAAAACTGATTATGCAAATGAACATGAATAGCATTAAAAAACATATCTTGGAGTTCTGAGTTGTAGTAGGAAAAGGCTGGTTTAGTATGCTGCCCTTTATTTTTGGCTGATCAGTACCAAACACCGTGGGCTGGTCTGCACTGGCCATTCAACATAACAACAGGTCAGTCCCTGTCATGTGAGAGCAATTCTATAGTTTCTTCCACTTCCCTTCTTCTTACCCAACCTCTAAAACACCCTCAGAAAGGTTAGTATTTGTTGGATTTGGCTCATACCCATAGTCTAACAATTTAATCTTCTGGATGGTAAAACACCATTCACAGGGAAACGTGTAATGTCCTCAAGAAGCTGTTTACCAAGCACAGCCTCATTGAGGCAACATAATTAATGAATATTAATCCAGACAATAACTCAGCAGACAGACAGGAATGCAGTGTCAGCACCCAGCAAGATGAAAATGGGATGAATTCTCTGCGCAAAGAAGGCAAACACTTTCATATTAAAGGAATTTCAGGAAATGAAAACAGAAAGGGACGGAGAGTTCAGCTGGAGGTAGATTTGAGCACTGTCAGGTTTCTATTTCTGGAACAAGCTTTTATCTTTTTGGTTTTAAAATGAAAACTATCAGAAAATCATTGGTGTCCCAGTAAGTCTTAAGAAGTAGTAAAATGCATCTTTCTAGATTTTTTGGTCAGGCAGCAAGAAATTATTAAACTCCCTATTGCCCAAATTAGCAGTAGTCAACTGTGCCATTTCAGTTACAGCACTGGAAGGAACACTGGGAGAACAATCCATATTTTTATGTCTCTATACTGGCTATGCCAAATCACAGGAGGGAACTAGAGACTGGATTGTTTACCATACAGCCTCTCGAGTTCTTCCAGTCTTATCTGTGGTCTCAGAATATCTGTTGCCTACTCAAAAACCTGCTCTTTGGATCTACCTCTTGGAGGTGACGCTTGATTTTATTTGAGGAGTTGCAGTTGACTCTTCCCAGGGAAGGGAAGAAGCAAGTCCATGGGTCATGGAAACCTACTGTGAAGGTCCATATGTATCTCTGCTCAATATGGAATTGCACTGTGATGATTAAAACCAAGCCAGATTTTTTCATCATACTCCTTTTTCAGAGGAAAAATAAATTATATTTTTCATTAAAATTATCTGGATTTTTTTTAACTTAACTGACTTTCTTTAGGGTGCAATTAGTCTGGAAAGTCATATGTATTGTGTCTTCACATAGGGAGCTATATAGCTCTTTTGAGGACAAACACAAGAGAGTTTATCAGAAAACATGAGCTAAAGATATAAACATTTTTAATACAATGCTAATTTTTCCAGAGCTATGCAGACATAAAAACATCAATTTACTGAATAGATGGAGATGGGATCTGTTGACATATTGTTGCTACTAACTCTCAGCAGTACAAAAGTTCCTTGAGAAGCAAAACTAATGAAAACTGGTTGGTTTCCTATCAATCAGGATTCCACAGACACTCTGTCTAATACTGTATATGCTCGAGGCACAGATTCCCCTCCGCTTTCAGGACATTCATAACATCACTCTCCTCTGCTGATCTCTGCTGCCCAATAATGCATTTATGTTGCTGCCTTTATATCAATGTGGACATGAACAATATATCTCCTCTACTTCCATGAGTCATGCAGTTCTGTAGGCTCAGAAGAACCAATTATCTTTAGAACTTCTGTCAAATTTGGTTAAAAACAGTGAAAGCACTGAGAAGAGTAAAAAGAGATGTGTGCAGATGTGCAGACAAGCAGAGAGCATGATCTCTTAAGCCATGTTTCCTGAGGAAAACAAGCTAAAAAAGGAGTATGGCAGTAGTTTTTTCAAAGCTCATTCAAATAAGGAGATACATTGTGTATCCTGTTCAGCATGCCTTTTTTAAACTATTGGAATGCAGTTGCATTCATAAACAGCTATAAATACATCCCATAGAAACAACATATAGTTGCTGTTTCTCCTTGCTCCCAGCCAAACCTCATCTCTCCAAATCTAAGACAAGAGCCTATTTTGGAAACTGAACTTCTGCAATATATGTATTTGTGCTATTTGGAAAAGGACATGATTTTTTGAGAAACAAAACCAACACGAAATACCCTTGTATCATTAGTTGTAGAGTTTTCCTTCACAGCTAAAAAGAGCAGTAATTTTAACCTTGCAGACATTGGGATGCAGAAGCTATCCCCCATATAAAAAACTTGTCACAAAGGTGCTTCACCCTAAAATAAAGCAAATTCAACATCTCATACCTACTTTGTAAATATACCTCACAGGCAAAGGAGAGCAGCTTGTTTTCATGGTGTTTGTGTCTTGGAAAAGTTGATCCATGCCTCTGGCATATCAAAAATACCTTTCTGTAACATCAGGGAAGGCTTCATGGATCAGGATCTGTGACAAGCACAGCAAAAATTCATAAGGGTGCTCAATCCACATTCTCAAGAGATTATTGATTTGAGAGGACTTTTGTCCCTGAGTGGCAAGCTTGCCATTGCAAGGGAAGAGGCAGGCTCAGGAATACGACTCCGTGTTTTCTGCACAAGCAGCAACAGCAATCCAGGATCTACTCCAGTGGCACAACACGTTAGGATAAGGCCAGCAGCACGGAGCAATGGCTTCCAGCTTCATATTCACTCAGAAGCTCTGAGCACGCAATGATACCAAGAACTTGTAAAATCACTTAGCTCTTTTCCAGCCCTCCCTGATCTCCAATTCCAAGTTTGGAAGGCTGATGTCTAATTGATTTAATTAAGTTTAGCTACATACATTTGAGGGAGGGACAACAAAACTGTGTCCACAGCTCCTGCAAGCTGTTTCTGCAAGACCAGGGGCTAGAACTGTCGCTGTAAGCAAAATAAGCCGTGGGCAATGCCTGCCCAACAGCCCTGGGCACGGAGAGGAACACGTCATCACTAATTGTGAGAAACCCAGTTCAAGAATACAAGTGGTACAGTCCTGCTGACAAACCCCCTGACTTCCTGCACTTCCACAACTGGCAAGAGAAGCTGAAAATCCCTCTGAAAAGTGAAGAGAGCACAGCTCTTCCCACAAGGACATTTGTATGACTAAAAAGTCTTGATCAGATCTCCTGACTAAGGCTATTCTTCCGTATAGCAGAGCATTTGGTTTTAAGGCAATTTGTGTTGGATCAAATCCATAAGCAAAGTGCTGAGCTATGGCAAACTCATTCCACACAAGCATGTTCTAAAAGAAAAAAAAAAAAAAAAACTGAAGGAGCATCTCATTTCTAGCATACTTTATGCTGGATTAGGTATTATTTCTTCCCACAGTTGGCACAATCCCAACATAAATTCCACTCTGTGTTCTGCTTAATTTGACACTTGATCCAGATCATATTTGTGCTGCTTAATGACTTGGTATTAATGAATAAGAATCAGATTTAGGAAGATCTTTTCCATCCTAGGGTCAATCAGGGTAATTATGATAACTTAGTTTTTTTATTCCTGCATTACAGAGATAATTTCTGCTAAAATAATGCAGATCTACAAATTTTAAAAGGCTTAAAAGCCATAGTTCATCCTTCTTCTAGTAATCTTCAGAGATTACTGAATTCCAGAAATTGCAAAAGCCATATCATCAGAACTGTGTGTTTTGTAAGCTATTTTCTCCTTAGTTCATCACAACTAATGGGGATACCCAAGCAAGCACAATTGAGGGAAAACAGCAGCTCTATGAAAATAATGACTGTAACCAAGTTCAGAGTGCTTATTCATTAATATGCCACTGATAACTTGCAGCAATGCTGTGTGGAAAAGGCTTATGCTCATTTTCCTCTAACTCCTGTCACTGCTACCCTATCCTCTGGGAGTTGTGCACGTGTGCTTAGACTGGCAGGTTACTCTTCCCCAGTCAGGGTCATTCCCAGAAATCCATGCATCCCAAATGAAGGGTAACTAGTTCCGGCTCATTGCCTGCACTTCAGATCTATTCTTGGCCCAGCCCTACACTGGGTGGTGCCTTCCCCTACAACAATTTCCTCTGACAGTAAATCCCAGACTTGCAGAATCACAAGATACGAGGAATTATCCTTGTGAGACACACAATAGGTCAGGAGTTTCATACATACATATCTATTCCTATGCAAGAGGTCAATCAAATGGTTTAATCAAAGCAGTTCAATCAAATACAAATATTTAAAATTTAGGCATTTTTTCTTTAACTTAGCAAGAACATCATCTCTAGGTTTGAAATTCTCACTTTGGTTACATTAGCAATGACTGCTACTCAGTAGGCTTGATCTGTTATTAATGCATCAAATTAATATATGGTAACAAATATGGGACTGAACTATATTTTTATAGTCTTAGATCTCAACTTGTAAGATGGACTTGGATGTAAGCTATTAATCCAGTGATCTGCAAGAGCTAGCAATCATCTGTAACCTTTTCACTATAGCAACTGGAAGATTTATATAACCAAGAGTAGTACATCAAATCTGATGGGCTTATGATTGTATTGAGCTATTCATCAAGACAGTTTCTCAGAGATCTAGACTTGTTCTATTTTTGTTTAGAGTTGATTTCAGATATGGTAAGGCAGAAATAAGCAACATTTACAGTTTGTCTTCATGGCAGATAAATAATTGAAATATTCATCTCTCGTGTGCCAGCTCCATATCTGTAAAGAAAAATTTTAAAAGCCGATTACACCAAAGCCAAAAGAGCTGAACACAGCACAGATGAACACACTGTGCTTACTAAGCCAATGAGCCACAACAACCACAACCAACTTACTTACACACATCTCCGAGATGGCCACTGAACCTATTTATTACTGTAAATCCCTGCCATTGCAGGTCAGATTTTTGTGATGAGATAGTCAATTAAGTTGATACCCAGTGAGTATAGCATGGGGTGAGGTTATTTATTTACATGAGCAAAGGTATCAATGATGTACTTAAATGAATGAGTACATAAAACAAACACAAAAAACTCCAAACAAATTTCCCTGTTCCCCTGCCAACTTATTCTATTTGTTTTCTTCTAAAAAGCTTTGGTCAATTTTGGCAATGTTCTCAGCTACTGTATAGCACTTTCTCCAAAGAGGCAGAGTTTTCAGAACTGAACTGGCTGACTTTTCATACACCATGCTCTACTGCATGCATCTGAGGATTATGGTAAGAACTTCAGTCATGCTCCCTCCACTTCAACACAGTTTGAGGAACAGGACTCTTTTTTGACAGGCACTGCCACCATCAAACTTGAGAATGAAATAATGAAGTTGACTGAAAAGCACCCAGAGCAATCCAGCTAGCTCCCTTGATACTATATTTCCTGAAGGAAGTGATCAGATAGTGAGAGAGAGCTGAATTCCTGGACAGTGAATGTCTCAGCCTTCCTGTGGATCCCACAATAGTAGCATTCATGGTCTCCACCCCACAATACATGGCAGTGATAGAAGTTGGCAGAAAATCTTGGGACTATTTCACTCCTTGGGACCAGACTGCGTACCAAAGAGAAGTGCTACAACCACCAGAAGGATGTTCAGACACTGAAATGCAAGTAAACCTACATGAGGAAGACTAATTAGGTGCTGGTTTACCTAGTGTTCATTATTTCTCTTTAACTCCTATCTTCAGTTTCACTCCCCACATTGTGATATAAAAACTTTATGTAAAAAGACACTGCACACAAGATAATTGCCCTCAGCTGGCTGGTTTATTTCTGAAATAATGAACCTAAACCATACGTTGAGCTGCAGTCCTGTAAGGCAGCAGCAGCTAAACTTCTACTGAAGGCTAACACATTACACAAAAGAACTCATTAAACCATCACATAAACTTGTCAGATTTCCAGCCATTACTCACCACTAAACTAAGGTAAATAATACCTTTCATTCTATGCATTACTTGCATTGTAACAGGAAATAATGCCTCTTCATTCTGGGTGCACTGTCTGTATTAAACACCCAAGATATATGTATGTACAAATGCATATATAAGAACAAAGAGATGCAAACATGCCCTCCAAGTACACATCAAGACTGAAGAAAATCCTCACTTAGAAGACCAGAGGGGCATCTGAGTATTTCTAACCTCACAGTCTCCATAACACACAGTGCTGGTTTTCACCCATGTGCATCATATTCCTGATTTTAAAGTTCTGTACACACTCATATGCCACCCATCCATTCCAGATGTTTGCTCAGCTAATGCAGCATTGCCCAAGTGCCAGAGAGAGGTGTGTCTTTTGGCATCACACCAAAGATGTCTGTTTAGGGTGGCATGGCTTCATGGTGCTCCTCGTTGGTAATCTATCATCAGCCATGACGACGATGCTACAGAAAAAAGAAAAAAAAAAAAACGCAGCAATATGGGCACATCAGCACAGCTATGACATCTTCTAAGAGAGAATTGTAGTAACAAGTGCCTAGGGTTCTCCTCCAAGAACAGTTTGCTTCTGGGTCCCTCCCTCTTCTCCACACTCTTTTCAGGTTTACAGGATATTATAATAATGTTTAGGAGCCACAGGCAAAGAGAAAGAGCCTTGTGTTTCAAGCACTGCACAGCCTCAGAACTAAAACTGCCCCAGCAGTTTATCCACACCAATCTTCCCACCATTTTCAGAACAAGCTGAACAATCCTTCTCTGCAGACCTGGCAGATGCAGCCCTCTTCCCTAAACTCTCTGTGCTTCAGCCTAAACTCCTTCCCTTGTTCCCTCTATTCATTCTGACCAAGCAGTCCTATGCTCTGAGCTGGCATCTCTTTGGGGGTTTTGGGCACAGGAGCCAGACTGAAAGACAGCCACCCATGAGGAAACTGCTGTCCGGTTCATGAATATCAGCATAGCTCTGCTCTCAGATTTCCCATGCATGAATAAAGCACTCTCTGACAATATTCCTGGTTGTCTTCAGTTGATGGAGAATTCCCCTAATGCCAAAAGAGAATGTCTCCCCAGCTTTCCCAGGGAACCACATTTGCCTTCAAAAACACAAATCTTATTAAGGATTTCAAATCCTGGAGAACGAAAGAGTTCTCATGATATTTAATGAGGGAGTCAAACAGAATAGTAGCCCCAAGGAGTACAGGTCTGAGAAAATGGACTAGAAAGAGGCCTTCAAAGCTGCAACAGAGCAGAAATTCCCAGAAGGCTCTTCTGCTGGTAAAAGGATTCTGCACACTTAGAATTAATATAAAACTTAATTAGAAACCCTGTGAAAAAAAAAAAATCCATTTGGTGGTCATTATAAAAAGGAGGCAGTTATAACAATTATTTATCATCTCTATTTTTGGAAGAGAAATCAAGGGCCTCATTCTTGGAGGAATTCAACAAATGTAACAAGCAGTCAGGTCCTGTTAGCCAGCACAGGGAGACTGTAAAGGGTTTGCACCTGCTCCGACTGCTTCCACTCAGCCAGCATTACCGATGTAACTAGCTGAGTTATTCCACAGCACAACTGTAATTTCAGGATCTCGACCTATTGCCTCACTTGTGGGCCACTCATCCTCACCACCATCCCCACGTCACCAGGAAATCAGACTTCTTCCCATACAGTACGTGGCATCTGTGTTGTCTTGTGGCCACAGGACGACACCACCAGCCTGGTGACAGATGTCCTGATGCTGTGCAGATTTCAGCTGATACGTCATGGAGCACAGGAGGCTGGTGATCAGTGCGCCAAAATCCTGCTTTATATGCATTGGAAAAATATCCTATAGACAATGCTCTTGGGAGCCATCTACTGGCATTTAGGAATTAACCATTTGTGTGTCCACAGAGAAACTAAAGAGACACTTGTAACTCCACCACCTCAGGGCTCCTCCTAAACTCCTGCATTCATCACTGGAATCTTTTGAGGAATCACCTGCAAGCTGATTATTTAACCACAGCGAAGCATTATAGCCCTATTTATTAGTTATTCCTAGCACCCCACATGTTCAGTGTGCTACTTAAACATTACCATCTTTCCTAACATGCTTGGACCCCAAAAGATGAAAAGCACTGTAGAAGCCATGTTATTTTGATGCTAAAAGCAAAGCCCCGGTAGGCAAACTCAGGACAAGTAGGAGGAAATTCCAGGCCACACAACAAACTCAAATACTATCATTTGAAGACTCAATTCCAGGTCTGGAAACACTAGATAAAGAAGCAAAATAGATCCCAAGGAACTAGGTGGGAAGAGGGTAGCTTCAGGTTGCAGTGGAACATCACCACTGGGACAAGAACATGAGAAGCATGTGGACAAGTGCTCAGTGAAGAGCTGGTCTTCCCCCACCACAGCATGACAGTGTGAACACAGCCCCTTGGGCTACTGCAGATACATTGCAGGTGTCAAATTGGGAGAGAGCAGATGCTGATTATGCTACATCTCATGCTTGGATGGTTTAAATTGCTTCCCTACTAAGTGCAGGTCCAAAGGCAAGGAAAGACTCCCAGCAGTATTGTTGTAAGGGCTGAGGGTAATTACAGGGGGAAAAGTACATGTTCAGAAAAGGAGTTACCTTTCCAGGACAGAGGAATTTTCTGGCACAGGGCTGTACTCACAACACACATCAGCTCCCAAGCCTGAGGGCATGACCCACTTACATTTATGTTATACAGAGGACAGACCTGCCAGCAAGCATCATTCACTCAAAATGCAGGGAAGAGTGTGGCCAGCACATGCAGGTCCCCTGCCCTCAATGCCCAGGATTTCAGGTGGAAACACGTGCTTCAAATGGGAGCCCTGGCACCTACCAGCTCATGCTCTCTGTGGTTAACCAGCAGATTAAGAAAAAAGTCTGGGGCAATCTCCCAGGACACAGAGTACAGCCAGACCAAAACTGATTCAGAAATAACAATGTCTTCCAGGAAGGTTTCAAAACTAGTGCCTGGGGACTAACAACAAAGTACCAGGAAACCAGCAAAGAGGAAGTGATTCATGTTTATCCTACTAGATTTTGCATGGCAGAAGGTTACCAGGGCATTCCAAGAGCCTAGCAGACACAACACAGGTGGGTACCAAAGTAGGAAAAGAGATAACCCCATACTTATCCTGTAGGGATGTTGTGCTGTAAATGCGTAAACCAAAGAACAAAGGGGAGAGCCCATGAAGTAATGTCATTGCAACTCAAATGTGCAATATTTATTAACCAAAAAGACATTAAGCTTGTTTACATATACACAGATTAAAAGGATCTCACTTATCACACCACCTGTCAGTTATAAAGGAGAAGATGTCAGATTAAAAATATATACCCACTTCCCATTGTGTCTTGTACTTGGGTTTAGATTTAAAGCTATGTTATTTTAAAATTAAAAGTAGACCAAAAAAACCCCTGCTCTTATATCACCTCTACATCAACGTTCAGTTTTCAGTCAGCCATCATTAAGGCAAACCCAGGACAGGCACCAACTCTGCATTAAGACCTAAAATGCTGCCAATTTGCTGTGTCCTTTGTCAAGGTCCAGTTAATTTCTTGGTGCGAAGTGGTGCAGTTTTTCAGTAGTAGTAATGCTCCACGTATTTGGGTTTTTCCCCCCCCTCCTTTCTCTTCACGTCATTTTCTGTGCCAACTTGTTTTAGTGAGCCTGTCTGGCATTCTTTCCATTCCTTTTAATGGTTTAAAAGAAAACATTTTTCATCAAATGAAAGCACTTTAAACATAGACTATTATGAAGAAGAGAAAAATATTTTTTCTCCTTTTGAATGTCAGTTTTGGAGGACACTAAACTAATTTTTTGAGGTGCTTAATATAGTTAAATTTAGAAAGTCAAGTAACAGCAGTCCTACATGGGCCAAAGGATGATCTAAGGATGAGGACAGCAATCCATCTTTTTAATAATTGAAAGACTTGGGAACGTTCCCACAGTGAGAACAGACTTAGCAAATTTCTCTGCAAGCAGGACACTCAGATGCATGGGATATTTCAGCTACAGTAGTAATCCTGCAATGTTATGTGCTGGAAGTGGAGGTCAGCCTTCAGGGAATTATATTAGACATACAGTCAGACAAGGCAGGCACCTCAGGGAATAGCTCCTTGCATAAACACAAACACACCACCTGCATGCATGTCATTGCTTTCAAGAAGCCACAGCTACCCCTTCTCTTCTCTCTACCTGCCTTTTAGAAAACCAGAATTTGATGCTATGCTATTTTGAAATACCCACAGCTTTCCTTTGAGTGCAAAAGCCATTCCACATACAAGCAAACATGGAGCAGACAGGACAACCATTCTCGAAAACATCCATAGAGGCACAGCTGGGCTGTTAACGCACAGGTCTCCTTTTAGGAGTGTGTTTTCTAGCCCTGTCCCTTTGGGAACTCCATGACAGATATTCTGAAAGATTATAGAATTCTGGAGGTTCACAAGAGAGAGAGGTCATTTCCTCCAACAGGTGATTTGATGTCAAAGCCTGATTTACTGCTTCTCACCACAAACCATAGAGAGACACTCCGCCCCCCAAGTGTGATCAACCATCATGGGTGACTCAAGTTCAGCACTGTAAATCCTTCCCCTATCCAGCAGCAAGTGATTCACCCACAGAGCTCTGAACAGACCAGACCAGGACTTAAGATGGAAAATTCTCTGTGCAGGGCCCAGCTGCTTTGGTACAACAACCATATCTTTTAGAAATCCACAAACGCAACTTGCTGCAGCTTTTTGGAGAGTCCAGCCAAAGCTGTAAGTCTCCACCCTCAAGACATGTGCAAGGCCAGCTGAGTTCCTGAGGGAGAGAAACACCATGGCCAAGTCCAGGCTGGAGCACGTTCTGGGTTTTTTTCCATTTGCAGCAGAGTGGCAACACATTTGAAAAAGCAGCTTGAACCAGACGCTGTTCGGGGATCCAGGGAGCACCACACACACATACCTCGCTTTGGTTCCCCTCCCAACACCAGCTCTTATATTATGAAATCTAACCACAATTACTCTTTTATAAAATACTGCAGTGTCAAGATCCTGCTGAGTCCCAAGCCTGAAATTTTAAAAAAAGAACATTTACAACTAGTCTTGCCCACTTGGAGCTCAACCACAGAGACCTGATTTACTGCAACCAAGGAGTTGATACAGCTAGAATAATTCCAGACTGATGAGGGACCTCAGCTGCAAATTACTACTGTTTTGTCCACTCTGTCTTAAAAACTGCTAGTTTCCAAAAATGTAGCTCTTGTAGAGACAGCTTGGGTGAGGGAAACAGGATTTCTTGTTCGTATATATATTCTTAGCATGATTTAATACACACAAATAAATTGAGCTTAGTTTTCAAACCACAACCAAACAAGTTACCTTTTTTTTTCCTGGTGGCACTGGACAGCAAACACTAGAAGTTTAATAACAGCTCATTGACTGCATGCTTCCTATTTTTTTTTTATTACTTTTTGTTTAAGTTACAATACTTTTGCTGTATATATTATTACAAAAACAATGAATACAATAACAGCAGCTGGAGCCTGGACACTTGCAGCCTATTCTTGGCTGTGTGCAGACATGCTTGTCTTACCTTGTGTGAGGTACCCTATTGCCCCTCAGCTGAGCTACTTCTGTGATAGATGCACTAGGTACCTGTTTCAGAGGATGCTGTGAATAAGGTCTCCAAGTGCTTTGAGATCCTGCAAAGGATGGCAATGCACCAAGTTTAAAGTATTTAATGACTGGGAACCAGAAACAGAAGGGTAAACCAGTTTCAAGGCTTGCACAGATATTTTTTTGAGAGAGGACAAGCAGGAAGTACAAAAAAAAAAGCTTGGGCTTAGCAAGCTCAGCGCTGCTTGGTGATCTGTACCTCTGAATACCTAAGCCAGCAGTTTCACTTCCAGGCTGAGCACCAGTTTGCCTGCAAACTGCAATGAGGTACAGCTGTTCATCAGGCCAAGAAACCCAAAGGGGGATTCATGCCAGGGATCTTGGGGTTTTATGAGGCACTGAGTGGTGACAGCATCTCTGGGCGCTGGAAACACATGGAAACCTGCAGGCATGTGACTGCACTGAACAAAAGAAAGATGGTTTCACTTCTAAACTCCTTGAGCCTCCAGACAAAAGGCTCTGCAAATATTCCAGCGAGATATCCCGGACCAAACACATTCAATTCACTGGAACAGACAGTAACATTTTAAGTTACTTTCACAGAATGTACCTAATTATGTCATCACAAACTATAAAGGCTGTAAGAACACATGCTAGAGCCAATATCTTGACATCATGCACACATGCTTAATGTCTTACTAAATCTTACAAGAGCGAGAATAACATCTTTGTTTAACAACAAAGATGCAATGCTGGGTTTACTTGTCTTAATCACCTTATGTATGAGATTATTTTTTCTAGAAATCCCTGCTCATACCAATGAATGTTTTCTTCAATGTCACTACAGCAGTGCTGTCTTCTGCTTGGTGTTTAATTTTCCTTCTTCTGGAAGAAGATTCTCAATGCGCTTCATGGACACTAGATCATGTATAATTTCTGTTTTCTTTCTTCTAATTATTAATGTAAAACTAAGACTATGGTTAAACAAAATAGTGTAATATATCCAAAATGATTAGAGGAGTACCAACTAGCCAATACTTTCAGCTGTTTCTGTGAGGAGTTAAGCAAGCAAAGCCATTAAGCAGGAACAATCTGAATGTTAGGAAATGTTTGTGGAAATCAAATTTGGGACTTGAAATTTTAAGTATCTGCACCCAAATCCTGATTCCTAGCACTGGTTTAATGCAATTACAGTAACCAACACAGCTCAAATTTTTAATTCCATGTAGTCATAACAAGCTGCTTGAGAACAATCTACAGATCAAGACAATTTCAATGATGAAAAAATTCATGAAAACCCTACACTGTTCAGAAATTATTTAAACACAGGAAAATTAGGCTTAAAAGCATCAATTATATTATATTTTAAACTACCTTTTAACATGTTAAAAATACTAAAAAATTTTGATAAAATACTTGAATAATATGAGCATGAGAAACACAGTCCAATATGCACATTCACCTCTTACATTAACATCTCTATGCCTTACCTTCATTGGACTCTTTCATCCCCATATTTCATTCCCATATTTTTACATATATGGCTTTTAGACAAACTCCAGATATTCAGTCCTTAGTTAAATGATAATATCTGCTGGGCATATGGTTGAAACAGCAAAAAAAAATTATTATCAGGGCAAACCCTTAATATTTAAACCCACCATACCAGCAAAGCTCCCCATATTTATCAGCATCATGACTAATGATTGAGTGGTACAAATAGGAAGGACCAGAGGTAAATCCCCCACTTAGATATGTTCCTCAGGAACTAAAAAGTAATAAAGAAGGTACTGATGTGAAGAAATACTTGGAGAGCAGTGTTTCAGGGCCACATCTGGAAAACAATCCCGAGAAATGGAGAGGAATATTCAAGAGGAATATTCATGGCATACGCAAGCTAGAACCAAAACACAAGGTATCCCTCAGAGTATATGCCCCCAAAAGAAAGAACAAATTTTCAGCCTCCAACCTGTCTTGGCTCACCAAGCTATCACTTAAGACATGCTTTAAAGTGGCACATCTCTGTTGCAGACTTCTGTAAGGCAGATAAAGCAAAAAGATAAAGCCTCGTGTCTGAGGCACGGACCTGCACGAGACATGCCCCAAGGGCAACAGCAGCTCCAAAATTGTCTCTTCTTGAATCCCCAGCTGTCCAGCCTCCAGGCACTCACCTCTACAACCTTTAGGCACACAAACAAATGGAAGGTGACAGCTACACTCCCTATTCATTCCCTTCCTCTAACACTGGGAGCACAGGCAAGAGTATTGCACCAAAGCTGCAGTCACTGTGGATGAACACTGCCATTCTCTTGGATCTCACCATGGCAAGTTAACCCTGTCTGTGGCTATGCACTTCCTGGCATTCCTCTCTGCTTCCTAACATGCTCAGTTTCCCCCACTCTTCACTGCCTGTTTTGCCTGGCAGTCAGGTTTCAGGGTTTTGTCCTTTTATTCCATACCTCCTTGACACAGTGTACTGACCTCAGCCCAGCCAACAACTCTGCCTTGGCCAAGGAGCTCAGAAGAGAATTCTCCACAGCAAGTATGTTGTTAGCTTTCTTAACCACCTCAGGCAATGAGTTCTGATGACTTTCTGGCTATTCCTTTTTAACCCTTTAGATTAGAGATCATGGTAACATAGGGGTGATGGAAAGCACATTATGCCCTTAGGTTCTCAAGGAAGCCTGACAGCAGTAAGTTCCCAGTTTCCCTGGTTATGCTCAGATGGATCTGCATACTAATGGAAGAAGAATCAATTACAGATTTCTATTTATCCTGATTGACTTCACAGGACTGATCATGAAAATAAGGGTTTTAGAAGCCATCAGTTTTTAATTTGAAGCCTTAAAAAAAAAAAACCTATTCTGAAGTGGCTTAAAATACCAGAAGATTTAATATATCACAAGCTAAAGAAGTACACATGAATTGTTTTTGTTGCAAATAATTAAATATTAGTCTGGTTATAATTACTACTTCTAATCCTTCAGAGGCTTAATTCAGTTTTTATATGTCTTAGTCCCAACCTAATTTAACCAAGATACTTTGAACTGGAGCACACCACCACAGCCAAGGGCCCAGCTCTCAGAGTTCCTGTTCTATCTCTAGTGGTATCCCATACAAGTATGTGAGGGAATCTCCTTCTGCCTCACATAGCAAGAGTGGTCAAATATGACATAGCTGTGCATATATTGTCAGAATTTCAGCAGAGAAAACACTTGACACCAGTTCTTACACCTTGAAATAACATACTTACCACTTACAGTGTTCTGTCTGAACTAGTGTTATCCAGAGAACTCTGTTGCTGTACACTAGGCTCATGAAACTGGCTGGCAATTTTAGCATCATAAACTACAAGAGAACATACCTGCTTAACTATTCAATCAAGCAGAAACTTTATTTACTTATTATATAACCTGAAGTGTGGTTGTAAATACATAAAACTAGCCAATGGACTTCATATAGTTTTCTATCATAAAGGAGATGCTGGCCTTTTGGCTACAACGCACAGGAAAGAGCAGGAAAGAGATCCTTGTGGATAAATGAGTTCTGAACCTGGAATAGTGACAGCCAGGTCTCACTGAGACACACCTGCATTAGACAGGCCAGTTCATGCAAGAGAAAGGCCTAAGGAGCTGTTGCTCTGACTCTTAGCTGATTGCATGACCTCACTGGAGTTGTTCTCCTGGACATCATGTCACATCAGTGTGACCTGGATCCAGCAAATGAAGCCCTTGTCAGAGTTCTCATGGACACTTCTGCACAAGAGGATGAAAGAGGTTTTCAGAAAGCTACAGCCTGTGAAATCTGAAATGAATGTGAAAGTGGGGATGGCACTGGACAATAGCAATAGGGACAAAAGATGACTCATGCATTAGTCCAACTGTCCAATTAGGAAACTATTTGTACCCTTTTATTGGCTAACTTCCCTCCACCAGCTACATGGAAAACTAGAAAATCTGCACAAAATGTGCTCTAGCTAGAATCCTCCCAGCCTTGTTTGCATATGAAAGAAAATCAACTCTTGATTTCCTACTTCAGAAGCAGTTCAACTGGACTGCAGAAACTGCTCAGTTGGGAGTAATCTTTCAACGACTAATTCCAGCATCATTTTGCAAGGATACTCCCCTTACTTCCAGCAATGCTGTTAGCTGGGAGGCCTGGGTCCATTAATGCATGTGCACAAAAGAAAAATGTTTCCATTATTTGCCATTTTTCCTAGAATAAGCATCTTCTAGAAAAAAAGGCTGAAATAAAGGCAAAATAGCTTTTCATGTGAGGAACAGAACAAAGTCATTAGCTATCCCAGAGGGTGCATTTGTGTGCTGTCCCACAGGGTTTAAAATTCCTGACCTGTAAAAGGAGGGAAGTCTGGATTCTCTTCTCATTCCTGTCATCTTTATCTGTTCTCTCTGCATAAGTAGGTATGCTTACAAAGAGCCACTTTAAAGGAAATATGCTTAGACCTCAATGGATGTCCCTTTTGGCACTGAAGATATATTTTAATGTATAGTAGCACACACTGTGGCAAAATAAAATAAAGAAAAAAATAAAAACCTTGCTCAAGTTCCCCAAGCCTTTGCTGTGAGCCAGAATAGATTAAGAAATTACAAGAAAGAGAAGGTTTTGCTTTGAAGTTTTTTATCTGAGTGTCGCTTAGCTATGCGACTGTCATGGACACCTAGCCACACATCTCAGTGGACAAAAGGTAAAGAAAGGACCATGACATTTGCAGTTGTGGTGTAGCAGAACAAGCTGCAGCCTAAATAATCACCCTGATCTTTCAGGCAGGTAGAACTCTTGCATATACATTTAAATACTGCAAATCTGTACTTACTCATACACAAGGACAGAAGAGGAAGAAAAAATAGGTCTGTCTTCTGTCTTTACAGATAAATCTTTGTGCAAAGACTGCTTCTTAGCAGGAATCACAGCTTTCCACTTGCTGACCACTTTCTAACCCCAAAGCATCCTTCTCCCAATAGAGAAATGCAGCAACTTATACCAGGCAGAATAAAGTTGCAACCTGCACTGAAAATGCCTCAGTAATTCATGCTGCTTAAATCATTAGTTATGTAGGATCTGGCAAGTCAATGAGCCTTGCTTAATTTACAGAATCTCATTATTTCTGCCTTTTATGAGTCTTTTTCTACCTAGTTTGAGGACATTTGGCCCATGTTCACAGTTCAGGAGCTAGAAGAACAACATCCCAAAGAACTAAATATTTAACTGATTAAAAGCACAAAATCTGTCTGGTAAGCTTATGTTTTTGGGATATTTTTAGTACTTCTACAATGAACCCTAGGTCAGAAGAAGATCATCAGAAACAAACAAGACATGAAGAAATAGAACTGGGAGCTCACGTGCATGTATGAAATCCTGAAGAACATGGTTTGTTTCTTTCAAGGGCATAACAGGCACAGCTCTACTAGCAGCTCCACTTCAAGACTACTCAGAATGTGGTGCTGGTCTCCAGCATTTCCTTTCCCTGTGTGTGTTCAGTTTCCCACCTATAAACTGGGAAAGGGAAGATGGAAATTTTCCAGTTGGACCAAAGATATAGGAACCAGGCGCCACTGTCTAAAGTCCATTTGCTTTCAAAATCTGTGCATTCTCTTGTTAAGCTCTTTAGGTCACAGCTACTGACCTTTATTTTATGTACTGCAAGGCTATTCCAAGCAAAGCAACAGTTCTGTATGATGCTCTTTTACTAACAGGGCTGGACAGAAAAATGCCCAAGGTAACAACACTAGATGTTATTCAGGCATGGAGAACAAGTGCCTTTCCAGGGTTTCCCTCAAGAATTAGCCTCTGGAACACTCATGCACCTGGCTTTGCCAGGGAGGTGTGGTTCTGTGGGTGTTTTTCATGCCTGAGAGATGAGTCATAACTTCAACCCACAGAAGCAAATCTAATGGAAGGTGAGATTTTTCTTTTCCTTGCCACCCTTTGACATGTTTCTGTGAAGATGCCCAGTTATTGGGACAAGTATAGCCAGGGAGCATCTGCTGTTGCTGTCCAACTATTGAGAGGAGCTCATGCCAACAAACACTTTACTTACAGGCACTTCTCCTTAGTAATGCTGGATAATGCTTTGTAAATAAATAAATGTACCAAAACCACTTAGTCTTCATGGTGAGTAACACTAGAGGAAATCACTGGAGACACAAACACTGGCACATGGAATCTTACTTGCGACTTGTCTGTTCTAACATCCTGCCTCTGGTTGGGCCATGTGCTGAATATCTTAGAAAAAGAAACAAGAAAACCTGTTAGAGGTAAGGTTTCAGATATGCCACTCCTTAGAAGGTTTTTTTGTTTTGCTGTTTTGGTTTTTTGTTTATTTGTTTGCTTGTTTGTGGTTTTTTTGCTTTTTCTTCTTTTTTTTTTTTTTTTTTTTGTGGTGATCACGAGATGTTAAACACTAAAATCTGAGGTAGTATTTCCACCTGGCATGTTTGTTAGCATTAGCAGCTATAATTCCGGATATTCTGGTTATTTATACAAAAACTGTTCAATCCCTTGCTTAATCCTGCTAAATCCTCTGGCCCCAGCAATGCTTTATGGCAACCATTTTCACAGTGAAATCACATCCATAGTCAAGGACTCCAGAGCTTGCAGGCTTGCTGCCATGGAGCTGGTTAACACAGCAGCTCTGCAGGCCTGGGGAGGCTCAGCACTAGCTGGGACTCTTTGCCTACGGGACACAACCAAATACCAAGAGCAATGCCATTCCACCAGCCCTGCTAGGAAGCAAGGTGCAAAAGCCAAGGCAGAGGTTCACTTCTGGCCCCCAAATTAACTCAGAGTAATTTTGCTGTCTGCATCAGGTGCCTACATCAGTATAGTCCCTGTCCCTGTTCCTGGCACTTAGAGTAGAACCCAAAGCTCTATGACATCTCTCAACTCTCACAGATGATCCAGGACTTCTGGGTTCCAAAACCCTCTTTGGTTAGGATGGTTGGCATGCAGCATATACTTGAGAAATAGAGCTACTGCTGAAGCAGTAGCTTGGGCTCTAAGGCTTTATTTCAAAGTCAAATCAAAATAGACCAAGAGAAAGGTTACCACAGAAAATTTAATGTTTATTTTTTTCCTCTCCCTCTATTTCAAATGGAGCCAAGGTTTTAACTTCTTTTCTAAATCAAAAGTTTTGCACCTGTGCCAAGCATACATTTGGAATTCATGCAGTCATTCCTGTAGTCACTGCAGGATTATTGAAAGGTGCACACAGTTTGCCCAGAAGAAGTGCAACTACAGCCAGGATTTTGTGCATGGACTTTGGGAGGCATTCTACCAAAATAGGAGGCCAAAATGGGAAACTAGGGACCACAGACCTGATGTGACACACACCAAATATTCATCCTCACTACAATTTGTTATCACTACCCTCCACTGTTCAGAGACAATTAAAAGCAGCGAGCTGGCTTTGATGTGCCAGTTAAAAACTTGCTGCAGAGAGCCTGGTGCTCTGCACAGACGCACCCCTCCTGAAAAAAGTCAGAATTGCTTTGCATTTGAATCTCCCCAGGTTCACTACTAAAGAACTCTATAACCACATGCCAGTACCATTTATAAAAAACTCACTACCTGGGCAGCTTGTGAGAGGTTCCATATTCTGTCAGTATGCTGGCTGCACTAACATTATTTTAAAAAGTAAACGAAGCATAGATCAACATTACTTATGATAGCTTAGGAACTGTCAGGCCTCTGCACATTGCCAGAGTCTCACTTGGAATCTTCAGAGGATGCCTATTAAAAGTGGTCCATGGACAAATTCATGTTGTAGATGATTCTCTCAACATATTAAAAAAATAAAACAAAACAAAACCAAAATAACTTACCTTCATCAAGGAGACCATCTGTATGAATTGAAGAGAGAAATAAAAGTAATACTTTCAGCAAATATTTTGTGACATGACATACTTAGAAAGTCATCAGTGTAATATCTGAGGTGAATCTCCCACACAGAATTAAGAGACCTTCGACTATGCCAGGATAAGTATTTCTGGTGGGTTTGGTGGTCTGCAAGGTCTCAGAGAAAGATGAAAATTGATAAATCCGGATGGAAAGAATGAAGTTTTTAAAAAAGGAAATAAAACTACTTTGGATCATTTTTGAAAGTTTTGTGACGTTTAGACCAATTTCAATATATCTTGAGAGAACATGGAGAGAAAACTCATGAGCTGTGAATCCTTGTATTTGGCTGCCATGGATAATTCCATTGGCTTTCACATTATTATGGGATTCAGATCAAAATCAATCTGCTTGTTGCAAAAATCCGTCACAGGCTTAAACAGGCCAACCTGTGAACTGTGCCCCCTGGTATTCAACAACTACTGGCTTTCTCTCTGTCCTTTCACTCATTCTTGCCTTTCTTCCTGCATCTGCTTTGTGATCCACCAGCCTACCCACACAAACAAAACTCAGCAGCATCAACAAAAAGCAAACTCCGACTCCCACAAAATCTCTTTTTGCCACTTTATTTTCCCCTTGATTTCTCTCCCCTTCCACTATTCACCATTTGCTTTGGTACCTCTTCTGCTGTCCTGACTGCAAAAGACTTCTCAGACAAGGAAAGTTGAGGCACTTCACTTCCACATTCCATATCTTATGCAATGTGGTTACCTCTATAGCTAAACCAAACTGCTATCCTATTTATTCCTGGAGTGATGGTGGATACTATGTGAAGGATGCTTTACAAAATAAAATTTATCATCCAGGTTTAATAATAGGACTGAAAAAAGAAAACCAAACTAAAACCTGAACATGAAAATCCACAAAAAAACTCAAAAAAAAAATAATGCTAAGACTAGAGACTGCTAAGGTGGGAAAAAGTACAGTTATAAAATAGATAGATTTCAGTGCTTCCCAGAAACAGCATGGCAATATCTTCTCCCATTGACAAAACATCACCTACAGCAACATTTCTGTACGGGAATAGTAAACCCTTGGTGATTCTGCTTCAGAAAGAGCATTAGACTTTAAATCCTCTCTGAGCACATTTATGTTTAGCAGTTTAACACAGCCCTGGAACAGCACAACAAGGACTGGATGCATATCGGCATATATATAACTTGCAAATAACTTATAAACTTTATTGATTTTGGAAGACAAGGCCAGGTACTTCACATTTTTCCCAATTCAAAACATTCCATACAAAGGTTTGTTTATGACAGCACTAGGGAATTAAGTATATTTATATGTGAGTTGGCAGACTTTGACTCAAAGGAAGACCTGCACCAACATCACCTCTGTAGCCACCTGGAGGACGGGAAAACAACCGTACAGGTAAAAAGCTGCTACCTTTGCTTGGGTTGCTTGCAGTGGGAAGCCAGTAGACAATAACTCCAGGTGCATGCTCATCACATATCAGATATTTGCATCAGGTGGAGAGAAAGAACATCTCTTCAAAAGATGCAGGACATAGTAGGCAGTGTTAAGAATCCTACCCATGTGTACTTAGATCCATATCCTAAAGGAATTCAGCAGAAAAACTGCATTTCATGGAACTATTCTTAGGGTAATGAACAGAAAGAGTGCCAAAAGACAGGTTGCAGCAAAGGACACTGATTTCTTTTTCTTGCTCTGTGCAGTTTTACTCATTCTCTCTGCCTGCCTGTAAACCCAACAGCTGAAAAATCAGACCTTTCAATGGCCCATTCTCTCCTCTGACTTCACCTTTTCATGGTGTGTTTTTCTGACCTTTCACTGTAAAACCTTCTACAATTTGTGCCACAACTCAGAGGTCTTGTCCTTCAGAGCACACTTCTCAAAATAAATTCTCAGCCTCAAGGAAGTAAAACCTGTGATTTGATCATCTGTGCTATTACATGACTTATATGCAAACCATTTCAGGGTAGCCATAATAAAATATAAATATTCAATAAATATAACCCTAGGGGTTATTTTGTTGCATGGAAGCACATATTGATCAAGTACCGATTATCACAAGCCTGAAAAGGATCTTCCATGCCTATCCAAATTCTCAAGAAGGAAAAAATAAGTGTGTGGTTAAGTACAGCTCTGCCACATGTTTGGTCCATCCAAAACACCTTTTCGACATCCCAAAATTGTGGCACTAGTCTGTGCATATACAGTTACTAAAGAGAAAGAAGGAACTAGACATTAGGAAACAGGAGTCCCATCAAAAAACAAGGAAGACTAGCACTTAGTTAAGGAATTAAAACAGCAGTCAGCCCCAAAGCAAGAAAGGATAGATGGCATTTTGTCCTGCAGGGAAAGTGGAGCTAAGAGGAAAACAAACAGCACTTGGTAAAGGAGACACTGGGCACAGGAGCACATTCAGATCCACACTTGACAAAAGAACTCCATATGAGGCACTTGGGTACCATCCATAGTCAAGTCATAGCAAATTTCAGTGAGCCTCAAGGAAGCATCCCTGTACTGCCCAAACCTAGGACACAGTGAAAACTGAGGATGCTTAGAGGAAATTGTGTCCTGCATCATTTCAGGTGTGGTGTTGTCATACATAATTATGTAATTTTGAAAGTCTAGGAACAGCAAAGTGATTGTCCCTTACAAAGTGAAGCTTCATCAACAGGCACAATATAAGAATGGGGAAGCAGTTCTCTTTCCATTCCCTATATTCCCCTTTCATGCTTTTATTCCCTCTCCACCTTGTGCTTAGAGATCTTCCCACAGACTAAATCCAACTGGCACTCTAGATCACTGAAAACAATCCAGCAGTAACTCAAAAATTTCCTTAAACACTGGAGATGAGGTATCAAGAAAAGTCCCTTTTGTCCTTCGCATCTCCCAAGAGAAGCACATCATCATTAACTACCAAACACCATGCAAGCTTTTAACCAAAGACTGGTTGATTGATATATCATGTGTTGTCTCATCTTATCTAAGCCTCATGAAACAAACTCCTTGCTGGTTTATTTTTTTCCACTATTGGAATTATTTATATTATTTGCCATTCTTAAATAAAAAAAGCTAGTACCAATACAAACAACCCAGATACACTCCCTTAAACTACCAACAAATCATTAACTGAGCACCAAGTTAATAGCTTAAGAATATAAAGTATAATATATTGTAACAGCAGTGATAGAAAGAAAAAGATTTAAAGGGCAAGAAACTATTAAAACTAGTTTTAAGAGAGCTCAATGTGAAATCAACCAGAAAATGATCATTCCACAACTATAAATACAAGTACTAAAAGCAAAACAAAGTCTCTAGCTTTGTGAAAAAAATCCATAAATTCTAAAAAAAACCACCCCCTAAACCATTTTAGGAGAAAGTATTTAATGCAGCTATAAAGCAGGGACTCTGTTTTCTTTATATTAAGTGTAGCTTTGATTGAGTTTGTGGAATTAAACACTAATGTTATTGTAAGTAAAACACAAGGAGCTGGAATTTGTGTTTGGCATATAATGAAGTGAGTCACAAAGGCGAAGGATGTGATATGCCTTTATATGGCTTAGTTAGGGTTACTTTTGATGCACTGTAAAATAAAAGTATTCCTTATGCAAAGATACAAAAATCTTTGCAAATATGCAAGGAGAGCTCACAATCTAATATTCTGTATATATGCACTGTGACCTGTAAGTACAGATTGACATGTGTAACACATTTGGGGTTTGGATGGACATGTTTGATGTTCTCAATTATTTTGTAACAGACTGAAGGAATACATCATTTTAGTTTTGGGGTTTTTTGCAGCATTTTAGATGACGTACTGCAATTGATCATGCCTATAAAATAAACTGGCAATCAGAAAGCCCAGTTTTGCCAGCTCGAACAATTTAATCAAAAGTGTTACAGTCTTTGATATTCTGGTTAAAGTTCCAGCTCCCAAAAGTTAGCAGTTATGTGAGAGCTAAAATTTCTCTATAAAACTAACAGTCGTGTAAAAACACCCAGAAATCAACAGAACACAGATGAAAACTCAAACACACAAACAAAAACCAAAAAATTCAAAACAAGACCATCACTTCAAATCATGACCCAGCTGGCACCTTGAAACACAAAAATGAGAAAATACTTTAAAAGAAAATATAAAGCTACTCTATCACTTGATAATTTGCTTTGGTGTCCTGCATCTCACAACATAAACCCTCTGAAGAATTAACTTAAGACTTTTAAATACCTGGCACGGGTGGTACTAGAATGCAGACAAGATATTAAATGACTCCACCTAGAGACCTCACCCTGCAGGACTTCATCTCTCCTCTCCTCCTGTCAAAGCCAACAGAACCCAAGGTCTTTGTAAGCTGAGCCACCAGTTTATACAGATAATGTGAATATTATAGAACAGCAGTAGCATCCACATTTTAGTTTCCAGAGCCTCTGGGATAGGACTAGGTTAAGTTTCAAATATGTAGTGGCTCTAGGTGAATACTAACAGTTCTGTCATTTGTTCAACTGCAGTGGTAGACTGGGACACTACCGTTACTCTGAACGGAGTCATTCTGAGTTACTCGGTAATCTCAATCCTCTCAAAATCCTCTGCCTAGACTTCCCTGCTGTATTTCCTATCAGGAAGCAATAATGTTAGACAGGACATATGCAAGGAAGCTATGTGACAGAAAACTAGTTGTAGCAAATGTCAGACTTAATGAAAAAAATTTTAGAAGGGTAGTAAAACATATTTACTAGCCCCCAGCAGTCCAAACTTGTTTATTAGGCAGTGGCAAGTAGAGGAAAGTTCTCTAATTGATGAAACAGCCAGCCAATGTATGAAAGCTACTGCAATGCACCCATATTATAATTAATGTAGCTAAATGTCTGATTCCGGAGTCACTGTGGGTTGGGTGCTTGAAAAGCCAAACATAAAATCACTGGGGTTAAAATACGGACAGCATTCACTATCAGCTGCATCAACATGACAGTGAAGACAGCGAAGAGAGAAAAGCCAAGAATCATTAAGCAACAACGATGAAAGGAGAGCTGCAGGAGTAAACAAGCATCTTTGGTTTGTGTGGAAATGGAATGCTTCTTCTGGAGACATCTTTGAACTTGATACAAGTAGCAGACAAGCTGTGATGGCTCAGGAGAGCCACAGTCAATCCAGCATACAATTGTACTGTGGCTGCTCCATGCACCATTCTGAGATCTGCATTCCTTCTCCTTGCTAGCTATCCAATTGCATTTCACTTTTCTGCAGGGAGAATCTAGTCTGCACCTGTTGTTACTAATTATAATTTCAAATACAAAATGAAAAGGACAAGCATATATTGGTAGAAAGCCTACTGTGAAGATTTAATACTTTGCGTAGACATATTTGTACAAACTGACATGCACTAGTACTCCACGGTGTGTTTGGTCACACTGTATGTGGGACTTTATGAATCTAAGTGGTCCTGGAATGACTCTGTGAAATCAAATTGGTCACCCACAGGTTTGTAGAGGAGATTTTACTTAAGTGGTTTCTCTTTTTGGTTAAGGATATACAAGTGATCATATTATCACTGCAAGTAATGATGTAGGGTATTCTGTAGGCAAAGAGTGTTCCTACTTAGTTCATCAGCATGCCATGGTGAAAGAGTGGAACAGAGGCCATTATCACATAAAGATCCAAACCTCTCACTGGGATACACCCAAATAACCCCATACTGGGAGCTGTAACACTTGGAAAGAGTGATCAGAGAGATCACAGGAACAGCTTTCTCCTGTGCCTTCACATAAGGACCTGCTTTACAAAAAATCGCTAACAGCACTAATAGAGAATCAAGGACCTGCTGAGTACATTTCAACTGCTCTTCAGTGCTTTGATGCCGAGCACTTCCTGCAGAAAAAAGGAGGAAGTGTGCTGATAAGATGAATACATCTCACTACCCTCTGCACATAACCAAGTGGCATTAAAAAAAAAAAAATAAAGAAAGAAAAAAAAAGAGAACTAAATTCCCTGTGGCTGAGAGGTCTGCCACATATGATCTGAACTCAATCACAACAGCAATTAGTTTCCACGCAGAGGTTGGAAGGGACCTCTGGATATCATCTTATCCAAACCCTCACTCAAGCAAGGTCACCTAGAGCCCACTGCTCAGGCCCACATCCAGATTGCTTCTAAATATCTTTAAGAAGAGAGCTTCCCAGGGCAACCTGTGTGACTGCTCAATCACCCTCACACTAAGAAAAGTGTTTCCTGGTGTTCAGAGGAAACCTCCTGTGTTTCAGTTTGTGCCCATTGCCTCCAGTCCTGTCACTGGGCATCACTGAAAATAGTTGGCTCTATCCTCTCCCTTCCTCCCTTTAGGTGTTTTTATACTTTGATGTGATCCCCAAGCCTTCCCTTTTCCAATACAACAGACATCTCAACAATCTTTCTTAAAGCCGGGTGTAAGCCAACACACATCTCTGCTACCTACACACATATACCTATTTGGAAATGAACTGGGACCATTAACTTGATATTTCTTCCAACAGACATGATCATGACCCATACTGGGAACTTTGCTAGCTTATCTGCGAGACTTTGCAGCTCAGACTGAGTAGATACTGGGTTTTATGTTTAAAAATGCTTACAGGGAACTAATTCATTTGTTCGATAGCTTATGTGCAAATGTGATTATTGCCATTTCAACTAGTTTCACTTCCTAAAACTAGCAGAATATAAATACACGTCTTTTACACAAAGTTATCCTAAAATATCTGTTATTGCATGGTAAGGAAGAGGCATCACATGATTAAGTACATAACAAAGACGTCGACTCTGGGACCAAAATGTCTATCTAGAAACCTATGTCAAGACAGAGTTTTCCAAGTGAAAATATTTCAGCTAGTAGCTGGATCTAATACTTTGTAGGTGGAAGAGAAGATATAAGTATACATCCTTTAAGTCAAAAAAATAATTTTCCAAATATTGGTTTCATGAATCATTGCTAATATCACTGCCTGCCTTTGCTCACAACTGTGCAGGCCTCTGCACCTCAGATCTCAACCCCTTGTGTGCTGCCTCATAGCATTCTATCAGTGTCTTCTATAAGGTTTTAAAAATATCCCACAACTCTCCTGAAATGTTTGCCAGTTCTTTAAATTAAGTAACTCAAGCAGAAGCCTGGAAAGAGTCTGTATTTGGAGTTGGATTACAGTCTTATTCCTGCAAATTTAAACCAGTTTAGTTAGCAAGACATTTACAAATAAGTGCTAATTCAGTTATGAACAGGGATTTTTTTTCAGTGTTCTCTATACCACTTTGAAGCAAATTTGAACTAATACAAAAGTGGCCATTCCCAAACTAAACATCCACTATCTGAATCCCAAATTTAAAGCTGATTAGAGTTCAACTAGTATCACAGTCTTATGGAAACATGGCTTTCCTTCTGCCCCTTAAACTACACATTAGATTAATCCATTCTCCTTTATCTTTGATTCCATAAATTCAGTCAAGTTACTTCTTGAATTTAGAAAAGCACTTAATGTTAACAGATGTGGGTTTATGTCTCACTAGGAAAGCGTTGCCTCTGGAGGCAAAGGCAAACAGCATGAAAGATGTCCAGAGAAGTCTAACAATTAATTTCTGTGGCAATCTACAGACAAGCTCTCTCCACTCTCCAAGCTTAGCAGAAAACTTGGCTCAATCAATTGGTCAGAATTGGACTCAGTCATTTACACCTCTGGTTTCATCACCATTGGTGGAGTCCTGTTTGTTCTCTGAGTATGACCTATTGAACACGTGACTGTAAAATCTGGCCTCACCACATTGTGAACTGTATGCTATGTAGAAAGCTATGTAGTGTTTTCCAGGAAGCCCCAGACTTCCCACAGGAATACCAACCCAAATTCTGCATGAGCAGCTCCTGCCTGGGAGGTGAAGGATTAGCTTATACCAGTGCAGCTGATTCCACTCAGGGCTGGTACATCATCTGACTTAGCCACAAGCGCAGAAACACGGAACAGACAAGCATTTCAACACTTCTGGCTAGGGGATCTTGCCCTCAACACACATACTGATGCTTGTACATGGTCTCCTGGCTGTCTATACTCCTGTCCATCTGTTGGGATGGCAGGACGCCAGCTAACAAGGTAGCACGCCAGCCTCACTAGCACAAATGTGCCAAATAAAGATAGGTTCTTTTGAAAGCACTGCTTTCAGAAGACACTGAGAGCCACGTCCCCACTAAAGACAAACAGCAAGAAGCTTCTACATATCCCCAGCATTCAGTTATTTTAGGTTTGATCTCCCTTTTATTTTCAATATTCAAGCACCTTCCCAAACACGGAAGTCTGAACAAAGTTGTTAAATATCATAGATTGTCAGGCAAAGCAGGTGGTATTTTAAAAGACTCACTGGTAAGACCATTGCATGCCTGCAGGAGGTCCTATCCCCCCATTTATACATCCCACTAAAATCCTTACGGAGGAGCTTTCCCATCTAAATCTGCGCATTTCTTCACTGTTTTCTTTCTAATTGACTCTACTCCTTCATATTTTAAGAGCAGCTCTTCTCATAGGACAAAACTATGATTTTTCAAACACTGATTAGCGTCTTAAACAGAACCAGAGCTCTTGCTGCTGGTAAGTATATAGGAAAGCCTTCATATCCGGTAGTACACATTAACTTCAATTTTAATGTGAGCTTGAAAATTACAGATATAGTTCAAGAATGTGTGATACTGTTGTACTCATAAAAGTTGGAAGTTCTCTATAAGTATTAGTTTAGGGTTCTGGAGAAATGAAGACTCCCTCTCTTCAGAAGTTCACATGTGGTCATGAACCACACAGCCTCAGTTCCCCAAGACCAACAAATCTGAGAGCCACAATAGAAAGAAGCTAGACAGTTTGCCAACTCTAGGCATTACTGAGCACTCTGGAAACACTGCAAATCCTCTCCTGTAAAGTTTTATGCCTAAGCTGTGTATTTACCATATAAAAATAGTTTGAGTTGTTGGGAAAGGAAGAAAAGGGATTTAGGTAATCAACATCGTTGAAAATAAACAGGGAAATGGAAAAGACAGTAAAGGCCTAAACAAAGCGAACAGAAGCAACATGAACTGATCCCCCCAGGTTAATATCCAATCAGTCATAAAGATGCTCCAGTAGCCACAGAAAATGACAGAAAAGTTGGTTTTCCTTTAAGAAGCAAAGCTCAGACAAAGCTACCTGGAACATCTCCAGAGGTCTTTCCTTGGGAGTTATTTCTCTGAGCAGTACATGCTGAGTTTACTGGTGAGTCAAGATTCAATGAGCATGGGCGCCCTTCATGCTCTTACACAAGCTGAGTCCATGCTCCCCAGCCACCTCACAAACAGCACCGTGAAGGGACAGAAACAGAGGAAGGTGTGTCTCACAAAACAGTTGACTAACAAATCAAGGGTCCTGATTGCCTCAATCTCTATCAAGTCCCTAGAAACATAATATGTACAGGCTAGTGTTCATTCATCCTTTTCTGAAGTCATCACACTAGTGGAGCCTTTTCTTCTTAGGTCAGTTAAGCCCAGTTATTCAACTGCTCAGTCACTCAGACGCCACTGCTTTTTATACAGGCATGTTGCTGGACTGGGCTCAGGTAGAGACCATGTTATATACTTCATTACTCCAAAGCCAGAGAACAAGTTCCACCCTACCCTCTCCTTTCCTCTACAGAGTTTCTGCCCTATGAGCAAAAATAAAAGATCTGACTCTTAGCCTTTAGTGCAGTTTGTCACTAGCAGCCCTAAACAGGGATCATACTCAGAAGCATCATTTTTGACAGCAATAGAGTATGCGCTGGTAGGGGGAAATGCAGAGCGTGGAGACGGGCAGATCTGGGAGAGGTGTGTGATAGTAAACACAGACAGCATGAAGGTAACCATCTGCTGAGGGGCTATTCTGACATATAAAATATTGAGCAAGCATGAATGAAATGCAGGAAACCCCACCCGAGCACCAGACGCAATCAAATCTGATCCCCTTGAAATTTTTATTTGAGTTAATGTTACCTTTTAATAACCTTTCACTGCTCTCTGCAAAGATAACAGGTGTCATTAAAACAGCTGTCACCGTGCCAGTCTTCCCTGAGACACCTATTTATTTGGATCTTTCAAGAGAAACATAAATGAAATCAGTCATTCTGTATTAGAGGGTTCCCAGGGACAGTTAGTTGATTGGCATCTCGTACTAGTGGGCAAGTCACCGCGAGACACTTGTAGGAGACAGCGTTTTCCCTGAAGTCTTGATGCTTTAACATCTGACAGGAATGTGTATATACGTATGGATTGATTTTTTTTCTTTTTTTTCTTTTCTTTCTTTTTTTTTTTTTTTTTTTTTGATGAATGATATTCTGTGAAATATCAGAGAGAAAAATGTCAGACATACATTGCATAGCAATCGAGGGCTAATGAAGATCCAGGTATTAAATCAATTAAGAAGTATCAAAAGCTACCTAATCATCAAGGAACAAAATTGGCACCACAATATGTAGTGAGTATGGGAAAGCCTAATTTACTAAACATACCCTGCAGTCACATAATTGCATGTAATTTTACCAGCATAATTAACTAATTTAATTACCACTTCTCAAGTGCATCAATTATTGACATTACAGAGTTTTCAGACAGCAGAATTACTGTGTGGTACATTCAGAGAATGCAAAATGCTTTGTACGCCTATTTTCCAGTCACAGTCAACAACTGAGGGAACACAAGCAGCAAAAGGAGGAAGAATTACAAGTGCACCACACAGAGCACAGTTTAACAGTCAGGTTTAAGAGATGAACTAGACAAAACCATGTTTATGTGGGACTGAAAAGTCTACAGCAAATAACTGGAGATACTGAGAAGACAAAACCCAAGTGTGGTACTAAAGCAGACAACTCTTATTTCTGAACAGCAAGGTCTAGTTTAAATTAAATCTACCCAGGAGGGAATAAGCTCTTTGAGATCTACCAGCCACCCTTATCTCTTAACCAAGGGCTTGATTGTACAATAATATCTGCAAGGATGTACAGGTGCACCAGGCTCCACTGGCCTCACTAAAAAGCCATAAAGGTGTTAGGTCTGACTGCACAAGTCTCAAAGGAGAATCAGAGCCCAAAGAGACTCAGACTAGCATGTGATAAGAAACAGTATGTGATTGAAAAAAAACCAAGATGGGCTGGGGGGG